>CM062297.1:571762701-572233875 GCA_031216915.1 Pictodentalium vernedei | reverse complement strand
TCGCAGGTACACATTGCATGCAATGGGTGCCCAAGGACAGTCCATTTTCTCAAAATTGCTATGCTTTGCAGCCTCTGGAGAGTTGACTAACGCTTACCGGAATATTTTGTCTATGTAACTTGTAATGTCACTCCAAGACCTGCAAATGGTCAATTTTTCTTGAATACTTACTAGATTTTTTGGAGAAATCCACAGAAAACTGGAATTTTAAGCTTTTAAGGGGTACATCTTAACCAGGCGAAAATGGGTTAAGACCTCGATTTTTTGAATACCCTTACTACTTACTAAATTTTTCTCTGTCAGTTTTGCATCCGTTAAAAGAAGTTATGTATCTCTGTGGCATTCCCATTTGTTGTTGTTGGTGTCCAAAAACAGACTATTTTTTCAAAATGTTGACATTTAGCAGCCGATGGAGGGTTAACAAATGCTTACTGGAATATTTTATCCATGCAGCCAGTAATGTGACTCCAAGTCCTATCAATGGCCATTTTCTGTTGAAAACTTACAAGATGTTTGTAACAAAATCCACGGA
Organism: Pictodentalium vernedei; assembly: GCA_031216915.1. Classification (NCBI taxonomy): domain Eukaryota; kingdom Metazoa; phylum Mollusca; class Scaphopoda; order Dentaliida; family Dentaliidae; genus Pictodentalium; species Pictodentalium vernedei. The sequence continues at coordinate 572,233,343 of CM062297.1, read as the reverse complement.
AAACATGATTTTTTTTAGCTTTTGATGGTATCGCTAATAACCACCCCAAAATGGGTTAACGCTTGGGTTTTTGAATACCCTTATTACATACAAAAATGGTCCTCAGTGAATTCCACTTCCAACAAAGGAGATTATGTGTAACTCTCGGACATACATTGCGTGCTGTGTGTGTCCGAAAACAGCCCATTTCAACAAAATTATGATGCTTGGCATTCTGTAGAGGGTTAATAAGCGCTCAGCGGAATATTTTGTCCATGCCACTTGTAATGTCACACAAAGACCTGCAAGTAGTCAATTTTTCTTGAAAACCTATAGAATGTATTTAGAGAAATCCACAGAAAATGGGAATTTTTAGATTTTAAGGGGTCTCTCTCTTTAGCCTGCCCAAAATGGGTTAAGACTTCGTTTTCTGAATACCCTTACTACTTACAAAAATGGTTCCCTATAGATTGTGCGCTCGATAAAAGAAATCACTTTTCTTTGTGGCGTACCCGTTGGGTGCCGTTGGCGTCCAAAAACAGCCCATTTTATCACAATTTTTACTTTTAGCAGCCCGTGGAGGGTTAACAAATGCTCACCGAAGTATTTTGTCCATGCAACTTCTATTGTCACATCAAGGCCTGGGAGTGACAATTTTTTCATGAAAATCTACAAAACTCGTTTAGAGAAATCCACGGAAAACCTGAATTTTTTAGCTTTTTGGGGGTATTGCTGTTTAACCAGCCCAAAACGGGTTAATGCTTGGTTTTTTGAACACCATCATTACTAATAACCACTGCAAAAGGTGTTAACGCTTGGGTTTTTGAATACCCTTATTACTTACAAAAATGGTCCTCAGTGACTTCCACTTCCAACAAAGGAGATTATATGTAACTCTCGGACATACATTGCGTGCTGTGTGTGTCCGAAAACAGCCCATTTCAACAAAATTATGATGCTTGGCATTCTGTAGAGGGTTAATAAACGCTCAGCGGAATATTTTGTACATGCCACTAGTAATGTCCCACAAAGACCTGCAAGTAGTCATTTTTTCTTGAAAACCTATGGAATGTATTTAGAGAAATCCACAGAAAATGGGAATTTTTAGATTTTAAGGGGTCTCTTTCTTTAGCCTGCCCAAAATGGGTTAAGACTTCATTTTTTGAATACCCTTACTACTTACAAAAATGTTTCCCTATAGATTGTGAGCTCGATAAAAGAAATCACTTTTCTTTGTGGCGTACCCGTTGGGTGCCGTTGGCATCCAAAAACAGCCCATTTTATCACAATTTTGACTTTTAGCAGCCGGTGGAGGGTTAACAAATGCTCACCGAAGTATTTTGTCCATGCAACTTCTATTGTCACATCAAGGCCTGGGAGTGACAATTTTTTCATGAAAATCTACAAGACTCGTTTAGAGAAATCCACGGAAAACCTGAATTTTTTAGCTTTTTGGGGGTATTGGTGTTTAACCAGCCCAAAACGGGTTAATGCTTGGTTTTTTTGAACACCATTATTACTTACAAAAATGATCTCCGGTGAATTCCACTTCAAATGTTGGAAGTTATGTTTATCTCGCGTGTATCGTTTGGATGCTCTGGGGCCCTGAAACCGGCCCATTTCATCAAAATTTCGATGTTTGGCAGCCTGTGGAGGGTTACCATATGCATCGCCTGATATGTCATGTGTATCAACGGTCGTGGCACAGACAGGTCTATCAATGATGAAAGTTTAAAAAAAATGTACAAGACGTGTTTCGAGAAAGTGCCGATAAACCCCAATTTTGACAGTTTTTTGCCAATTCTGACGAAATAAGGGTTAAATCGAAAATTCCGCTTTGGTACATTTTTAGATTTTGTACCCCTCTATGCGTGTGCAAAATTTTGTGAAAATCGGTCCGAAAATGGCTTCGGAATCGTGCGGACAAAATGTGTGGAAAAAAAAAAAAAAAACCCAAAAAACAAAAAAAAAAACTAGACTTTATGATTCTGGAGAATCATGGCTTTTCCCGATGAGATTTCTTGATTTTTCATGCCCCCACAGTGTCTGATGAATTGTTTTTAACTGTCTCACTGAAGTTCTTTCACTGATGTTATGAGAAAGGTGGTTATAGTAGTCTCAAATGACTCAGTTTTATAAAAAGATTGTTTAGGTAAAAACCATCATTAATGGTAGAGTGGGTTAATATCAATATCGTCGTCCCACAAGTTAATGACCGACAAAAGGAGTTATGTTTGTTTGACACATACCCTTTGAGTGCTCTGTCTATTTGAAAATGGTCAATTTTATCTCAAATGTATCCAAAATATTGATGTCTGGCCAATTGTAGAGGGTTAACGTGTGCTAACAGGCATATTTATTCATTCAACTTGCAATTTCAAACCAAAAAGTGCGAATGGCCATTTCTACTTAAAATCTATAAGATGTTTTCAGAGAAATTCATGCGCATGCACTCTTTTTGAATTCGACGTGACGAAATGCGAAATTCGTATCGCTCTTCATGGAAAGTGATGCCGCAACTATCCATGAACAACGAGGGAATATTTCATGGAAATCTGCCTAGAATTGGTTGGGATATAGCGTTTTGAAGAGAGGAGGTAACTGTCTGAATTTGGTCCTTCGTTTTCAAGCCAGTTCGAAAAAAGACGTCGCGAATGGGCGCAGACTCCTTTAGAGCCCCCCCCCCTCTCTCTCTCTGTAAATGGAAGTTGCTTCTTTAAGACCGCCACCCAGGGATCCCAACACAACCTTTAAACCTAAGAGAATCGTCAGAAGTTTAAAGTGAAAAGAAATTGGCGGTGATTGGGTTTCTGGCAGGCAGGAACAGATTGACGAAGATTTGCATATTGGACATTAAAATAGCACTTCTGACATACACGAACCGTGTCCAGACCACTGGAGGCAGCGACTTGAAATTTTCAGAACGTGTTCTACGAACCCTGGCCGACATTTTGGGATCTGTTTGGAGCGTCCGAGCCGCTTGGAAAATACCACACATCGCTTGGAAGGAGAGAGTACTATTCGTCCCGACTCTATCAGTTCAGAATGGAAATGGGCAGTGTTGTAGACGGCTGTGGAGCTGCGATTGAGCATAAAGTCCCAGGTTTCGGTGCGGGGGGGGGGGGAGGGGGGGGTATCCTGACACTATCTTTAAACCTTAGATAATCGTCAGAAGTTGCAGTGAAAAGAAATCGGCGGTGAGTAGGTGTTTTGGCGGGAAACGATTAACGAAAATTTGCCAATTTGACATTAAAATTGCACTTCTCACAAACACGAACCGTGTCTAGACCGCCGAAGGCAGCGACTTCTAATTTTCAGAACTTGTTCTACGCACCCTGGCCGACATTTTGGCATCTGTCGCAAGTGTCGAGACCGCGTGAAGAACACCATGCATCGCGTGGAAAGTGAGAGTACTATTCGTCCCGACTCTATCAGTTTGGAATGGAATTGGGCACTATTGTAGACTACTGTAGAGCAGCGATTGAGCATAAAATCGGAGTTTTGTGCCAAATTACCTAACCGGCTCCAAGGTATGATCTTTCGTCTGTACATCGCCCAGATCGTCTGAAGTTTATACCGTTACCATACGTTGAAGTAGCCTTTTGTCATTTTCGTCACTTTCGACCCAGATTTGAGGGTACCTTCCTTCAGCGAAATCTAGCCATGCTCACAACCACGCCCTCTCCCCGTCGGCCCGGGTGCTTCTAAAGATAGAAAGGTCAATGGGGAGGGGCCCGTTAGCAAACAAACGGGGGCAGGTGTAGTTGGTGAAAAACAGCAGGGGGGGGGGGCACGTGTCCTAGGTAAAAGAAACAATAGGGGGCAGGTGTCCTAGGTAAAAAAAAAACAGGAGGAAGGGGGGGGGGGGAGGGCAGATGTCCCCGCTAATTAATTTTAATAACAGGCAGGTGTTCATGGGGCAGACCCACTGCTCGGTGTTCCAAATTTTCTATGGTACTTGGCCTTGACGGAAACAACACTTCAACAAGAAACAACGGGAAACCTATTTGCAGTAAAGCTGCAAACATAAACATGATTTTAGGACCATTCCATGGACAGTTTAAAGCCTACTGCGATATCAGCGTTTATTACTCTCGAACTTTCACTGCATCACTGCAGTATTTCACTCGAGTCGAGTTCTGACGTCATGCAAGTTTGACGGACATGCTTTCAATTTTGTTATTGACAACAACATATTTATAATTTCGTGATTACTGATCGGAATTTTGAAAACGACACATGCAATCGCGAAAGAGTTTTCTGAAAAACACGATTCTGCAAAAGGTTTTAGTGAAATTTGATTTTTTTTTTTATTTTCAATTTCGATGGCTCTTGTCGAAAAGGTTTTAATCACTGATCGTCCCAAACGAGATCAAAGACTGACGCTGTATATTAATAACACACAGAGAATCTTCTAAGAATATACATGCGCAGTCCTAAAATGCAATAAATCAAGTGTTTTTTCACGTTTTATGAGAGAAATATGTCCAATTGTATCATTGAATCATTTTTAGGTACATGTGGGTTAGAAATTTTCTATACGGACAAAATACAGGCTAAATAAAATATTTGCCATTATTTTCCGCAGACGTATTTTTGTCTTTGCTTCTTGGGGAAATTTCTTGCTGCTAAATACAACGAAGGTGTGTTATTTGATGTGGTCAGAACCGTCAGGTGGTCGGGTCCGAAACCGCACCTCGCAGAAGATTTAGTGGGGGATGTCGATTTTACAAGTAATGTAGGCAGCGTACACGGCATGGGCTGTCTGTCTTTAATCAGACAAAACCGGGTTAAGGGTTGGTTTTTTGAATACCCTTATTTATTTATTTATTTATTTATTTATTTATTTATTTATTTATTGGTGTTTAAGGTCACATACTTCTGCACAATGGCTAATCGTGACCGTGATAGTTTTAGAGGTGGAGGAAGCCGGAGTACCCGGAGAGAACCACCAAGCATCGACGAGCAACTGTCAGCTCCTCAACATTCTCACTCTGTTCAGGCTCCGCTCAGGCAGGGTTACAGAGGTTGAAGACATGTGTACCATCGACGTGCAGTATGCCTTAGTACACGGGGACATCGTGCCCCCATGTCGGCAACCGGGCCAAAGTGCCTTGCCCAAGGACACAACGTGAGTCGTCCCGGACAGGGATCGAACTCGGGACCTCTAGCATAGAAGTACAACAGTCTACCACTGAGCCACCGCGCTCCCTTGAATACCCTTAATACTATCATACATTATCCCTCAGGAATTCTAAGTCTGATAAAAGAGGTCATGTTTATCTATTGCATACCCATTTTGCTGCCCGAAAACAGCCGATTTTATTAAAGTTTTGACGTTTAGCAGCCTGTAGAGGGATTAAAACCGACTAGCGGAATATTCTATCTATGCAATTTGTAAGACCTGCCAATGTCAAATTGTTCTTGAAAATCCCCAACAAGCAGTTAGCGAAATCCACGGAAAATGTAAATTTTAAGCGTTTAAGAGGCATCTCTCCTTATTCAGTCCAAAATGGGTTAAGTTTCATTCTTTTAAATACCCTTACTACTTACAAACCTTAAACACCAATAAATACATTAGATTCCATGATTTTTCTTGACCCCACAGTGTCTGATGAATTGTTTTTAACTGTCTCACTAAAGTTCCTTCATTGATGTTATGAGAAAGGTGAGTATAGTAGTCTCAAATGACTCGGTTTGGGTTTGATAAAAAGATGTTTAGGTAAAACCCATCATTAATGGTAGAATGGGTTAATATCAATATCAATGTTTCCCTATCAGTTTTGCGTCTGGTAAAAGAAGTTACGTTTCTCTGTGGCATTTCCATTTGATGTTGTTGGTGTCCAAAAACAGACCATTTCCTCAATTTTTTTTACATTTAGCAGCCCATGAAGGGTTAACAAATGCCTACCAGAATAATTGATCCATGCAACTGGTCATATGACACCAAGACCTATCAACGGCCATTTTCTCTTGAAAACCCCACAAAATGTTTGTAGAAATCCAGGGAAAATGATTTTTTAAGCTTTTCATGGGTATCCCTGTTAACCTCCCCAACAGGGGTTAACGCTTGGCTTTTTGAATACCTTTATTACTTACAAAAATGGTCCTCTGTGAATTCCACTTCAAACAAAGGAGATTATGTTTATCTTTCATGTATACATTAGGTGCTGTGCGTGTCTGAAAACAGTCCCATGTTAACAACATTACGATGCTTGGCAGCTTGTAGATGGTTAAAAAACGCTCACCGGAGTATTTTGTAAATGCAACTTGTAATGTCACATAAAGACCTACCAATAGTCAATTTGTCTTGAAACCCTACAAGTTACCGTTAGGGAAATTCACAGAAAATGGGAATTTAAAGCTTTCAAGGGATATCTCTCTTTAGCCTGCCCAAAATGGGTTAAGACGTCGACTTTTGAATACCCTTACTACTTACAAAAATGTTTCCATATAAATTGTACGCGCGATAAAAGAAGGCACTTTTCTTTGTGGTGTACCCTTTGGGTGCTGTTGGTGTGCAAAAACAGCCCATTTTATCGCAATTTTGACCTTCAGCAGCCCGGGGAGGGTTAACTAATGCTTACCGGAATATTTTGTTCATGCGACTTGTAATGTCACACCAAGACCTGCAAATAGCCGATTTTTTCTTGAAAACCTACAAGATGTTGTTAGAGAAATCCACAGAAAACGGGTATTTTAAGATTTTAATGGGTATCTCTCTTTAACCAGCCCAAAATGGGTTAAGACATCAAATTTTGAATACCCTTACCACTTTCAAAAATATTTTCCGATGAATTTTGCGTCCGATAAATGAAGGCCCCTTTCGCTGTGGTATATCGTTTGGGTGCTGTTGCTGTCTAAAAACAACCCATTTTATCACAATTTTTACGTTTAGCAGCTCGGCGAGGGTTAACTAATGCTGACCGGAATATTTTATCCATGCATCTTGTAATGTCACGCCAAGACCTGAGAGTGGCCAATTTTTCTTGAAAATCTACAGGACTCGTTTAGAGAAATCCACGGAAAACATGAAGTTTTGAGCTTTTTGGGGGTATTGCTGTTTAACCAGCCCAAAACGGGTTAACACTTGGTTTTCTGAACACCCTTATTACTTACAAAAATGATCCTCGGTGAATTCCACTTCCAATAAAGGAAGTTATGTTTACCTCTCGGGTATTGTTTGGGTGCTGTGGGGGTCTGAAAACGGCCCATTTCATCAAAATTTCGTTGTTTGGCAGCCTGTGGAGGGTTACCATATGCATCGCGTGATACGTCGTGTGTATCAAAGGTTGTGTCATAGGCAGGTCTAGTAATTATGAATATTTTTAAAAAATCCAAAAGACGTGTTTCGAGAAAGTGCCGATAAACCCCAATTTTGGCAGTTTTTTACCAATTCTGGCGAAATAAGGTTTAAATCGAAAATTCCGCTTCGGTACATTTTTAGATTTTTTGCCACTCTATGCGTGTGCCAAATTGTGTGAAAATCGGTTCGAAAATGGCTTCTGAATCGTACGGACAAAAATGTGTGGAAAAAAAAAACCCAAACTAGACTTTATGATTCTGGAGAATCATGGCTTTTCCCGATGAGATTCCATGATTTGTCATGACTCCACGGTGTATGATGAATTGCTTTTGACTGTCTCACTGAAGATCCTTCATTGATGTCATGAAAAAGGTGAGTATAGAAGTCTGAAATGACTCAGTTTGCTAAGAAAAAATTGTTGAGGTAAAAACCATCATTAACGTTGGAGAGGGTTAATATCAATATCGTCGTCCAATAAGTTAATGACCGACAAAAGGAGTTATGCTTCTTTGACACCTACCCACTGAGTGCTGTATCTATTTGAAAATGGTCCGTTTTATCTCAAATGTATCCAAAATGTTGATGTCTGGCAGCTTCTTAAGTGTTAACAAGTGCTAACAGGAATATTTATTCATGCAACTAGTAATTTCACACCAAAATCTATGAATGGCCATTTTTACTTAAAAATCTACGAGATGTTTTCAGAGAAATCCAGGGAGAACATGAATTTTAAGCTGTTGATGGGTATAATTGTTTATCCAGCCCAAAACGGGTTAAGGGTTGTTTTTTTTAATACGCTTATTACTTATAAAAATAATTCTCAGTGAATTCTACTTCCACTTATGTTGATTTCTCCTCTTAACTTTGGGTGCTGCGGGTATGCAAACACAGCCCACTTTTTCAACATTTTGATGTTTGAGAACTAGCATAGGGTTAACAAATGCTTACTGGAATATTTTGTACATGCAACTTGTAATTCACACTAAGATCTGAGAATGGTCATTTTTTCTTGAAAATCTATGTGATGTTTTTAGAGAAATCCTCGGATAACATGAATTTTTAACCTTTTGAGGGGTATATCACCCTGTAACCAGCTCTAAACGGGTTAATGCTTGGTTTTATGAATACCTTCATTACTTACAAAAATGATCCTCGGTGAATCCCACTTCCAATGAAGGTGGTTATGTTCATCTCACAGGTACACATTGGGTGTAATGGGTGGCCAAGTACAGCCCATTTTCTCAAAATTTGCTGCGTCTGGAGGGTTAACAAACGCTTACCGGAATCTTTTGTTCATGCAACTTGTAATGTCACTCCAAGACCTGCGAATGGTCAATTTCTCTTGAATACTTTCTAAATTTTTTGGAGAAATCCACAGAAAATGGGAATTTTAAGCTTTTAAGGGGTACATCTCCTTAACAGGGTTAAGACCTCAATTTTTTAATACCCTTACTACTTACTAAAAATTTTCCCTATCAGTTTTGCGTCCGGTAAAAGAAGTTATGTTTCTCTGCAGTATTCCCATTTGATGTTGTTGGTGTCCAAAAACATACTATGTTTTTCGAAATTTTGACATTTAGCAGCTCATGGAGGGTTAATAAATGCTTATCTGAATATTTTATCCATGCAACTGGTAATGCGACTCTAAGAACTATCAACGGCCATTTTCTCTTGAAACCCTACGAGACGTTTGTAAAGAAATTCATGGAAAACATGATTTTTTAAGCTTTTGATGGGTATTGCTATTAACCATCCCAAAAGGGGTTAATGCTTGTTTTTTTGAATACCCTTATTACTAACAAATTTGGTCCTCAGTGAATTCCACTTCAAACAAAGTAGATTATGTTTATCTCTCGGGTATGCATTGGGTGCTGTGCGCATCTGAAAACAGCCTATTACAACAAAATTACGATGGTTAGCAGCCTGTAGAGGGTTAATAAATGCTCACCGGAATATTTTGTCTATGTAACTTGTAATGTCACACAAAGACCTGCGAATAGTCAATTTTTTCTGAAAACCTACAAGTTGCTTTTAGAGAAATCCAAAGAAAATGGGAATTTTAAGCTTTTAATGGATATCTCTCTTTAACCAGTCCAAAATGGGTTAAGACGTCGACTTTTGAATACTCTTACCACTATCAAAAATGTTTCCCCGTCAATTTTGCGTCCGATAAAAGAAGGAACCTTTCTCGGTGGTACACCAAGTGGGTGCTGTTGGCGTCCAAAAACAGCCCATTTTATCACAATTTTGACTTTTAGTGGCCCGTGGAGGGTTAACAAATGCTCACCGCAATATTTGGCCCATGCAACTTCTATTGTCGCACCAAGGCCTGGGAGTGACAAATTTTTCTTGAAAATCTACAAAACTCGTTTAGAGAAATCCACGGAAAATACGAATTTTTGAGCTTTATGGGGGTATTGCTGTTTAACCAGCCCAAAATGGGTTAACGCTTGGTTTTTTGAACACCCTGATTACTGACAAAAATGATCCTCGGTGAATTCCACTCACAATAAAGGAAGTTATGTTTATCTCTCGTGTATTGTTTGGGTGCAGTGAGGGCCTGAAACTGGCCTATTTCATCAAAATTTCGATGTTTGGCAGCCTGTGGAGGGTTACCATATGCATCGCCAGATATGTCGTGTGTATCAAAGGGCGTGTGACAGACAGGGCTAGCAATGACGAATGTATAAAAAAAATCTACAAGACGTGTTTCGAGAAAGTGCCGATAAACCCCAATTTTTGGCAGTTTTTTGCCAATTCTGACGAAATAAGGGTTAAATCGAAAATTCCGCTTTCGTACATTTTTAGATTTTGTGCCCCTCTATGTGTGTGCGAAATTTCGTGAAAATCGGTTCGAAAATGGCTTCTGAATCGTACGGACAAAATGTGTGGAAAAAAAAAAAAAAATAATAATCCGTAGAAAAACAATAGTCTTTTCCAGAGGGAAAAGCCTAAAAAAAAAAAACAAAAACAAACTAGACTTTATGATTCTGGAGAATCATGGCTTTTCCATGATTCTTCATGACGCCACAGTGTCTGATGAATTGTTTTTAACTGTCTCACTGAAGTTCCTCCATTGATTTTAAGAGAAAGGTGAATATAGTAATCTCAAATGACTCAGTTTGATAAAACATTGTTTACGTAAAAACCATCATTAACGGTGGAGGGGTTAATATCAATATTGTCGTCCTACGAGTCAATGTCCGACAAAAGGAGTTATGTTTGTTTGACACATACCCACTGAGTGCTGTGTCTGTTTGAAAATGGTCCATTTTATCTCAAATGTATCAAAAATATTGATGTCTGGTCCTGTATCAATTATCTCCTATTAGACCACATTTGTTATGCATTATTATGTCATTTTTTCACACTTTGTAGAGCTCACCTATCACATGTCTGTTAATAGCAGAAGTAAATTTCTCTCCAATTGGTTTTTCCCCGTAGGATTAGTTTTATTTATTACAATGAAGATATCCATACAAACAACGACAAACATGAAGTTATTACATTCATAAATAGGAAGTGTTGTTTGTACATATGTGTAGATAAAATATACCCTGGGACGGAGAAGGGGAGTATAGCTGTCTTACAAACTAGTATATATCTAGCCCCACTGCCGGGGAAATCTTGGCGCCATGCACCACTGCATTTGATAACCGCTTTACAGAGTAGTAAATATACCTGCCCCCCCCCCCACCTTCCCATGTTGGGGACCCCCACCTTTTATTGTAAGGTTCCTTAGGCACAACATAGCGTCAGTAAGATGGATATATACTGCCACGTCGCCACCCTGGGGTGGAGGAGGGGCAGTGTATAGCCGTTTTACAGACTAGTATATACCTGGACCCACTGTCGGGGAAATGCTATAGTGTCAACACTATTTGATATTATAAGTAACTGATCCCATTGCAGCTAACGTTATTTACTGCTTTCTTATCATGCAGTGGCGGAGTGCGGTGGCATTGTGGTAGCCGGTTCTCATCAGATCACCGAAGTAAAGCAACGTTGAGCCTGGTTTATCATTGGATGGGTGGCCGTCTGAGCGATCAATTCGGACTCCCATGCTGTGTCCTTGGGCAAGGCACTTAACTCTGATTGTCCATATGGGGGCATGATGCCGCCATGTACTAAGGCGTACTGCACATCGATGGTACGCATGTCTTCAAACGATCTAACCCTGCCTGTGCTGCAGTTCAGAGTTACGATGTTGGGAAGCTGGCAGCTAGTCGTCGTGGCTCGGTTGTTCTCTCCAGGTACTGTGGCTTCATCCACCCGTAAAACTGTCACGGTCATGATTAGCCATTGTGCATAAGTATATGCCCTTAAACACCAATAAATAAATAATAAATGATATCATGCATGCCAGTGTGGAATACGAGGGGAGGCGTACCTTTCAATGTGTGTTTGGTTGGAGAAAGAGGAAGGAAAGATGTGGTAACCTTGGTAATTTTGTTTGGATAAATCGACCGCTGGCGTGGGACACCGTGGAATTGACCGATGAAGCGGGACACAGTGAGAGTGGAACTTATGGGCAGTTATTCTTGATAATAAATAACTATACACTTACTTTTGAGTTCATACAAGGTGAGTATAGTAGTCTCAAATGAGAATGGCCAATATTTGTCTTGAAAACCTATGAGAGGCTTTTAGAGAAATCCTCGGAAAATACGTATTTTTAACCTTTTGAGGGGTATCGCTCTGTAACCAGCCCTAAACGGATTAATGATTGGTTTTATGAATACCTTCATTACTTACAAAAATGATCCTCAGTGAATTTCACTTCTAATGAGGAAGGTTATGTTTATCACGCAGGTACACATTGGGTGTTATGGGTGCCCCAAAACAGCCCATTTTCTCAAAATGTCTATACTTTGCAGGCTCTGGGGGGTTAATAATTGCTTACCGGAATATTTTGTCCATGCAACTTGTAATGTCACTCAAAGACCTGCAAATGGTCAATTTTTCTTGAAAACGTGCTAGATTTTTTGGAGAAATCCACAGAAAACGGGAATTTTAAGCTTTTGAGGGGTATATCTCCTTAACTAGTCGACAATGGGTTAAGACCTAGATTTGTGAATATCCTTACTACTTACAAAAATGTTTCTCTATCAGGTTTGAGTCCAGTAAAAGAAGTTACGTTTCTCTGTGGCATTTCCATTTGATGTTGTCAGTGTCCAAAAATAGACTATTTCTGACATTTAGCAGCCCATGGAGGGTTAACAAATACCTACCAGAATAATGTATGCAACTGGTAATGTGATACCAAGACCTATCAACGACAATTTTCTCTTGAAACCCTACAAGATGTTTGTAAAGAAATCCAGGGAAAACGATTTTTAAGCTTTCGATGGGTATCCCTGTTAACCTCCCCAACAGGGGTTAACGCTTGGTTTTTTGAATACCCTTATTACTTACAAAGATGGTCCTCTGTGAATTCCACTTCCAACAAAGGTGATTATGTTTATCTCTCGTGTATACTTTGGGTGCTGTGCGTGTCTGAAAACAGCCTATGTCAACAAAATTACGATGCTTGGCAGCTTGTAGATGGTTAATAAACGCTCACCGGAGTATTTTGTCCCTGCAACTTGTAATGTCACATAAAGACCTACGAATAGTCAATTTTTCTTGAACCCCTACAAGTTACTGTTAGGGAAATTCACAGAAAATGGGAATTTAAAGCTTTTAAGGGATATCTCTCTTAGCCTACCCACAATGGGTTAAGACTTCAACTTTTGAATACCCTTACTACTTACAAAAATGTTTCTGTATAAATTGTACACTCGATAAAAGGAGGCGCTTTTCTTTGTGGTGTACCCATTGGGTGATGTTGGTGTCCAAAAACAGCCCATTTTATCACAATTTTGACGTTGGGGAGCCCTGGGAGGGTTAACTAATGCTGAACGGAATATTTTGTCCATGCAACTTGTAATGTCGCACCAGGACCTGCGAATAGCCGATTTTTTCTTGAAAACCTACAAGATGTTTTTAGAGAAATCCACAGAAAATGGGTATTTTAAGATTTTAATGGGTATCTCTCTTTAACCAGCCCAAAATGGATTAAGACGTCGAATCTTGAATACCCTTACCACTTTCAAAAATATTTTCCGATCAATTTTGCGTCCGATAAATGAAGGCCACTTTCTCTGTGGTATACCGTTTGGGTGCTTTTGGCGTCCAAAAACAGCCCATTTTATCACAATTTTGACTTTTAGCAGCCTGTGGAGGGTTAACAAATGCTCACCGCAGTATTTTGTCCATGCAATTTCTATTGTCACATCAAGGCCTGGGAGTGACAATTTTTTCTTGAAAATCTACAAGACTCGTTTAGAGAAATCCACGGAAAATACGAATTTTTGAGCTTTATGGGGGTATTGCTGTTTAACCAGCCCAAAATGGGTTAACGCTTGGTTTTTTGAACACCCTTATTACTGACAAAAATGATCCACGGTGAATTCCACTTCCAATAAATGAAGTTATGTTTATCTCTCTTGTATCGTTTGGGTTCTCTGGGGGCCTGAAACCGGCCCATTTCATCAAAATTTCGATGTTTGGCAGCCTGTGGAGGGTTACCATATGCATCGCCAGATATGTCATGTGTATCAAAGGTCGTGGCACAGGCAGGTCTATCAATGATGAAGGTTAAAAAAAAATCTACAAGACGTGTTTCGAGAAAGTGCCGATAAACCCCAATTTTGACAGTTTTTTGCCAATTCTGACGAAATAAGGGTTAAATCAAAAATTCCGCTTCGGTACATTTTTAGATTTTGTACCTCTCTATGCGTGTGCAAAATTTTGTGAAAATCGGTCCGAAAATGGCTTCGGAATCGTGCGGACAAAATGTGTGGAAAAAAAAACCAAAAAAAAAACTAGACTTTATGATTCTGGAGAATCATGGCTTTTCCCGATGAGATTCATGATTTTTCATGACCCCCACAGTGTCTGATGAATTGTTTTTAACTGTCTCAGTGAAGTTCCTTCATTGATGTTATGAGTAGTCTCAAATGACACAGTTTGATAAAAAAAAAATTGTTTAGGTAAAACCATCATTAACGGTGGAGAGGGTTAATATCAATATCGTCGTCCAACAAGTTAATGACCAACAAAAGGAGTTATGTTTGTTTGACACATACCCACTAAGTGCTGTATCTATTTGAAAATGGTCCTTTTTATCTCAAATGTATCCAAAATATTGTTCTCTGGCAGCTTGTTAAGGGTTAACAAGTGCTAACAGGAATATTTATTCATGCAACTTGTAATTTCCCACCAAAAACTGTGAATGGCCATTTTTACTGAAAAATCTATGAGATGTTTTTAGAGAAATTCAGGGAGAACATGAATTTTAAGCTGTTGATGGGTATAATTTTTATCCAGCCCAAAACGGGTTAAGGGTTGGTTTTTTAATATGCTTATTACTTATAAAAATAATTCTCAGTGAATTCTACTTCTACTTATGTTGATTTCTCCTCTTAACTTTGTGTGCTGCAGGCATGCGAACACAACACACTTTTTCAACATTTTGATGTTTGAGAACTAGCATAGGGTTAACAAATGCTTACTGGAATATTTTGTACATGTAACTTGTAATTTACACTAAGATCTGAGAATGGCCAATTTTTCTTGAAAATCTACGTGATGTTTTTAGAGAAATTCCCGGATAACATGAATTTTTAACCTTTTGAGGGGTATCACCCTGTAACCAGCTCTAAACGGGCTAATGCTTGGTTTTATGAACACCTTCATTACTTACAAAAATGATCCTCGGTGAATCCCACTTCCAATGAAGGTGGTTATGTTCATCTCGCAGCTACACATTGGGTGTAATGGGTGGCCAAGTACAGCCCATTTTCTCAAAATTTGCTGCCTCTGGAGGGTTAACAAACGCTTACCGGAATCTTTTGTTCATGCAACTTGTAATGTCACTCCAAGACCAGCAAACGGTCAATTTCTCTTGAATACTTACTAGATTCTTTGGAGAAATCCACAGAAAATGGGAATTTTAAGCTTTTAAGGGGTACATCTTAACCAGGCGAAAATGGGTTAAGACCTCAATTTTTGAATACCCTTGCTACTTACTCAAAATTTTCTTTATCAGTTTTGCGTCCGGTAAAAGAAGTTATGTTTCTCTGCAGCATTCCCATTTGATGTTGTTGGTGTCCAAAAACAGACTATTTTTTCGAAATTTTGACATTTAGCAGTCCATGGAGGGTTAACAAATGCTTATCTGAATATTTTATCTATGCAACTGGTAATGTGACTCTAAGACCTGTCAACGGCCATTTTCTCTTGAAACCCTACAAGACGTTTGTAAAGAAATTCAGGGAAAACATGATTTTTTAAGCTTTTGATGGGTATTGCTATTAACCATCCCAAAAGGGGTTAATGCTTGGTTTTTTGAATACCCTTATTACTAACAAATTTGGTCCTCGGTGAATTCCACTTCAAACAA
Organism: Pictodentalium vernedei; assembly: GCA_031216915.1. Lineage (NCBI taxonomy): Eukaryota > Metazoa > Mollusca > Scaphopoda > Dentaliida > Dentaliidae > Pictodentalium > Pictodentalium vernedei. The sequence continues at coordinate 572,217,612 of CM062297.1, read as the reverse complement.
AGTAGATTATGTTTATCTCTCGGGTATGCATTGGGTGGTGTGCGCGTCTGAAGACAGCCTATTTCAACAAAATTACGATGCTTAGCAGCCTGTAGAGGGTTAATAAATGCTCACCAGAATATTTTGTCCATGCAACTTGTAATGTCACACAAAGACCTGCAAATAGTCAATTTTTCCTGAAAACCTGCATGTTGCTTTCAGAGAAATCCACAGAAAATGGGAATTTTAAGCTTTTAAGGGGTATCTCTCTTTAACCAGTCCAAAATGGGTTAAGACTTCGACTTTTGAATACCCTTACCACTATCAAAAATGTTTTCCCGTCAATTTTGCGTCCGATAAAAGAAGGAACCTTTCTCGGTGGTACACCAAGTGGGTGCTGTTGGCGTCCAAAAACAGCCCATTTTATCACAATTTTGACTTTTAGTGGCCCGTGGAGGGTTAACAAATGCTCACCGCAATATTTGGCCCATGCAACTTCTATTGTCGCACCAAGGCCTGGGAGTGACAAATTTTTCTTGAAAATCTACAAAACTCGTTTAGAGAAATCCACGGAAAATACGAATTTTTGAGCTTTATGGGGGTATTGCTGTTTAACCAGCCCAAAATGGGTTAACGCTTGGTTTTTTGAACACCCTGATTACTGACAAAAATGATCCTCGGTGAATTCCACTCACAATAAAGGAAGTTATGTTTATCTCTCGTGTATTGTTTGGGTGCAGTGAGGGCCTGAAACTGGCCTATTTCATCAAAATTTCGATGTTTGGCAGCCTGTGGAGGGTTACCATATGCATCGCCAGATCAGATATGTCGTGTGTATCAAAGGGCGTGTGACAGACAGGGCTAGCAATGACGAATGTATAAAAAAAATCTACAAGACGTGTTTCGAGAAAGTGCCGATAAACCCCAATTTTGGCAGTTTTTTGCCAATTCTGACGAAATAAGGGTTAAATCGAAAATTCCCCTTGGTACATTTTTAGATTTTGTGCCCCTCTATGTGTGTGCGAAATTTCGTGAAAATCGGTTCGAAAATGGCTTCAGAATCGTACGGACAAAATGTGTGGAAAAAAAAAAAAAAAAAAAAAAAATAATAATAATCCGTAGAAAAACAATAGTCTTTTCCAGAGGGAAAAGCCTAAAAAAAAAAACAAAAACAAACTAGACTTTATGATTCTGGAGAATCATGGCTTTTCCCGATGAGATTCCATGATTCTTCATGACGCCACAGTGTCTGATGAATTGTTTTTAACTGTCTCAATGAAGTTCCTCCATTGATTTTAAGAGAAAGGTGAATATAGTAATCTCAAATGACTCAGTTTGATAAAACATTGTTTACGTAAAAACCATCATTAACGGTGGAGGGGTTAATATCAATATTGTCGTCCTACGAGTCAATGTCCGACAAAAGGAGTTATGTTTGTTTGACACATACCCCTTGAGTGCTGTGTCTGTTTGAAAATGGTCCATTTTATCTCAAATGTATCAAAAATATTGATGTCTGGTCCTGTATCAATTATCTCCTATTAGACCACATTTGTTATGCATTATTATGTCATTTTTTCACACTTTGTAGAGCTCACCTATCACATGTCTGTTAATAGCAGAAGTAAATTTCTCTCCAATTGGTTTTTCCCCATAGGATTAGTTTTATTTATTACAATGAAGATATCCATACAAACAACGACAAACATGAAGTTATTACATTCATAAATAGGAAGTGTTGTTTGTACATATGTGTAGATAAAATATACCCTGGGACGGAGAAGGGGAGTATAGCTGTCTTACAAACTAGTATATATCTAGCCCCACTGCCGGGGGAATCTTGGCGCCATGCACCACTGCATTTGATAACCGCCTTACAGAGTAGTAAATATACCTGCCCCCCCCCCTTCCCATGTTGGGGACCCCCACCTTTTATTGTAAGGTTCCTTAGGCACAACATAGCGTCAGTAAGATGGATATATACTGCCACGTCGCCACCCTGGGGCGGAGGAGGGGCAGTGTATAGCCGTTTTACAGACTAGTATATACCTGGACCCACTGTCGGGGAAATGCTATAGTGTCAACACTATTTGATATTATAAGTAACTGATCCCATTGCAGTTAACGTTATTTACTGCTTTCTTATCATGCAGTGGCGGAGTGCGGTGGCATTGTGGTAGCCGGTTCTCATCAGATCACCGAAGTAAAGCAACGTTGAGCCTGGTTTATCATTGGATGGGTGGCCGTCTGAGCGATCAATTCGGACTCCCATGCTGTGTCCTTGGGCAAGGCACTTAACTCTGATTGTCCATATGGGGGCATGATGCCGCCATGTACTTAGGCGTACTGCACATCGATGGTACGCATGTCTTCAACCAATCTAACCCTGCCTGTGCTGCAGTTCAGAGTTACGATGTTGGGAAGCTGGCAGCTAGTCGTCGTGGCTCGGTTGTTCTCTCCAGGTACTGTGGCTTCATCCACCCGTAAAACTGTCACGGTCATGATTAGCCATTGTGCATAAGTATATGCCCTTAAACACCAATAAATAAATAATAAATGATATCATGCATGGCAGTGTGGAATACGAGGGGAGGCGTACCTTTCAATGTGTGTTTGGTTGGAGAAAGAGGCAGGGAAGATGTGGTAACCTTGGTAATTTTGTTTGGATAAATCGACCGCTGGCGTGGGACACCGTGGAATTGACCGATGAAGCGGGACACAGTGAGAGTGGAACTTATGGGCAGTTATTCTTGATAATAAATAACTATACACTTACTTTTGAGTTCATACAAGGTGAGTATAGTAGTCTCAAATGAGAATGGCCAATATTTGTCTTGAAAACCTATGAGAGGCTTTTAGAGAAATCCTCGGAAAATACGTATTTTTAACCTTTTGAGGGGTATCGCTCTGTAACCAGCCCTAAACGGATTAATGATTGGTTTTATGAATACCTTCATTACTTACAAAAATGATCCTCAGTGAATTTCACTTCCAATGAGGAAGGTTATGTTTATCACGCAGGTACACATTGGGTGTTATGGGTGCCCCAAAACAGCCCATTTTCTCAAAATGTCTATACTTTGCAGGCTCTGGGGGGTTAATAATTGCTTACCGGAATATTTTGTCCATGCAACTTGTAATGTCACTCAAAGACCTGCAAATGGTCAATTTTTCTTGAAAACGTGCTAGATTTTTTGGAGAAATCCACAGAAAACGGGAATTTTAAGCTTTTGAGGGGTATATCTCCTTAACTAGTCGACAATGGGTTAAGACCTAGATTTTTGAATATCCTTACTACTTACAAAAATGTTTCTCTATCAGGTTTGCGTCCAGTAAAAGAAGTTACGTTTCTCTGTGGCATTTCTATTTGATGTTGTCAGTGTCCAAAAATAGACTATTTCTGACATTTAGCAGCCCATGGAGGGTTAACAAATACCTACCAGAATAATGTATGCAACTGGTAATGTGATACCAAGACCTATCAACGACAATTTTCTCTTGAAACCCTACAAGATGTTTGTAAAGAAATCCAGGGAAAACGATTTTTAAGCTTTCGATGGGTATCCCTGTTAACCTCCCCAACAGGGGTTAACGCTTGGTTTTTTGAATACCCTTATTACTTACAAAAATGGTCCTCTGTGAAATCCACTTCCAACAAAGGTGATTATGTTTATCTCTCGTGTATACTTTGGGTGCTGTGCGTGTCTGAAAACAGCCTATGTCAACAAAATTACGATGCTTGGCAGCTTGTAGATGGTTAATAAACGCTCACCGGAGTATTTTGTCCCTGCAACTTGTAATGTCACATAAAGACCTACGAATAGTCAATTTTTCTTGAACCCCTACAAGTTACTGTTAGGGAAATTCACAGAAAATGGGAATTTAAAGCTTTTAAGGGATATCTCTCTTAGCCTACCCAAAATGGGTTAAGACTTCAACTTTTGAATACCCTTACTACTTACAAAAATGTTTCTGTATAAATTGTACACTCGATAAAAGGAGGCGCTTTTCTTTGTGGTGTACCCATTGGGTGATGTTGGTGTCCAAATACAGCCCATTTTATCACAATTTTGACGTTGGGAGCCCTGGGAGGGTTAACTAATGCTGAACGGAATATTTTGTCCATGCAACTTGTAATGTCGCACCAGGACCTGCGAATAGCCGATTTTTTCTTGAAAACCTACAAGATGTTTTTAGAGAAATCCACAGAAAATGGGTATTTTAGGATTTTAATGGGTATCTCTCTTTAACCAGCCCAAAATGGATTAAGACGTCGAATCTTGAATACCCTTACCACTTTCAAAAATATTTTCCGATCAATTTTGCGTCCGATAAATGAAGGCCACTTTCTCTGTGGTATACCGTTTGGGTGCTTTTGGCGTCCAAAAACAGCCCATTTTATCACAATTTTGACTTTTAGCAGCCTGTGGAGGGTTAACAAATGCTCACCGCAGTATTTTGTCCATGCAACTTCTATTGTCACATCAAGGCCTGGGAGTGACAATTTGTTCTTGAAAATCTACAAGACTCGTTTAGATAAATCCACGGAACCCTGAATTTTTGAGCTTCATGGGGGTATTGCTGTTTAACCAGCCCAAAACTGGTTAACGCTTGGTTTTTTGAACACCCTTATTACTTACAAAAATGATCCTCGGTGAATTCCACTTCCAATAAATGAAGTTATGTTTATCTCTCGTGTATCGTTTGGGTTCTCTGGGGGCCTGAAACCGGCCCATTTCATCAAAATTTCGATGTTTGGCAGCCTGTGGAGGGTTACCATATGCATCGCCAGATATGTCATGTGTATCAAAGGTCGTGGCACAGGCAGGTCTATCAATGATGAAGGTTAAAAAAAAATCTACAAGACGTGTTTCGAGAAAGTGCCGATAAACCCCAATTTTGACAGTTTTTTGCCAATTCTGACGAAATAAGGGTTAAATCAAAAATTCCGCTTCGGTATATTTTTAGATTTTGTACCTCTCTATGCGTGTGCAAAATTTTGTGAAAATCGGTCCGAAAATGGCTTCGGAATCGTGCGGACAAAATGTGTGGAAAAAAAAACAAAAAAAAAACTAGACTTTATGATTCTGGAGAATCATGGCTTTTCCCGATGAGATTCATGATTTTTCATGACCCCCACAGTGTCTGATGAATTGTTTTTAACTGTCTCAGTGAAGTTCCTTCATTGATGTTATGAGTAGTCTCAAATGACACAGTTTGATAAAAAAAAATTGTTTAGGTAAAACCATCATTAACGGTGGAGAGGGTTAATATCAATATCGTCGTCCAACAAGTTAATGACCAACAAAAGGAGTTATGTTTGTTTGACACATACCCACTAAGTGCTGTATCTATTTGAAAATGGTCCTTTTTATCTCAAATGTATCCAAAATATTGTTGTCTGGCAGCTTGTTAAGGGTTAACAAGTGCTAACAGGAATATTTATTCATGCAACTTGTAATTTCCCACCAAAAACTGTGAATGGCCATTTTTACTGAAAAATCTATGAGATGTTTTTAGAGAAATTCAGGGAGAACATGAATTTTAAGCTGTTGATGGGTATAATTTTTATCCAGCCCAAAACGGGTTAAGGGTTGGTTTTTTAATATGCTTATTACTTATAAAAATAATTCTCAGTGAATTCTACTTCTACTTATGTTGATTTCTCCTCTTAACTTCGTGTGCTGCAGGCATGCGAACACAACACACTTTTTCAACATTTTGATGTTTGAGAACTAGCATAGGGTTAACAAATGCTTACTGGAATATTTTGTACATGCAACTTGTAATTTACACTAAGATCTGAGAATGGCCAATTTTTCTTGAAAATCTACGTGATGTTTTTAGAGAAATTCCCGGACAACATGAATTTTTAACCTTTTGAGGGGTATCACCCTGTAACCAGCTCTAAACGGGTTAATGCTTGGTTTTATGAACACCTTCATTACTTACAAAAATGATCCTCGGTGAATCCCACTTCCAATGAAGGTGGTTATGTTCATCTCGCAGGTACACATTGGGTGTAGTGGGTGGCCAAGTACAGCCCGTTTTCTCAAAATTTGCTGCCTCTGGAGGGTTAACAAACGCTTACCGGAATCTTTTGTTCATGCAACTTGTAATGTCACTCCAAGACCAGCAAACGGTCAATTTCTCTTGAATACTTACTAGATTCTTTGGAGAAATCCACAGAAAATGGGAATTTTAAGCTTTTAAGGGGTACATCTTAACCAGGCGAAAATGGGTTAAGACCTCAATTTTTGAATACCCTTGCTACTTACTCAAAATTTTCTTTATCAGTTTTGCGTCCGGTAAAAGAAGTTATGTTTCTCTGCAGCATTCCCATTTGATGTTGTTGGTGTCCAAAAACAGACTATTTTTTCGAAATTTTGACATTTAGCAGTCCATGGAGGGTTAACAAATGCTTATCTGAATATTTTATCTATGCAACTGGTAATGTGACTCTAAGACCTGTCAACGGCCATTTTCTCTTGAAACCCTACAAGACGTTTGTAAAGAAATTCAGGGAAAACATGATTTTTTAAGCTTTTGATGGGTATTGCTATTAACCATCCCAAAAGGGGTTAATGCTTGGTTTTTTGAATACCCTTATTACTAACAAATTTGGTCCTCGGTGAATTCCACTTCAAACAAAGTAGATTATGTTTATCTCTCGGGTATGCATTGGGTGGTGTGCGCGTCTGAAGACAGCCTATTTCAACAAAATTACGATGCTTAGCAGCCTGTAGAGGGTTAATAAATGCTCACCAGAATATTTTGTCCATGCAACTTGTAATGTCACACAAAGACCTGCAAATAGCCAATTTTTCCTGAAAACCTGCATGTTGCTTTCAGAGAAATCCACAGAAAATGGGAATTTTAAGCTTTTAAGGGGTATCTCTCTTTAACCAGTCCAAAATGGGTTAAGACTTCGACTTTTGAATACCCTTACCACTATCAAAAATGTTTTCCCGTCAATTTTGCGTCCGATAAAAGAAGGAACCTTTCTCGGTGGTACACCAAGTGGGTGCTGTTGGCGTCCAAAAACAGCCCATTTTATCACAATTTTGACTTTTAGCAGCCTTTGGAGGGTTAACAAATGCTCACTGCAGTATTTTGTCCATGCAACTTCTATTGTCACATCAAGGCCTGGGAGTGACAAATTTTTCTTGAAAATCTACAAGACTCGTTTAGAGAAATCCACGGAAAATACGAATTTTTGAGCTTTATGGGGGTATTGCTGTTTAACCAGCGCAAAACGGGTTAACGCTTGGTTTTTGGAACACCCTAATTACTGACAAAAATGATCCACAGTGAATTTCACTCCCAATAAAGGCAGTTATGTTTATCTCTCGTGTATTGTTTGGGGGCAGTGGGGGCCTGAAACTGGCCTATTTCATTAAAATTTCGATGTTTGGCAGCCTGTGGAGGGTTACAATATGCATCGCCTGATATGTAGTGTGTATCAAAGGGCGTGTCACAGACAGGTCTAGCAATGACGAATGTATAAAAGAAATCTACAAGACGTGTTTCGAGAAAGTGCCGATAAACCCCAATTTTGGCAGTTTTTTGCCAATTCTGACGAAATAAGGGTTAAATCGAAAATTCCGCTTGGGTACATTTTTAGATTTTGTGCCCCTCTATGCGTGTGCAAAATTTCGTGAAAATCGGTTCAAAAATGGCTTCAGAATAGTACGGACAAAATGTGTGGAAAAAAAAAAATTAAAAAAAAATAATAATCCGTAGAAAAACAATAGTCTTTTCCAGAGGGAAAAGCCTAAAAAAAAAAAAAAACTAGACTTTATGATTTTGGAGAATCATGACTTTTCCCGATTAGATTCCATGATTTTTCATGACCCCACAGTGTCTGATGAATTGTTTTTAACTGTCTCACTGAAGTTCCATCATTGATGTTATGAGAAAGGTGAGTATAGTAGTCTCAAATGACTCGGTTTGGGTTTGATAAAAAAAATGTCTAGGTAAAACCCATCATTAATGGTAGAATGGGTTAATATCAAGATCAATGTTTCCCTATTAGTTTTGCGTCCGGTAAAAGAAGTTACGCTTCTCTGTGGCATTTCCATTGTTGGTGTCCAAAAACAGACTATTTCTTCAATTTTTTTTACATTTAGCAGCCCATGGAGGGTTAACAAATGCCTACCAGAATAATTTATCCATGCAACTGGTCATATGACACCAAGACCTATCAACGGCCATTTTCTCTTGGAAACCCCACAAAATGTTTGTAAAGAAATCCAGGGAAAACGATTTTTTAAGCTATCGATGGTTATCCGTGTTAACCTCCCCAACAGGGGTTAACGCTTGGTTTTTTTAATACCCTTATTACTTACAAAAATGGGCCTCTGTGAATTCCACTTCCAACAAAGGAGATTATGTTTATCTCTCATGTACACATTGGGTGCTGTGCGTGTCTGAAAACAGCCCCATGTTAACAAAATTACGATGCTTGGCAGCTTGTAGATGGTTAATAAACGCTCACCAGAGTATTTTGTCCATGCAACTTGTAATGTCACATAAAGACCTACGAATAGTCAATTTGTCTTGAAACCCTACAAGTTACCGCTAGGGAAATTCACAGAAAATGGGAATTTAAAGCTTTCAAGGTATATCTTGCTTTAGCATGCCCAAAATGGGTTAAGACATCGACTTTTGAATACCCTTACTGATTACAAAAATGTTTCCGTATAATTTGTGCGCTCGATAAAAAGAGGCCCTTTTCTTTGTGGTGTACCCTTTGGGTGCTGTTGGTGTCCAAAAACAGCCCATTTTATCACAATTTTGACCTTCAACAGCCCGGGGAGGGTTAACTAATGCTGACCGGAATATTTTGTTCATGCAACTTGTAATGTCACACCAAGACCTGCAAATAGACGATTTTTTCTTGAAAACTACAAAATGTTGATAGAGAAATCCACAGAAAACGGGTATTTTAAGATTTTAATGGGTATCTCTATTTAACCAGCCCAAAATGGGTTAAGACGTCAAATTTTGAATACCCTTACCAGTTACAAAAATATTTTCCGATCAATTTTGCGTCCGATAAATGAAGGCCCCTTTCTCTCTGGTATACTGTTTGGGTGCTGTTGGCGTCTAAAAACAGCCCATTTTATCACAATTTTTACGTTTAGCACTCGGGGAGGGTTAACTAATGCTGACCGGAATATTTTATCCATGCAACTTGTAATGTCACACCAAGACCTGAGAGTGACCAATTTTTCTTGAAAATCTACAAGACTCGTTTAGAGAAATCCACGGAAAACACGAACTTTTGAGCATTATGGGGGTATTGCTGTTAAACCAGCTCAAAATGGGTTAACGCTTGGTTTTCTGAACACCCTTATTACTGATAAAAATGATCCTCGGTGAATTCCACTCCCAATAAAGGAAGTTATGTTTATCTCTCGTGTATTGGTTGGGTGCAGTGGGTGCCCGAAACCGGCCTATTTCATCAAAATTTCGATGTTTGGCAGCCTGTGGAGGGTTACCATATGCATCGCCTGATATGTCGTGTGTATCAAAGGGTGTGTCACAGACAGGTGTAGCAATGACGAATGTATAAAAAAAATCTACAGGACGTGTTTCGAGAAAGTGCCGATAAACCCCAATTTTGGGGTTTTTTTGCCAATTCTGACAAAATAAGGGTTAAATCGAAAATTCCGCTTTGGTACATTTTTAGATTTTGTGCCCCTCTATGCGTGTGCAAAATTTCGTGAAAATCGATTCGAAAATGGCTTCTGAATCGTACGGACAAAATGTGTGGGGAAAAAAAAAAAAAAAAAAAAAACAAACCCCCCCCCCCCCCCCCAAAAAAAAAAAAAAAAAATAATCTGTAGAAAAACAATAGACTTCAGAGGGAAAAGCCTAATAATCCGAAGAAAAACAATAGTCTTTTCCAGAGGGAAAAGCCTAACTAGACTTTATGATTCTGGAGAATCATGGCTTTTCCCGATGAGATTCCATGATTTGTCATGACCCCACAGTGTCTGATAAATTGTTTTTAACTGTCTCACTGAAGTTCCTCCATTGATGTTATGAGAAAGGTGAGTTTTGTAGTCTCAAATGACACAGTTTGATAAAAAAAATTGTTTAGGTAAAAACCATCATTAATGGTGGAGTGGGTTAATGTGAATATCGTCGTCCAACAAGTCAAGGACCGACAAAAGGAGTTATGTTTGCTTGACACATACCCACTGAGTGCTGTGTCAATTTAAAAATGGTTCATTTTATCTCAAATGTTTCCCAAATATTGATGTCTGGCAGCTTGTAGAGGGTTAACAAGTACTTACAGGAATATTTATTCATGCAACTTGTAATGTCACACCAAGAGCTGTGAATGGACATTTTTTTCTTTAAAATCTACAAGATGTTTTCAGCGAAATCCAGGGAGAACATGAATTTTAAGCTTTTGATGGGTATCATTGTTTATCCAGCCCAAAACGGGTTAAGTGTTGTTTTTTGAATACTCTTATTACTTCCAAAAATAATTCTCAGTGAATTCTACTTCCACTTATTTTGATCTCTCCTCCCAACTTTGGGTGCTGTGGGTACGCAAACACAACCCATTTTATCAACATTTTGATGTTTGAGAACCTGCATAGCGTTAACAAATGCTTACAGGAATATTTTGTACATGCAACTTGTAATGTCACACTAAGATCTGAGAATGGCCATTTTTTCTTGAAAATCTACGGGATGTTTTTTTAAAGAAATCCTCAGATAACACGAATTTTTAACCTTTTGAGGGGTATCTCTCTGTAACCAGCTCTAAAGGGTTAATGCTTGGTTTTGTGAATATCATTACTTACAAAAATGATCGGCGGTGAATTCCACTTCCAATGAAGGGGGTTATGTTTATCTCGTAGGTACACATTTGGTGTTATGGTTGCCCAAGAACAGCCCATTTTCTCCAAATGTCTATGCTTGGCAGCCTCTGGAGGGTTAACAATTGTTTACAGAAACATTTTGTTCATGCTTGTAATGTCACTCGAAGACCTGCGAATGGTCAATTGTTCTTGAATTTTTTTTTGAGCAATCCACAGAAAACTGAAATTTTAAGCTTTTAAGGGGTATATCTCCTTAACCAGTCAAAAATGGGTTATGACCTCGATTTTTTAACACATTTACTACTTACAAAAATGTTTCCCTGTCAGTTTTGCGTCCGGTAAAAGAAGTTACGTTTCTCTGTGCATTTCCTTTTGATGTTGTTGTTGTTCAAAAACAGACTATTTTTTCAAAATTTTGACATTTCGCAGCCCATGGAGGGTTAACAAATGCTTACCGGAATAATTTATCCAATCAGCTGGTAATGTGACATCATGACCTATCAATGGCCTTTTTCTCTTGAAAACGCTACCGGATGTTTGTAAAGAAATCCAGGGAAAACATAAATTTTTAAGCCTTTGGTGGGTATCACTATTAACAACCACAAAAGGGGTTTTTTGAATAGCCTTATTATTTACAAAAATGGTCCTCGGGGAATTCCACTTCCAACAAATGAGATTATGTGTATTTCTCAGGTACACGTTGAGTTCTGTGCGTGTCTGAAAACAGCCCATTTCAACAAAATTATGATGCTTGGCAGTCTGTAGAGGGTTAATAAACGCTCACCGGAATATTTTGTCCATGCAACTTATAATGTCACACAAAGACCTGCGAGTAGTCAATTTTTCTTGAGAACCTACAGTATGTATTTAGAGAAATCCACAGAAAATGGGAATTTTAAGATTTTAAGGGGTCTCTCTCTTTAGCCTGCCCAAAATGGGTTAAGACTTCGACTTTTGAATACCCTTACTACTTACAAAAATGTTTCCATATAGATTGTGCGCTCGATAAAAGAAGGCACTTTTCTTTGTGGTGTACCTATTGGGTGCTGTTGGCGTCCAAAACAGCCCATTTTATCACAATTTTGACTTTTAGCATCCCGTGGAGGGTTAACAAATGCTCACCGCAGTATTTTGTCCACGCAACTTCTATTGTCACACCAAAGCCTGGGAGTGACAAATTTTTCTTGAAAATCCACAAGACTCGTTTAGAGAAATCCACGGAAAACACAAATTTTTTAGGTTTATGGGGGTATTTCTGTTTAAGCAGCTCAAAATGGGTTAACACTTGATTTTCTGAACACCCTTATTACTGACAAAAATGATCCTCTGTGAATTCAACTCCCAATAAAGGAAGTTATGTTTATCTCTGTGTGTTTGGGTGTTGTGCGCATCTGAAGACAGCCTATTTCAACAAAATTACGATGCTTAGCAGCCTGTAGAGGGTTAATAAATGCTCACCGGAATATTTTGTGCATGCAACTTGTAATGTCACACAAGGACCTGCGAATAGTCAATTTTTCCTGAAAACCTACAAGTTGCTTTTAGAGAAATCCACAGAAAATGGGGATTTTAAGCTTTTAAGGGGTATCTCTCTTTAACCAGCCCAAAATGGCTTAAGACTTTGACTTTTGAATACCCTTACCACTATCAAAATTGTTTCCCATCAATTTTGCGTCCGATAAAAGAAGGAACCTTTCTCGGTGGTGCACCACGTGGGTGCTGTTGGCATTCAAAAACAGCCCATTTTATCACAATTTTGATTTTTGGCAGTCCGTGGAGGGTTAACAAATGCTCACCGCAGTATTTTGTCCATGCAACTTCTATTGTCACGCCAAGGCCTTGGAGTGACAATTTTTTCTTGAAAATCTACAAGACTCGTTTAGAGAAATCCACGGAAAATACGAATTTTTGAGCTTTATGGGGGTATTGCTGTTTAACCAGCCCAAAATGGGTTAACGCTTGGTTTTTTGAACACCCTTATTACTGACAAAAATGATCCTCGGTGAACTCCACTCCCAATAAAGGAAGTTACCTTTATCTCTTATGTATTGTTTGGGTGCAGTGTGGGCCTGAAACTGGCCTATTTCATCAAAATTTCGATGTTTGGCAGCCTGTGGAGGGTTACCATATGCATCGCCTGATATGTCGTGTGTATCAAAGGGCATGTCACAGACAGGTCTAGCAATGACGAATGTATAAAAAAATTCTACAAGACGTGTTTCGAGAAAGTGCCGATAAACCCAATTTTGGCAGTTTTTTGCCAATTCAGGCAAAATAAGGGTTAAATCGAACATTCCGCTTCGGTACATTTTTAGATTTTGTGCCCCTCTATGCGTGTGCAAAATTTCGTGAAAATCGATTCGAAAATGGCTTCTGAATCGTACGGACAAAATGTGTGGGGAAAAAAAAAAAAAAAAAAAACCAAACCCCCCCCCCCCCCCCCCAAAAAAAAAAAAAAAAAATAATCTGTAGAAAAACAATAGACTTTTCCAGAGGGAAAAGCCTAATAATCCGAAGAAAAACAATAGTCTTTTCCAGAGGGAAAAGCCTAACTAGACTTTATGATTCTGGAGAATCATGGCTTTTCCCGATGAGATTCCATGATTTGTCATGACCCCACAGTGTCTGATAAATTGTTTTTAACTGTCTCACTGAAGTTCCTCCATTGATGTTATGAGAAAGGTGAGTTTTGTAGTCTCAAATGACACAGTTTGATAAAAAAAATTGTTTAGGTAAAAACCATCATTAATGGTGGAGTGGGTTAATGTGAATATCGTCGTCCAACAAGTCAAGGACCGACAAAAGGAGTTATGTTTGCTTGACACATACCCACTGAGTGCTGTGTCAATTTAAAAATGGTTCATTTTATCTCAAATGTTTCCCAAATATTGATGTCTGGCAGCTTGTAGAGGGTTAACAAGTACTTACAGGAATATTTATTCATGCAACTTGTAATGTCACACCAAGAGCTGTGAATGGACATTTTTTTCTTTAAAATCTACAAGATGTTTTCAGCGAAATCCAGGGAGAACATGAATTTTAAGCTTTTGATGGGTATCATTGTTTATCCAGCCCAAAACGGGTTAAGTGTTGTTTTTTGAATACTCTTATTACTTCCAAAAATAATTCTCAGTGAATTCTACTTCCACTTATTTTGATCTCTCCTCCCAACTTTGGGTGCTGTGGGTACGCAAACACAACCCATTTTATCAACATTTTGATGTTTGAGAACCTGCATAGCGTTAACAAATGCTTACAGGAATATTTTGTACATGCAACTTGTAATGTCACACTAAGATCTGAGAATGGCCATTTTTTCTTGAAAATCTACGGGATGTTTTTTTAAAGAAATCCTCAGATAACACGAATTTTTAACCTTTTGAGGGGTATCTCTCTGTAACCAGCTCTAAAGGGTTAATGCTTGGTTTTGTGAATATCATTACTTACAAAAATGATCGGCGGTGAATTCCACTTCCAATGAAGGGGGTTATGTTTATCTCGTAGGTACACATTTGGTGTTATGGTTGCCCAAGAACAGCCCATTTTCTCCAAATGTCTATGCTTGGCAGCCTCTGGAGGGTTAACAAATGTTTACAGAAACATTTTGTTCATGCTTGTAATGTCACTCGAAGACCTGCGAATGGTCAATTGTTCTTGAATTTTTTTTTGAGCAATCCACAGAAAACTGAAATTTTAAGCTTTTAAGGGGTATATCTCCTTAACCAGTCAAAAATGGGTTATGACCTCGATTTTTTAACACATTTACTACTTACAAAAATGTTTCCCTGTCAGTTTTGCGTCCGGTAAAAGAAGTTACGTTTCTCTGTGCATTTCCTTTTGATGTTGTTGTTGTTCAAAAACAGACTATTTTTTCAAAATTTTGACATTTCGCAGCCCATGGAGGGTTAACAAATGCTTACCGGAATAATTTATCCAATCAGCTGGTAATGTGACATCATGACCTATCAATGGCCTTTTTCTCTTGAAAACGCTACCGGATGTTTGTAAAGAAATCCAGGGAAAACATAAATTTTTAAGCGTTTGGTGGGTATCACTATTAACAACCACAAAAGGGGTTTTTTGAATAGCCTTATTATTTACAAAAATGGTCCTCGGGGAATTCCACTTCCAACAAATGAGATTATGTGTATTTCTCAGGTACACGTTCAGTTCTGTGCGTGTCTGAAAACAGCCCATTTCAACAAAATTATGATGCTTGGCAGTCTGTAGAGGGTTAATAAACGCTCACCGGAATATTTTGTCCATGCAACTTATAATGTCACACAAAGACCTGCGAGTAGTCAATTTTTCTTGAGAACCTACAGTATGTATTTAGAGAAATCCACAGAAAATGGGAATTTTAAGATTTTAAGGGGTCTCTCTCTTTAGCCTGCCCAAAATGGGTTAAGACTTCGACTTTTGAATACCCTTACTACTTACAAAAATGTTTCCATATAGATTGTGCGCTCGATAAAAGAAGGCACTTTTCTTTGTGGTGTACCTATTGGGTGCTGTTGGCGTCCAAAACAGCCCATTTTATCACAATTTTGACTTTTAGCATCCCGTGGAGGGTTAACAAATGCTCACCGCAGTATTTTGTCCACGCAACTTCTATTGTCACACCAAAGCCTGGGAGTGACAAATTTTTCTTGAAAATCCACAAGACTCGTTTAGAGAAATCCACGGAAAACACAAATTTTTTAGGTTTATGGGGGTATTTCTGTTTAAGCAGCTCAAAATGGGTTAACACTTGATTTTCTGAACACCCTTATTACTGACAAAAATGATCCTCTGTGAATTCAACTCCCAATAAAGGAAGTTATGTTTATCTCTGTGTGTTTGGGTGTTGTGCGCATCTGAAGACAGCCTATTTCAACAAAATTACGATGCTTAGCAGCCTGTAGAGGGTTAATAAATGCTCACCGGAATATTTTGTGCATGCAACTTGTAATGTCACACAAGGACCTGCGAATAGTCAATTTTTCCTGAAAACCTACAAGTTGCTTTTAGAGAAATCCACAGAAAATGGGGGATTTTAAGCTTTTAAGGGGTATCTCTCTTTAACCAGCCCAAAATGGCTTAAGACTTTGACTTTTGAATACCCTTACCACTATCAAAATTGTTTCCCATCAATTTTGCGTCCGATAAAAGAAGGAACCTTTCTCGGTGGTGCACCACGTGGGTGCTGTTGGCATTCAAAAACAGCCCATTTTATCACAATTTTGATTTTTGGCAGTCCGTGGAGGGTTAACAAATGCTCACCGCAGTATTTTGTCCATGCAACTTCTATTGTCACGCCAAGGCCTTGGAGTGACAATTTTTTCTTGAAAATCTACAAGACTCGTTTAGAGAAATCCACGGAAAATACGAATTTTTGAGCTTTATGGGGGTATTGCTGTTTAACCAGCCCAAAATGGGTTAACGCTTGGTTTTTTGAACACCCTTATTACTGACAAAAATGATCCTCGGTGAACTCCACTCCCAATAAAGGAAGTTACCTTTATCTCTTATGTATTGTTTGGGTGCAGTGTGGGCCTGAAACTGGCCTATTTCATCAAAATTTCGATGTTTGGCAGCCTGTGGAGGGTTACCATATGCATCGCCTGATATGTCGTGTGTATCAAAGGGCATGTCACAGACAGGTCTAGCAATGACGAATGTATAAAAAAATTCTACAAGACGTGTTTCGAGAAAGTGCCGATAAACCCAATTTTGGCAGTTTTTTGCCAATTCAGGCAAAATAAGGGTTAAATCGAACATTCCGCTTCGGTACATTTTTAGATTTTGTGCCCCTCTATGCGTGTGCAAAATTTCGTGAAAATCGATTCGAAAATGGCTTCTGAATCGTACGGACAAAATGTGTGGGGAAAAAAAAACAAAAAAAAACCAAACCCCCCCCCCCCCCCCAAAAAAAAAAAAAAAAAAATAATCTGTAGAAAAACAATAGACTTTTCCAGAGGGAAAAGCCTAATAATCCGAAGAAAAACAATAGTCTTTTCCAGAGGGAAAAGCCTAACTAGACTTTATGATTCTGGAGAATCATGGCTTTTCCCGATGAGATTCCATGATTTGTCATGACCCCACAGTGTCTGATAAATTGTTTTTAACTGTCTCACTGAAGTTCCTCCATTGATGTTATGAGAAAGGTGAGTTTTGTAGTCTCAAATGACACAGTTTGATAAAAAAAATTGTTTAGGTAAAAACCATCATTAATGGTGGAGTGGGTTAATGTGAATATCGTCGTCCAACAAGTCAAGGACCGACAAAAGGAGTTATGTTTGCTTGACACATACCCACTGAGTGCTGTGTCAATTTAAAAATGGTTCATTTTATCTCAAATGTTTCCCAAATATTGATGTCTGGCAGCTTGTAGAGGGTTAACAAGTACTTACAGGAATATTTATTCATGCAACTTGTAATGTCACACCAAGAGCTGTGAATGGACATTTTTTTCTTTAAAATCTACAAGATGTTTTCAGCGAAATCCAGGGAGAACATGAATTTTAAGCTTTTGATGGGTATCATTGTTTATCCAGCCCAAAACGGGTTAAGTGTTGTTTTTTGAATACTCTTATTACTTCCAAAAATAATTCTCAGTGAATTCTACTTCCACTTATTTTGATCTCTCCTCCCAACTTTGGGTGCTGTGGGTACGCAAACACAACCCATTTTATCAACATTTTGATGTTTGAGAACCTGCATAGCGTTAACAAATGCTTACAGGAATATTTTGTACATGCAACTTGTAATGTCACACTAAGATCTGAGAATGGCCATTTTTTCTTGAAAATCTACGGGATGTTTTTTTAAAGAAATCCTCAGATAACACGAATTTTTAACCTTTTGAGGGGTATCTCTCTGTAACCAGCTCTAAAGGGTTAATGCTTGGTTTTGTGAATATCATTACTTACAAAAATGATCGGCGGTGAATTCCACTTCCAATGAAGGGGGTTATGTTTATCTCGTAGGTACACATTTGGTGTTATGGTTGCCCAAGAACAGCCCATTTTCTCCAAATGTCTATGCTTGGCAGCCTCTGGAGGGTTAACAAATGTTTACAGAAACATTTTGTTCATGCTTGTAATGTCACTCGAAGACCTGCGAATGGTCAATTGTTCTTGAATTTTTTTTGGAGCAATCCACAGAAAACTGAAATTTTAAGCTTTTAAGGGGTATATCTCCTTAACCAGTCAAAAATGGGTTATGACCTCGATTTTTTAACACATTTACTACTTACAAAAATGTTTCCCTGTCAGTTTTGCGTCCGGTAAAAGAAGTTACGTTTCTCTGTGCATTTCCTTTTGATGTTGTTGTTGTTCAAAAACAGACTATTTTTTCAAAATTTTGACATTTCGCAGCCCATGGAGGGTTAACAAATGCTTACCGGAATAATTTATCCAATCAGCTGGTAATGTGACATCATGACCTATCAATGGCCTTTTTCTCTTGAAAACGCTACCGGATGTTTGTAAAGAAATCCAGGGAAAACATAAATTTTTAAGCGTTTGGTGGGTATCACTATTAACAACCACAAAAGGAGTTTTTTGAATAGCCTTATTATTTACAAAAATGGTCCTCGGGGAATTCCACTTCCAACAAATGAGATTATGTGTATTTCTCAGGTACACGTTGAGTTCTGTGCGTGTCTGAAAACAGCCCATTTCAACAAAATTATGATGCTTGGCAGTCTGTAGAGGGTTAATAAACGCTCACCGGAATATTTTGTCCATGCAACTTATAATGTCACACAAAGACCTGCGAGTAGTCAATTTTTCTTGAGAACCTACAGTATGTATTTAGAGAAATCCACAGAAAATGGGAATTTTAAGATTTTAAGGGGTCTCTCTCTTTAGCCTGCCCAAAATGGGTTAAGACTTCGACTTTTGAATACCCTTACTACTTACAAAAATGTTTCCATATAGATTGTGCGCTCGATAAAAGAAGGCACTTTTCTTTGTGGTGTACCTATTGGGTGCTGTTGGCGTCCAAAACAGCCCATTTTATCACAATTTTGACTTTTAGCATCCCGTGGAGGGTTAACAAATGCTCACCGCAGTATTTTGTCCACGCAACTTCTATTGTCACACCAAAGCCTGGGAGTGACAAATTTTTCTTGAAAATCCACAAGACTCGTTTAGAGAAATCCACGGAAAACACAAATTTTTTAGGTTTATGGGGGTATTTCTGTTTAAGCAGCTCAAAATGGGTTAACACTTGATTTTCTGAACACCCTTATTACTGACAAAAATGATCCTCTGTGAATTCAACTCCCAATAAAGGAAGTTATGTTTATCTCTGTGTGTTTGGGTGTTGTGCGCATCTGAAGACAGCCTATTTCAACAAAATTACGATGCTTAGCAGCCTGTAGAGGGTTAATAAATGCTCACCGGAATATTTTGTGCATGCAACTTGTAATGTCACACAAGGACCTGCGAATAGTCAATTTTTCCTGAAAACCTACAAGTTGCTTTTAGAGAAATCCACAGAAAATGGGGATTTTAAGCTTTTAAGGGGTATCTCTCTTTAACCAGCCCAAAATGGCTTAAGACTTTGACTTTTGAATACCCTTACCACTATCAAAATTGTTTCCCATCAATTTTGCGTCCGATAAAAGAAGGAACCTTTCTCGGTGGTGCACCACGTGGGTGCTGTTGGCATTCAAAAACAGCCCATTTTATCACAATTTTGATTTTTGGCAGTCCGTGGAGGGTTAACAAATGCTCACCGCAGTATTTTGTCCATGCAACTTCTATTGTCACGCCAAGGCCTTGGAGTGACAATTTTTTCTTGAAAATCTACAAGACTCGTTTAGAGAAATCCACGGAAAATACGAATTTTTGAGCTTTATGGGGGTATTGCTGTTTAACCAGCCCAAAATGGGTTAACGCTTGGTTTTTTGAACACCCTTATTACTGACAAAAATGATCCTCGGTGAACTCCACTCCCAATAAAGGAAGTTACCTTTATCTCTTATGTATTGTTTGGGTGCAGTGTGGGCCTGAAACTGGCCTATTTCATCAAAATTTCGATGTTTGGCAGCCTGTGGAGGGTTACCATATGCATCGCCTGATATGTCGTGTGTATCAAAGGGCATGTCACAGACAGGTCTAGCAATGACGAATGTATAAAAAAATTCTACAAGACGTGTTTCGAGAAAGTGCCGATAAACCCAATTTTGGCAGTTTTTTGCCAATTCAGGCAAAATAAGGGTTAAATCGAACATTCCGCTTCGGTACATTTTTAGATTTTGTGCCCCTCTATGCGTGTGCAAAATTTCGTGAAAATCGATTCGAAAATGGCTTCTGAATCGTACGGACAAAATGTGTGGGGAAAAAAAAAAAAAAAAAACCAAAACCCCCCCACAAAAAAAAAAAAAAAAAAATAATCTGTAGAAAAACAATAGACTTTTCCAGAGGGAAAAGCCTAATAATCCGAAGAAAAACAATAGTCTTTTCCAGAGGGAAAAGCCTAACTAGACTTTATGATTCTGGAGAATCATGGCTTTTCCCGATGAGATTCCATGATTTGTCATGACCCCACAGTGTCTGATAAATTGTTTTTAACTGTCTCACTGAAGTTCCTCCATTGATGTTATGAGAAAGGTGAGTTTTGTAGTCTCAAATGACACAGTTTGATAAAAAAAATTGTTTAGGTAAAAACCATCATTAATGGTGGAGTGGGTTAATGTGAATATCGTCGTCCAACAAGTCAAGGACCGACAAAAGGAGTTATGTTTGCTTGACACATACCCACTGAGTGCTGTGTCAATTTAAAAATGGTTCATTTTATCTCAAATGTTTCCCAAATATTGATGTCTGGCAGCTTGTAGAGGGTTAACAAGTACTTACAGGAATATTTATTCATGCAACTTGTAATGTCACACCAAGAGCTGTGAATGGACATTTTTTTCTTTAAAATCTACAAGATGTTTTCAGCGAAATCCAGGGAGAACATGAATTTTAAGCTTTTGATGGGTATCATTGTTTATCCAGCCCAAAACGGGTTAAGTGTTGTTTTTTGAATACTCTTATTACTTCCAAAAATAATTCTCAGTGAATTCTACTTCCACTTATTTTGATCTCTCCTCCCAACTTTGGGTGCTGTGGGTACGCAAACACAACCCATTTTATCAACATTTTGATGTTTGAGAACCTGCATAGCGTTAACAAATGCTTACAGGAATATTTTGTACATGCAACTTGTAATGTCACACTAAGATCTGAGAATGGCCATTTTTTCTTGAAAATCTACGGGATGTTTTTTTAAAGAAATCCTCAGATAACACGAATTTTTAACCTTTTGAGGGGTATCTCTCTGTAACCAGCTCTAAAGGGTTAATGCTTGGTTTTGTGAATATCATTACTTACAAAAATGATCGGCGGTGAATTCCACTTCCAATGAAGGGGGTTATGTTTATCTCGTAGGTACACATTTGGTGTTATGGTTGCCCAAGAACAGCCCATTTTCTCCAAATGTCTATGCTTGGCAGCCTCTGGAGGGTTAACAAATGTTTACAGAAACATTTTGTTCATGCTTGTAATGTCACTCGAAGACCTGCGAATGGTCAATTGTTCTTGAATTTTTTTTTGAGCAATCCACAGAAAACTGAAATTTTAAGCTTTTAAGGGGTATATCTCCTTAACCAGTCAAAAATGGGTTATGACCTCGATTTTTTAACACATTTACTACTTACAAAAATGTTTCCCTGTCAGTTTTGCGTCCGGTAAAAGAAGTTACGTTTCTCTGTGCATTTCCTTTTGATGTTGTTGTTGTTCAAAAACAGACTATTTTTTCAAAATTTTGACATTTCGCAGCCCATGGAGGGTTAACAAATGCTTACCGGAATAATTTATCCAATCAGCTGGTAATGTGACATCATGACCTATCAATGGCCTTTTTCTCTTGAAAACGCTACCGGATGTTTGTAAAGAAATCCAGGGAAAACATAAATTTTTAAGCGTTTGGTGGGTATCACTATTAACAACCACAAAAGGGGTTTTTTGAATAGCCTTATTATTTACAAAAATGGTCCTCGGGGAATTCCACTTCCAACAAATGAGATTATGTGTATTTCTCAGGTACACGTTGAGTTCTGTGCGTGTCTGAAAACAGCCCATTTCAACAAAATTATGATGTTTGGCAGTCTGTAGAGGGTTAATAAACGCTCACCGGAATATTTTGTCCATGCAACTTATAATGTCACACAAAGACCTGCGAGTAGTCAATTTTTCTTGAGAACCTACAGTATGTATTTAGAGAAATCCACAGAAAATGGGAATTTTAAGATTTTAAGGGGTCTCTCTCTTTAGCCTGCCCAAAATGGGTTAAGACTTCGACTTTTGAATACCCTTACTACTTACAAAAATGTTTCCATATAGATTGTGCGCTCGATAAAAGAAGGCACTTTTCTTTGTGGTGTACCTATTGGGTGCTGTTGGCGTCCAAAACAGCCCATTTTATCACAATTTTGACTTTTAGCATCCCGTGGAGGGTTAACAAATGCTCACCGCAGTATTTTGTCCACGCAACTTCTATTGTCACACCAAAGCCTGGGAGTGACAAATTTTTCTTGAAAATCCACAAGACTCGTTTAGAGAAATCCACGGAAAACACAAATTTTTTAGGTTTATGGGGGTATTTCTGTTTAAGCAGCTCAAAATGGGTTAACACTTGATTTTCTGAACACCCTTATTACTGACAAAAATGATCCTCTGTGAATTCAACTCCCAATAAAGGAAGTTATGTTTATCTCTGTGTGTTTGGGTGTTGTGCGCATCTGAAGACAGCCTATTTCAACAAAATTACGATGCTTAGCAGCCTGTAGAGGGTTAATAAATGCTCACCGGAATATTTTGTGCATGCAACTTGTAATGTCACACAAGGACCTGCGAATAGTCAATTTTTCCTGAAAACCTACAAGTTGCTTTTAGAGAAATCCACAGAAAATGGGGATTTTAAGCTTTTAAGGGGTATCTCTCTTTAACCAGCCCAAAATGGCTTAAGACTTTGACTTTTGAATACCCTTACCACTATCAAAATTGTTTCCCATCAATTTTGCGTCCGATAAAAGAAGGAACCTTTCTCGGTGGTGCACCACGTGGGTGCTGTTGGCATTCAAAAACAGCCCATTTTATCACAATTTTGATTTTTGGCAGTCCGTGGAGGGTTAACAAATGCTCACCGCAGTATTTTGTCCATGCAACTTCTATTGTCACGCCAAGGCCTTGGAGTGACAATTTTTTCTTGAAAATCTACAAGATTCGTTTAGAGAAATCCACTGAAAATACGAATTTTTGAGCTTTATGGGGGTATTGCTGTTTAACCAGCCCAAAATGGGTTAACGCTTGGTTTCTTGAACACCCTTATTACTGACAAAAATGATCCTCGGTGAACTCCACTCCCAATAAAGGAAGTTACCTTTATCTCTTATGTATTGTTTGGGTGCAGTGTGGGCCTGAAACTGGTCTATTTCATCAAAATTTCGATGTTTGGCAGCCTGTGGAGGGTTACCATATGCATCGCCTGATATGTCGTGTGTATCAAAGGGCATGTCACAGACAGGTCTAGCAATGACGAATGTATAAAAAAATTCTACAAGACGTGTTTCGAGAAAGTGCCGATAAACCCAATTTTGGCAGTTTTTTGCCAATTCAGGCAAAATAAGGGTTAAATCGAACATTCCGCTTCGGTACGTTTTTAGATTTTGTGCCCCTCTATGGGTGTGCAAAATTTCATGAAAATCGGTTCGAAAATGGCTTCTGAATCGTACGGACAAAATGTGTGGAAAAAAAAACAAAAAACAAAAAAAAACCAACCCCCCCCCCAAAAAAAAAAAAATAATCCGTAGAAAAACAATAGTCTTTTCCAGAGGGAAAAGCCTAACTAGACTTTATGATTCTGGAGAATCATGGCTTTTCCCAATGAGATTCCAAGGTTTTTCATGACCCCACAGTGTCTGATGAATTGTTTTTAACTGTCTCACTGAAGTTCCTTCATTGATGTTATGAGAAAGGTGAAGATAGTAGTCTCAAATGACACAGTTTAATAAAAAAAATGCTTAGGTAAAAACCATCATTAACGGTGGAGTGGGTTAATGTTAATACCGTCGTCCAACAAGTCAATGACCGACAAAAAGAGTTATGTTTGTTTGACACATACCCACTGAGTGCTGTGTCAATTTAAAAATGGTCCATTTTATCTCAGATGTATCCAAAATGTTGTTGTCTGGCAGCATGTATTGGGTTAACAAGTGCCAACAGGAATATTTATTCATGCAACTTGTAATGTCACACCAAGAACTGTGAATGGCCATTTTTTCTTTAAAATCTACAAGATGTTTTCAGAGAAATCCAGGGAGAACAGGAATGTTAAGCTTTTGATGGGTATCACTGTTTATCCAGCCCAAAACGGGTTAAGTGTTGTTTTTGGAATACTCTTATTACTTCCAAAAATAATTCTCAGTGAATTCTACTTCCACTTATTTTGATCTCTCCTCCCAACTTCGGGTGGTGTGGGTATGCAAACACAGCCTATTTTATCAACATTTTGATGTTTGAGAACCTGCATAGGGTTAACAAATGCTTACAGGAATATTTTGTACATGCAACTTGTAATGACACACTAAGATCTGAGAATGGCCATTTTTTCCTGAAAATCTACGGCATGTTTTTAAAGAAATCCTCAGATAACACGAATTTTTAACCTTTTGAGGGGTATCTCTCTGTAACCAGTTCTAAAGGGTTAATGCTTGGTTTTGTGAATATCATTACTTACAAAAATGATCGGCGGTGAATTCCACTTCCAATGAAGGGGGTTATGTTTATCTCGTAGGTACACATTTGGTGTTATGGTTGCCCAAGAACAGCCCATTTTCTCCAAATGTCTATGCTTGGCAGCCTCTGGAGGGTTAACAAATGTTTACAGAAACATTTTGTTCATGCTTGTAATGTCACTCGAAGACCTGCGAATGGTCAATTGTTCTTGAATTTTTTTTTGAGCAATCCACAGAAAACTGAAATTTTAAGCTTTTAAGGGGTATATCTCCTTAACCAGTCAAAAATGGGTTATGACCTCGATTTTTTAACACATTTACTGCTTACAAAAATGTTTCCCTGTCAGTTTTGCGTCCGGTAAAAGAAGTTACGTTTCTCTGTGCATTTCCTTTTGATGTTGTTGTTGTTCAAAAACAGACTATTTTTTCAAAATTTTGACATTTCGCAGCCCATGGAGGGTTAACAAATGCTTACCGGAATAATTTATCCAATCAGCTGGTAATGTGACATCATGACCTATCAATGGCCTTTTTCTCTTGAAAACGCTACCGGATGTTTGTAAAGAAATCCAGGGAAAACATAAATTTTTAAGCCTTTGGTGGGTATCACTATTAACAACCACAAAAGGGGTTTTTTGAATAGCCTTATTATTTACAAAAATGGTCCTCGGGGAATTCCACTTCCAACAAATGAGATTATGTGTATTTCTCAGGTACACGTTGAGTTCTGTGCGTGTCTGAAAACAGCCCATTTCAACAAAATTATGATGCTTGGCAGTCTGTAGAGGGTTAATAAACGCTCACCGGAATATTTTGTCCATGCAACTTATAATGTCACACAAAGACCTGCGAGTAGTCAATTTTTCTTGAGAACCTACAGTATGTATTTAGAGAAATCCACAGAAAATGGGAATTTTAAGATTTTAAGGGGTCTCTCTCTTTAGCCTGCCCAAAATGGGTTAAGACTTCGACTTTTGAATACCCTTACTACTTACAAAAATGTTTCCATATAGATTGTGCGCTCGATAAAAGAAGGCACTTTTCTTTGTGGTGTACCTATTGGGTGCTGTTGGCGTCCAAAACAGCCCATTTTATCACAATTTTGACTTTTAGCATCCCGTGGAGGGTTAACAAATGCTCACCGCAGTATTTTGTCCACGCAACTTCTATTGTCACACCAAAGCCTGGGAGTGACAAATTTTTCTTGAAAATCCACAAGACTCGTTTAGAGAAATCCACGGAAAACACAAATTTTTTAGGTTTATGGGGGTATTTCTGTTTAAGCAGCTCAAAATGGGTTAACACTTGATTTTCTGAACACCCTTATTACTGACAAAAATGATCCTCTGTGAATTCAACTCCCAATAAAGGAAGTTATGTTTATCTCTGTGTGTTTGGGTGTTGTGCGCATCTGAAGACAGCCTATTTCAACAAAATTACGATGCTTAGCAGCCTGTAGAGGGTTAATAAATGCTCACCGGAATATTTTGTGCATGCAACTTGTAATGTCACACAAGGACCTGCGAATAGTCAATTTTTCCTGAAAACCTACAAGTTGCTTTTAGAGAAATCCACAGAAAATGGGGATTTTAAGCTTTTAAGGGGTATCTCTCTTTAACCAGCCCAAAATGGCTTAAGACTTTGACTTTTGAATACCCTTACCACTATCAAAATTGTTTCCCATCAATTTTGCGTCCGATAAAAGAAGGAACCTTTCTCGGTGGTGCACCACGTGGGTGCTGTTGGCATTCAAAAACAGCCCATTTTATCACAATTTTGATTTTTGGCAGTCCGTGAAGGGTTAACAAATGCTCACCGCAGTATTTTGTCCATGCAACTTCTATTGTCACGCCAAGGCCTTGGAGTGACAATTTTTTCTTGAAAATCTACAAGACTCGTTTAGAGAAATCCACGGAAAATACGAATTTTTGAGCTTTATGGGGGTATTGCTGTTTAACCAGCCCAAAATGGGTTAACGCTTGGTTTTTTGAACACCCTTATTACTGACAAAAATGATCCTCGGTGAACTCCACTCCCAATAAAGGAAGTTACCTTTATCTCTTATGTATTGTTTGGGTGCAGTGTGGGCCTGAAACTGGCCTATTTCATCAAAATTTCGATGTTTGGCAGCCTGTGGAGGGTTACCATATGCATCGCCTGATATGTCATGTGTATCAAAGGGCATGTCACAGACAGGTCTAGCAATGACGAATGTATAAAAAAATTCTACAAGACGTGTTTCGAGAAAGTGCCGATAAACCCAATTTTGGCAGTTTTTTGCCAATTCAGGCAAAATAAGGGTTAAATCGAACATTCCGCTTCGGTACGTTTTTAGATTTTGTGCCCCTCTATGCGTGTGCAAAATTTCATGAAAATCGGTTCGAAAATGGCTTCTGAATCGTACGGACAAAATGTGTGGAAAAAAAAACAAAAAACAAAAAAAAACCAACCCCCCCCCCCCAAAAAAAAAAAATAATAATCCGTAGAAAAACAATAGTCTTTTCCAGAGGGAAAAGCCTAACTAGACTTTATGATTCTGGAGAATCATGGCTTTTCCCAATGAGATTCCAAGGTTTTTCATGACCCCACAGTGTCTGATGAATTGTTTTTAACTGTCTCACTGAAGTTCCTTCATTGATGTTATGAGAAAGGTGAAGATAGTAGTCTCAAATGACACAGTTTAATAAAAAAAATGCTTAGGTAAAAACCATCATTAACGGTGGAGTGGGTTAATGTTAATACCGTCGTCCAACAAGTCAATGACCAACAAAAAGAGTTATGTTTGTTTGACACATACCCACTGAGTGCTGTGTCAATTTAAAAATGGTCCATTTTATCTCAGATGTATCCAAAATGTTATTGTCTGGCAGCATGTATTGGGTTAACAAGTGCCAACAGGAATATTTATTCATGCAACTTGTAATGTCACACCAAGAACTGCGAATGGCCATTTTTTCTTTAAAATCTACAAGATGTTTTCAGAGAAATCCAGGGAGAACAGGAATGTTAAGCTTTTGATGGGTATCACTGTTTATCCAGCCCAAAACGGGTTAAGTGTTGTTTTTGGAATACTCTTATTACTTCCAAAAATAATTCTCAGTGAATTCTACTTCCACTTATTTTGATCTCTCCTCCCAACTTCGGGTGGTGTGGGTATGCAAACACAGCCTATTTTATCAACATTTTGATGTTTGAGAACCTGCATAGGGTTAACAAATGCTTACAGGAATATTTTGTACATGCAACTTGTAATGACACACTAAGATCTGAGAATGGCCATTTTTTCCTGAAAATCTACAGCATGTTTTTAAAGAAATCCTCAGATAACACGAATTTTTAACCTTTTGAGGGGTATCTCTCTGTAACCAGTTCTAAAGGGTTAATGATTGGTTTTGTGAATATCTTCATTACTTACAAAAATGATCGACGGTGAATTCCACTTCCAATGAAGGAGGTTATGTTTATCTCCGAAGATTTAGCCAACAGATTTTCTAACTTCTTTATAAACAAAATTGACACTATTTGGTCTGGTCTCAGCCCACCTGTTGACGGTAATATTCCATTACAGCCTCATCCACCTCGTATGGCGTCGGCAACTCTTGAATCGTTCAGGCTGCTTGCGCCCGATGAGTTGACTGAGATTGTAATGAAAGCACCGTCCAAACAATGTAAGCTTGATGTTATTCCCTCAAAACTACTAAAATTATGTCTTCCTGATCTTATGCCATGGCTCATTGATATTGTGAATAAGTCGCTAGCATCAGGAGTTTTCCCATCATCTATGAAAGAGGCTCTAGTCACACCCCTCATTAAGAAACCTGGTTTGGATCCTGAAATCTTAAAAAGCCATCGTCCCGTTTCTGGTCTTTCATTTCTGTCCAAAGTAATTGAGCATGCAGTCGCTAAGCAGATCCGTGAACACATATCTAGCTGCAATCTTGCAGAGGAGTTTCAGTCAGCATACAGGTCGTTCTGCAGTACTGAAACCGCCCTTTTACGAGTGCAGAACGACATTCTCCTCTCCATGGATAAACGGCAAGTTTCCTGTCTGGTATTGCTCGATCTCAGCGCGGCGTTTGACACTATCGACCACGGCGTACTTCTTAATAGACTTACTTCCCGGCTTGGTGTTGTTAGTACTGCCCTGGAGTGGTTTTGATCGTACCTGACGGATCGAACACAGCGGGTAACTGTCACAGGCTCAAACTCAAAACAGGCTCATTTGAAATTTGGTGTTCCCAGGGGTCAGTGCTTGGACCTTTGCTATACGTCATCTATGTTCTGCCCCTTGGCGATATCATCCGCAGACATGGCCTGTCATTCCATTGCTATGCTGATGATACACAGCTGTACATACACTTTACACCACAGTCCGATACAATGGCCAAAGAAAAACTTGAAAAATGTGTAGCTGATATTAGATCTTGGATGGCAGAAAATTTCTTAAAACTGAATGCTGATAAAACTGAAATCATATACATTGGATTAAGCCATCAGTTATCTAAATGCTCAAGGCCCGATCTCAACATTGAAGGCAGTACTGTTTCACCATCGACCACGGTAC
The DNA here is from genome assembly GCA_031216915.1 of Pictodentalium vernedei. Classification (NCBI taxonomy): domain Eukaryota; kingdom Metazoa; phylum Mollusca; class Scaphopoda; order Dentaliida; family Dentaliidae; genus Pictodentalium; species Pictodentalium vernedei. The sequence goes on along the minus strand of CM062297.1, from coordinate 572,188,457 downwards.
GCAACCTCGGATATTATATGGATGAGAACCTGTCGGCGGGAAAACATGTCTTGCATGTCTGCAGGGCTTCGTATTATCATCTCCGAAATATCAGCAGGGTGCGGGGCGTGGTTGATGCGGCAACTGCTAAACAACTTGTCCATGCCTTCATTACAAGTCGCATAGACTATTGCAACTCTCTCTTATTTGGCTGTAAAGAGAGCATCATTGACAAAATTGCCACAGTACAAAAATGTTCAGCACGTGTAATTACTATGACCAAACGTTCCTGCCACATTACACCTATTCTTAAAAATCTGCACTGGCTGCCTCCGAGGGAATGCATTGAATTCAAAATTCTCATATTAACTTGGAAATGCTTAAATGGCGAGGTCCCACCGTATTTGTCCACTTTGGTTTTACGCTACGAACCCGGTAGATCACTACGTTCGAAAACGTCACACAATCTTGTCCATGCACCAGGTGACCTCACAACAGCTGGCGATTGGGCCTTCTCGGTGGCTGCTCCATTCCTTTGGAAGATGTGTTTCGAGAAAGTGCCGATAAACCCCAATTTTGGCAGTTTTTTGCCAATTCTGACGAATTAAGGGTTAAATAAAAAATTCCGCTTCGGTACATTTTTTGATTTTGTGCCCCTCTATGTGTGTGCAAAACTTCGTGAAAATCGATTCAAAAATGGCTTCTGAATCGTACGGACAAAATGTGTGGAAAAAAAAAACAAAAAAAACCCCAAAAAACAAAAAAACTAGACTTTATGATTCTGGAGAATCATGGCTTTTCCCGATGAGATTCCAGGATTTTTCATGACCCCACAGTGTGTGATGAATTGTTTTTAACTGTCTCACTGAAGTTCCGTCGTTGATGTTATGAGAAAGGTGAGTATAGTAGTCTCAGATCACTCAGTTTGATAAACAAATTGTTTAGGTAAAAACCATCATTAACAGTGCAGTGGGTTAATGTCAATATCGTCGTCCAACAAGTCAATGACCGACAAAAGGAGTTATGTTTGATTCACACATACCCACGTAGTGCTGTGTCTATTTGAAAATGGTCCATTTTATCTCAAATGTATCCAAAATATTGATGTCTTGCAGCTTGTAGAGGGTTAACAAGTGCTAACAGGAATATTGTTTATTCGTGCAACTTGTAATGTCACACCAAGAACTGCGAATGGCCATTTTTTCTTTAAAATCTACGAGATGTTTTCAGAGAAATTCAGGGAGAACATGAATTTTAAGCTGTTGATGGGTATAATTGTTTATCCAGCCCAAAACGGGTTAAGGGTTGTTTTTGTAATACGCTTATTACTTATTTTTCTTGAAAATCTATGTGATGTTTTTAGAGAAATCCTCGGATAACATGAATTTTTAACCTTTTGAGGGGTATCACCCTGTAACCAGTTCTAAATGGGTTAATGCTTGGTTTTATGAATACCTTCATTACTTACAAAAATGATCCTCGTTGAATACCACTTCCAATGAAGGTGGTTATGTTCAACTCACAGGTACACAGTGGGTGTAATGGGTGGCCAAGTACAGCCCATTTTCTCAAAATTTGCTCTCTCTGGAGGGTTAACAAACGCTTACCGGAATCTTTTATTCATGCAACTTGTAATGTCACTCCAAGAGCTGCAAATGGTCAATTTCTCTTGAATACTTACTAGATTCTTTGGAGAAATCCACAGAAAATGGGAATTTTAAGCTTTTAAGGGCTACATCTTAACCAGCCGAAAATGGGTTAAGACCTCAATTTTTGAATACCTTTACTACTTACTAAAAATTTTCCCTATCAGTTTTGCGTCCGGTAAAAGAAGTTATGTTTCTCTGCAGCATTCCCATTTGATGTTGTTGGTGTCCAAAAACAGACTATTTTTTTCGAAATTTTGACATTTAGCAGCCCATGGAGGGTTAACAAATGCTTATCTGAATATTTTATCCATGCAACTGGTAATGTGACTCTAAGACCTATCAACGGCCATTTTCTATTGAAACCCTATGAGACGCTTGTAAAGAAATTCAGGGAAAACATGATTTTTTAAGCTTTTGATGGGTATTGCTATTAACCATCCCAAAAGGGGTTAATGCCTGTTTTTTTGAATACCCTTATTACTAACAAATTTGGTCCTCGGTGAATTCCACTTCCAACAAAGTAGATTACGTTTATCTCTCGGGTATGGATTGGGTGCTGTGCGCATCTGAAAACAGCCTATTTCAACAAAATTACGATGCTTAACAGCCTGTAGAGGGTTAATAAATGATCACCGGAATATTTTGTCCATGCAACTTGTAATGTCACACAAAGACCTACGAATAGCCATTTTTTCCTGAAAACCTACAAGTTGCTTTTAGAGAAATCCACAGAAAATGGGAATTTTAAGCTTTTAAGGGGTATGTCTCTTTAACCAGTCCAAAATGGGTTAAGACTTCGACTTTTGAATACCCTTACCACTATCAAAAATGTTACCCATCAATTTTGCGTCCGATAAAAGAAGGAACCTTTCTCGGTGGTACACCAAGTGGGTGCTGTTGGTGTCCAAAAACAGCCCATTTTATCACAATTTTGACTTTTAGCAGCCCGTGGAGGGTTAACAAATGCTCACCGCAGTATTTTGTCCATGCAACTTCTATTGTCACACCAAGGCCTGGGAGTGACAAATTTTTCTTGAAAATCTACAAGACTCGTTTAGAGAAATCCACGGAAAATACAAATTTTTGAGCTTTATGGGGGTATTGCTGTTTAACCAGTCCAAAACGGGTTAACGCTTGGTTTTTTGAACACCCCTATTACTGACAAAAATGATCCTCGGTGAATTCCATTCCCAGTAAAGGAAGTTATGTTTATCTCTCGTGTATTGTTTGGGTGTAGTGGGGGCCTGAAACCGACCTATTTCATCAAAATGTCGATGTTTGGTAGCCTGTGGAGGGTTACCATATGCATCGCCTGATATGTCGTGTGTATCAAAGGGCGTGTCACAGACAGGTCTAGCAATGACGAATGCATAAAAAAAATCTACAAGACGTGTTTCGAGAAAGTGCTGATAAACCCCAAATTTGGCAGTTTTTTGCCAATTCTGACGAAATAAGGGTTAAATCGAAAATTCCGCTTTGGTACATTTTTAGATTTTGTGCCCCTCTATGCGTGTGCAAATTTTCGTGACAATCGGTTCGAAAATGGCTTCTGAATCGTATGGACAAAATGTGTGGAAAAAAATCAAAATTTTGATGTTTGGCAGCCTGTGGAGGGTTACCATATGCATCGCCTGATATGTCGTGTGTACCAAAGGGTGTGTCACAGACAGGTGTAGCAACGACGAATGTATAAAAAAAAATCTACAAGACATGTTTCGAGAAAGTGCCGATAAACCCCAATTTTGGCAGTTTTTTGCCAATTCTGACAAAAAAAGGGTCAAATCGAAAATTCCGCTTGGGTACATTTTTAGAGTTTGTGCCCCTCTATGCGTGTGCAAAATTTCGTGAAAATCGGTTCGAAAATGGCTTCTGAATCATACGGACAAAATGTGTGGAAAAAAAAACAAAAAAAAAACTAGACTTTATGATTCTGGAGAACCATGGCTTTTCCCGATTAGATTCCATGATTTTTCTTGACCCCACAGTGTCTGATGAATTGTTTTAAACTGCCTCACTAAAGTTCCTTCATTGATGTTATGAGAAAGGTGAGTATAGTAGACTCAAATGACTCGGTTTGGGTTTGATAAAAAAATGTTTAGGTAAAACCCATTATTAATGGTAGAATGGGTTAATATCAATATCAATGTTTCCCTATCAGTTTTGCGTCTGGTAAAAGAAGTTATGTTTCTCTGTGGCATTTCCATTTGATGTTGTTGGTGTCCAAAACCAGACTATTTCCTCAATTTTTTTTTACATTTAGCAGCCCATGAAGGGTTAACAAATGCCTACCAGAATAATTGATCCACGCAACTGGTCATATGACACCAAGACCTATCAACGGCCATTTTCTCTTGAAAACCCCACAAAATGTTTGTAAAGAAATTCAGGGAAAACGATTTTTTAAGCTTTTGATGGGTATCCCTGTTAACCTCCCCAACAGGGGTTAACGCTTGGCTTTTTGTATACCTTTATTACATTTCAAAAATGGTCCTCTTTGAATTCCACTTCAAACAAAGGAGATTATGTTTATCTCTCATGTATACATTAGGTGCTGTGCGTGTCTGAAAACAGTCCCATGTTAACAACATTACGATGCTTGGCAGCTTGTAGATGGTTAAAAAACGCTCACCGGAGTATTTTGTCCATGCAACTTGTAATGTCACATAAAGACCTACGAATAGTCAATTTGTCTTGAAACCCTACAAGTTACCGTTAGGGAAATTCACAGAAAATGGGAATTTAAAGCTTTCAAGGGATATCTCTCTTTAGCCTGCCCAAAATGGGTTAAGACGTCGACTTTTGAATACCCTTACTACTTACAAAAATGTTTCCGTATAAATTGTACGCGCGATAAAAGAAGGCACTTTTCTTTGTGGTGTACCCTTTGGGTGCTGTTGGTGTGTAAAAACAGCCCATTTTATCGCAATTTTGACCTTCAGCAGCCCGAGGAGGGTTAACTAATGCTGACCGGAATATTTTGTTCATGCGACTTGTAATGTCACACCAAGACCTGCAAATAGACGATTTTTCTTGAAAACCTACAAGATGTTGTTAGAGAAATCCACAAAAAATGGGTATTTTAAGATTTTAATGGGTATCTCTCTTTAACCAGCCCAAAATGGGTTAAGACGTCAAATTTTGAATACCCTTACCACTTTCAAAAATATTTTCCGATCAATTTTGCGTCCGATAAATGAAGGCCCCTTTCTCTGTGGTATATCGTTTGGGTGCTGTTGGTGTCTAAAAACAGCCCATTTTATCCCAATTTTTACGTTTAGCAATTTGGGGAGGGTTAACTAATGCTGACCGGAATATTTTATCCATGCAACTTGTAATGTCACACCAAGACCTGAGAGTGACCAATTTTTCTTGAAAATCTACAGGACTCATTGAGAGAAATCCACGGAAAACATGAAGTTTTGAGCTTTTTGGGGGTATTGCTGTTTGACCAGCCCAAAATGGGTTAACACTTGGTTTTCTGAACACCCTTATTACTTACAAAAATGATCTTCGATGAATTCCACTTCCAATAAAGGAAGTTATGTTTGCCTCTCGGGTATTGTTTGGGTGTTGTGGGGGTCTGAAACCGGCCCATTTCATCAAAATTTTGATGTTTGGCAGCCTGTGGAGGGTTACCATATGCATCGCCAAATATGTCGTGTGTATCAAAGGTTGTGTCATAGGCAGATCTAGTAATGATGGATGTTTAAAAAAAATCCTAAAGACGTTTTTCGAGAAAGTGCCGATAAACCCCAATTTTGGCAGTTTTTTGCCAATTCTGGCGAAATAAGGGTTAAATCGAAAATTCCGCTTGGTACATTTTTAGATTTTGTGCCCCTCTATGCGTGTGCAAAATTTCGTAAAAATCGGTTCGAAAATGGCTTCTGAATCGTACGGACAAAAATGTGTGGAAAAAAAAAAACCAAAAAAAAACCCCAAAACCCACCCCCCAAAAAAAAAAAAAAAAAATAATAATAATCCATAGAAAAACAATAGTCTTTTCCGGAGGGAAAGCCTAATGATAGTAGAGAGTAACCAAAGTTGGATAATTTGGGTATTTCCAAATGGTACACTTATTAGGCTTTTCCCTCTGGAAAAGACTATTGTTTTTCTACGGATTATTATTATTTTTGGGGTTTTTTTTTTTTTTTTTTTTTTTTTTTTCTACACATTTTTGTCCGTACGATTCAGAAGCCATTTTCGAACCGATTTTCACACAATTTGGCACACGCATAGCGGGGCAAAAAATCTAAAAATGTACCGAAGCGGAATTTTCGATTTAACCCTTATTTTGCCAGAATTGGCAAAAAACTGTCAAAATTGAGGTTTATCGGCACTTTCTCGAAACACGTCTTATAGATTTTTTTTAAACATTCATCATTGCTAGACCTGCCCATGACACGACCTTTGATACACACGACATATTAGGCGATGCATATGGTAACCCTCCACAGGCTGCCAAACATCAAAATTTTGATGAAATGGGCCAGTTTCAGACCCCCACAGCACCCAAACGATACCCGAGAGGTAAACATAACTTCCTTTATTGGAAGTGGAATTTACCGAGGATCATTTTTGTAAGTAATAAGGGTGTTCGAAAAACCAAGCGTTAACCCGTTTTGGGCTAGTTAAAAAGCAATACCCCCATAAAGCTAAAAAATTCATGTTTTTCATGGATTTCTCTAAACGAGTCTTGTAGATTTTCAAGAGAAATTTGTCACTCCCAGGCCTTGGGGTGATAATAGAAGTTACATGGACAAAATACTGCGGTGAACATTTGTTAACCCTCCACGGGGTGCTAAAAGTCAAAATTGTGATAAAGAGGGCTGTTTTTGGACGCCAACAGCACCCAATAGGTACGCCACAAAGAAAAGTGCCTTCCTTTATGGACCGCACAATCTATATGCAAACATTTTTATAAGTAATAAGGGTATTCAAAAGTCGAAGTCTTAACCCATTTTGGACAGGCTAAAGAGAGAGACCCCTTAAAATCTTAAAATTCCCATTTTCTGTGGATTTCTATAAAAACATCCTGTAGGTTTTCAAGAAAAATTGACTACTCGCAGGTCTCTGTGTGATATTACAAGTTGCATGGACAAAATGTTCCGGTGAGCGTTTATTAACCCTCTAGAGGCTGCCAAGCATTGTAATTTTGTTGAAATGGTCTGTTTTCGGACATGCACAGCACCCAATGTGTACCTGAGAAATAAACATAATCTCCCTTGTTGGAAGTGGAATTCATCGAGGGCCATTTTTGTAAGCAATAAGAGTATTAAAAAACCAAGCGTTAACCCCTTTTGTGGTTGGTCAACAGTGATACCCATCAAAAGCTTAAAAATTTATGATTTCCCTGGATTTCTTTACAAACATCTGGTAGAGTTTTCAAGAGAAAATGGCCACTGATAGGTCTTGGTGTCATATTACCAGTTGATAGGATAAATTATTCCGGGAACCATTTGTTAACCCTCCATGGGCTGTTAAATGTGAAAGTTTTGAAAAAATAGTCTGTGTTTGGACGCCAACAACATCAAATAGGAATGCAACAGAGATGCATAACTTCTTTTACCGGACGCAAAACTAACAGGGAAACATTTTTGTAAGTAGTAAGTGTATTAAAAAATCCAGGTCTTAACCCATTTTTGACTGGTCAAAGAGATATACCCCTTAAAAGCTTAAAATTCCAGTTTTCTGTGGATTTCTCATAATAAAATTTCAAGAAAAATTGACCTTTTGCAGGTCTTGGAGTGACAGTTCAAGTTGCCTGGACAACATATTTCGGTAAGCATTTTTTAACCCTCCAGAGGCTGCCAAGCATAGACATTTGGAGAAAATGGGCTGTTCTTTGGGAAACCATAACACCAAATGTGTACCTGCGAGATAAACATAACCCCCTTGATTGGAAATGGAATTCACCGATGATCATTTTTGTATGTAATGAAGGTATTCACAAAATCAAGCATTACCCCGTTTAGGGCTGATTACAGAAAGACACCCCTCAAAAGGTTAAAAATTCATGTTATCCAAGGATTTCTCAAAAAACATCTCGTAGATTTTCAAGAAAAAATGGCCATTCTCAGATCTTAGTGTGGCATTACAAATTGCATGTACAAAATATTCCTGGAAGCATTTGTTAACCCTATGCAGGTTCTCAAACATCAAAATGTTGATAAAATGGGCTGTTTTTGCATACCCACAGCACCCGAATTTGAGACGAGAGATCAAAATAAGTGGAAGTAGAATTCACTGAGAATTATTTTTGGAAGTAATAAGAGTATTCAAAGAACAACACTTAACCCGTTTTGGGCTGGATAAGCAATGATACCCATCAAAAGCTTAAAATTCATGTTCTCCCTAGATTTCTCTGAAAACATCTTGTAGACTTTAAAGATAAAATGGCCATTCACAGTTCTTGGTTTGACATTACAAGTTGCATAAATAAATATTCCTGGTAGCACCTGTTAACCCTCTACAAGGTGCCAGACATCAATATTTGGGATACATTTGAGATAAAATGAACCATTTTTAAATAGACACAGCACTCAGTGGGTATGTGTCAAACAAACATAACTCCTTTTGTCGGTCATTAACTTGTTGGACGACGATATTGACATTAAACCACTCCACCGTTAATGATGGTGTTTACCTAAACAATTTTTTATCAAACTCTGTCATTTAAGATTATTATCTTCACCTTTCTCATAACATCAATGAAGGGACTTCAGTGAGACAGTTAAAAACAATTCATCAGACACTGTGGGGGTCATGAAAAATCAAGGAATCTCATCGGGAAAAGCCATGATTCTCCAGAATCATAAAGTCTAGTTCTCACTCTCATTGTGCTTGAGAGTTAAATCTGAGATTGAAAAGGTATACAAATCTTACTCAGGGAAGATGAGTACAGAAAAGTACGAAATTAATCAGAAAATGAATTTTGTCTGACGGTACTAATATTTGTACGAGCAAAACTGGTACTGGATTTATTTATTTATTTATTAGGTTTTAACGACACATTAACAGCCAAGGTCATATTATGTCGGTGACAGTTGTATGGGTGGAGGAAGCCGGTGTACCCAGAGAGGACCACCGAGCAATGACGAGCAGCTGTCAGCTCCCCAACATAGTGCCTCGGCACTGTAGCACAGGCAAGGTTCGATTGGTTGAAGACATGCGCAACATCGACGTGCAGTATGCCTTAGTACACGGCGTCATGGTGCCCCCATGCAGACAGTCGGGGTGAAGTGATCGGGACATAATTGGAATATATCCGACAGATACAATGTCGGATATATTCCAATTATGTCCCGATCATGCAAGGCAGCAACTTGAAATTCTCAGAATGTTTCCTACTGTCCCTGCCCGACAGTTTAGTATCTTTGTCAAGTGCTGAGACTGCGTGGAAATACCGTGGATCAGGTGGAAACCGAGGGCACGATTCGTCCCTACTTTATTCTCAACTCAAAGACTTTTCCATTCATTATTTACTTGTCAGCGGCTGAGTTAGGTATTATATTTGTCTATTTGATGAACTTTTCAACCATAACTATTTGCGGCTTCATGTAGCACCACTGAAGGGCCACTGCACGGTTACCAATATATTCAGGGATTGATTTTACGAAAATAACAATTATTCCGACTATACCCACATGAGAACTCCTAAATATGCCAAGGGTTAAACTTTTGATAATGACGTATAAAACAGAAGTTGTCATGCTATGCTTGCTGCATGCAGGCATAGAAAACATTCAGCGCTCAATGAATTAGGAATGAAGTAAATTGTCACTTAAACCTACGAAATTCTGAAAAATGAGTGTTTTTCGACGGTATCTACCATTATGCATCTGAGACAGGGATTGCATTAAACTTTACATCAACCTTATAACAGAAAATATTCTTGGAATTGAACTGTGAATCCGAATTTCGAAAGCATTTTCGGATATTCTATTCCAAACTACCACTGCACGCTTATCAATATTCAGTGATTTTATGAAAATTAAAATTATTCCGACCATACCCATATGGGCAGTCTCCAATCTGCCAACGATTAAACTTTTAATAATGACATATAAAAACAAAAGTTGTCATACTATGACTGCTGCATACAGCCATAGAAAACGTTCAGCGCTCAATCAATTAGGAATGGAGTAAATCGTCACTTAAACTTACCAAATTCTGAAAAACGAGAGTTTTTTTGGACTGCACCTATCTTTATGCAAACAAAACGAGCATAGGGTTAAACTTTACAACCAAACTTACAACAGCAAATATGCTCGGTAGGCAATTGTAAATACGAACATTTAAATCATTTTTCGATATTCCTTTCGAAAATGGAAGAAAAGTGAGCTCCAAATTAGCCAATTTTATGAAGAATTTTAGGGCACTCAAATTCAAGGCCCGAAAACTGGGTGAAGGTTAAAACTTTGAATAAAATATATAACAGCAAAATTGTTCTTGGATGAAGGCCCAATCCTCTCATGGAAAAGGTGTTGAGACAATATGGCTCCAGTGCTGAGAAAGTGCATGTAAACGTTGGCGAAAATAACAATTATTCTGACAGTACCCTTATGGGAAGTCTCAAATCTGTCAAGGGTTAAACTTTTAATAATAACATATAGAACAAAATTTGTCATACTTTGACTGCTGCAAGCAGCTATAGAAAACATTCAGAGCTCAAGCAATTAAAAATGGAGTAAATCGCCACCAAAATTTACCAAATTCTGAAAAAATTGGAAATTTTTTGGATGGTACCTACTTTTATGCAACCAGAATGGGATAGGGTTAAACTTTACAATCAAACTAACAACAGCAAATATGCTCGATAGTCAATTGTGAAAACGTACATGAAAAGTGTTTGAAATTAACCCTTTCCAAAATGATAGAAAAGGCAACCAAATATGGCTAATTTTGGCATTTTCAAACGGTAGTCTTATTCTCGCCCTCATTGTGCTAGAGGGTTAAATCTGAGATTAAGAAGTAAACAGTAACTTTCTTCCAGAATCATTTTTGCATCTATCCAAACCAAAATAATTGTTACAACAACCTTGTTTTTAGAGAAATTTGCCCTTGAAGTTGGTCAATTTTGAAGAAAAATTCTATATTCATGTCATTTTTGGCCAGTGGGGGTTAAAGTTGAAAGATCTGAGTGGTGATTGTGGTGTATCATATTATGCTCTAAATGTGTGGAAAATTTGAGCTAAATAACTGTAAACAATTTTGAGACATTCGAAAAATGTTGAAATTTTTATGGTTTTGGCAGAATATTTTGAAAACACGCGTTTTCACAGATATGACGATACCGCATTTCACTAGATTTTATGACATTATATAAGTGTGCCAAATTTGGTCAAAATCGTACAGCTTGTTTTCGAGCAGTTCAACAGACAAAATTCAGGGAGGAAAAAAAAACAAAAAAACTAGAGAATTGTAATTTGTTGGACAAATTACGGGCTTTCCCAAGTTTTTAATGTGAAAAGGCAAACTGTATTGTACACAAAACTATCGATCAGTTTTGAAAACAGAAGATTTAGTGGAAATCAAAGTTTTTGTGATGCTACTAGTTTTTATGCAGCCAAAACAGATATTTGAGATACGGCAGGACACAAAAACATTTAACACAAAATTTGCTTTTCAATAATTACAGAATATTTTCATAGAAAGCAAAACAAGCGATGTCCTTTGTGCTTTGGAAAAAATTAGTACATATGAATTATGGGCATACGGGCCGGGGTTTCATGAAGGACTGTGCCCCAACCCACCCCTGAGTCAGGAAGGAGCCGATTTTTCGGCCAATATGCCAGACAATTTCGGACAATTTAGTTGCCAGAAATGACCACAGAACATTTTGGTTTTCCACACAAAATGTTGTTATCCTATCTCATCACTTAGAAGTTGCAAGTAAACTGACCATTATACTGTACAAGTTGATTCAGTGGAACCGTATCCACGTTAATATTATTCATTTATAATCACAAAAGTACACATAAAGAGCTCTACACTGCAAAAAATATAGGTTCTCTTTAGAACCAAAACTGGTTCTAATCTTGTCCCTGAGATGGAACCAGTTCTGTTTAAACAGTATTTATTTCAAATGAAATAAATTTATAAAGATTAAACTTAAATATTAACAGAATTAAACATAAATTGAGGGGGTTTCAGCCGTAAGTTCAGAGCTCATACGAGGTTGTCTCAAATCATTATTAAGCAAAGGAGATATGAACAGTTGGCATATCAAATCAGTTTTGGTTCTATACAGAACCAAAACTGGTTTGATATACCAACTGCTCATATCTCCTTTGTTTGAAAATGTTTGACGACTGCGTTGAATAAGCTTCAAGTTTTCTGCTGAATCTACTTCAGTTCATGTAATACTCTGTTAAAATTGAACGCTAATCTTGGTAAATTTATTTGATTTGAAATAAATACTGTTTAAACAGAACTGGTTCCATCTCAGGGACAAAATTAGAACCAGTTTTGGATCTAAAGAGAACTTATATTTTTTGCAGTGTATTACTGCATATTACGGGAGCACGGTGGCTCAGAAGGTAGAGATGATTGTTGCAATCCAAGAAGTCCGCGGTTCGACTCCCGCCTGTGGCAACCACATTGTGTCCTTGAGCAAGACACTTCATCCCAATTTAATTTCCCACGTGTGTGTGTGATGGGGGGGGGGGGGGAGCATGATGGCGATGTGTTCCAAGGGTACTTTGAGGGTGCACTTGTCTTCAACCAATGCTAACCCTGCTTTTGTGGAGTTAGTATGTTGGGGAGTCTGAGTCGCTTGCCATGGCTCGGAGGTTCTCTCCAGGTACTCAATGGGAGGGGGACCCTCCCCTCCCCCTCTCCCTCCCATACACACCTTTGGCATTTCCTCCTGCGATTCAACTTTTTCGGGCTAAAAGGGTTCACCTCCCCCCCCCCCCCTGAAAAATAGCCCTGTACGCCTATGCAATGAATACCTGGACTTGAATAAATACCTATATTATGGTCATGATATAGCTACTGAAAGTGACCTTAAATATCAATAATTAATTTATTCTCTATCATTGTGTCTGTTTGTGAATGTGTGGGATTTGTCAACAAACGAGGGTAAGCTTCCTACTCCATGATTTCACAATTTTTCCAACATATCTGTTTCAGATACAATGAAATACATGTAATATGAGTTACTGTCACACACAAATTAGTTGTTTATTTGATATGGTATAAACCATCTAGAGGGCTAGTATACACAGTGATGGGTACAGTTCAAGTCAAAATGAGTTGATTAAAGGGATGTTGAACAGCTTGTTAATATTTCTTGCATTACATTACTACTTTGCCATTTATAGACAGAAGGATTTCACAGAGGGTTTCCCTGACGGTATTTATTTATTGGTATTTACGGTCACATACTTATGCACAATGGCTAATCGTGACCGTGACAGTTTTACAGGACCCAGAGCGAACCACCGAGCATCGACGAGCAACTGTCAGCTCAACATTCTAATTATGTTCAAGCTCCGCTGAAGCAGGGTACCAGCGGTTGAAGACATGTGCACCATTGACATGCAGTACGCCTTAGTACATGGCATCATCGTGCCCCCATGTTGGCAACCGGGATAAAGTGCCTTGCCCAAGAACATTACATGGGTCGTCACAGATAGCGATCAAACTCGGGACCTCTATCATAGAAGTCAAACAGTCTACCACTGAGAAAATGTGCTTTCTTTCCTGGCGGTATTCATATTTGTACGGCCAAACTGGTGTTGGATAACACGGAACACCAAAACATATAACACAAAATTTGTTCCCCATTGATTTCTGAAAGCAGTTATTAAAAGCCCAAAGAGCTCTTTCCTTTTTGTTTTTGGACAAGTAAGTATTCACTCGGAGGCATTTTTGCAGACAGTGCTATTTTTAAGCGGAAAAAGCACATGTTTCAATAAGTCCCAGAACATAACTAAAGCCGGATTTATTGATTAAACATCTCTGCATATAGCAAAGCAAAGTGTCTCAAATTAACCCACTCCAAAATGATAGTAGAGAGTAACCAAAGTTGGATAATTTGGGTATTTCCAAATGGCACACTTACTCTCACTCTCATTGTGCTTGAGGGTTAAATCTGAGATTGAAAAGGTATACCAATCTTATTCAGGGAAGGTGAGTACAGAAAATTACGAAATTAATCAGAAGATGAATTTTGTCTGACGGTACTAATATTTGTACGAGCAAAATTAGTACTGGATTTATTTATTTATTCATTTATTAGGTTTTAACGACACATTAACAGCCAATGTCATATTATGTCGGTAACAGTTGTATGGGTGGAGGAAGCCGGAGTACCCAGAGAGAACCACCGAGCAATGATGAGCAGCTGCCCCCCAACATAGTGCCTCCGCACTGTAGCACAGACATGGTTAGATTGGTTGAAGACATGCGCACCATCGACGTGCAGTATGCCTTAGTACACGCTGTAAAGGTTCCCCCATGCGGACAAACGAGGTGAAGTGACCGGGACATAATTGTAATATATCCGACAGATACAATGTCGGATATATTCCAATTATGTGCCGATCATGCAAGGCAGAAACTTGAAATTCTCAGAATGTTTCCTACTGTCCCTGCCCGACAGTTTAGTATCTTTGTCAAGTGCCGAGACCGCATGGAAATATCGTGGATCAGGTGGAAACCGAGGGCCCGATTCGTCCCTACTTTATTCTCAACTCAACTACTTTTCCATTCGTTATTTACCTGTCACCGACTGAGTTAGGTATTATATTTGTCTATTTGATGAACTTTTCAACCTTAACTATTTGCGGCTTCATGTAGCACCACTGAAAGGCCACCGCAGGGTTACCAATATATTCAGGGATTGATTTTACGAAAATAACAATTATTCCGACTATACCCACATGGGAACTCCTAAATATGAAAAGGGTTAAACTTTTGATAATGACGTATAAAACAGAAGTTGTCATGCTATGCTTGCTGCATGCAGGCATAGAAAACATTCACTTCTCAAGAATTAGGAATGGAGTAAATTGTCACTTAAACCAGCGAAATTCTGAAAAAATGAGTTTTTTCGACGGCATCTACCATTATGCATCTGAGACAGGGATTGCGTTAAACTTTACAGCAACCTTATAACAGAAAAGATTCTTGGAATTGAACTGTGAATTTTATGATATTCTTTTCCAAACTACCACTGCACGCTTATCAATATTCAGTGATTTTATGAAAATTAAAATTATTCCGACCTTACCCATGTGGGCAGTCTCGAATCTGCCAACGGTTAAACTTTTAACAATGACATATAAAACAAACGTTGTCATACTATGACTGATGCATACAGCCATAGAAAACGTTCAGCGCTCAATCAATTAGGAATGGAGTAAATCGTCACTTAAACTTACCAAATTCTGAAAACGAGAGTTTTTTTGGACTGCACCTATCTTTATGCAAACAGAACGAGCATAGGGTTAAACTTTACAACCAAACTTACAACAGCAAATATGCTCGGTAGGCAAGTGTAAATACGAACATGTAAATCATTTTTCGATATTCCTTTCGAAAATGGAAGAAAAGTGCGCTCCAAATTAGCCAGTTTTATGAAGAATTTTAGGGCACTCAAATTCAAGGCCCGAAAACTGGGTGAAAGTTAAAACTTTGAATAAAATATATAACAGCAAAATTGTTCTTGGATGAAGGCCCAATCCTCTCATGGAAAAAGTTTTCAGACAATATGGCTCCAGTGCTGAGAAAGTGCATGTAAACGTTGGCGAAAATAATTATTCTGACAGTACCCTTATGGGAAGTCTCAAATCTGCCAAGGGTTAAACTTTTAATAATAACATATAGAACAAAATTTGTCATACTTTGACTGCTGCAAGCAGCTATAGAAAACATTCAGAGCTCAAGCAATTAAAAATGGAGTAAATCGTCACCTAAACTTTCCAAATTCTGAAAAAAATTGGAGTTTTTTTGGACGGTACCTACTTTTATGCAACCAGAATGGGATAGGGTTAAACTTTACAACTAAACTTACAACAGCAAATATGCTCGGTAGTCAATTGTGAATACGTACACGAAAAGTGTTTGAAATTAACCCCTTTCCAAAATGATGGAAAAAGCAACCAAATTCGGCTAATTTGGGCATTTTCAAACGGTACTCTTATTCTCACCCTCATTGCGCTTGGGGGTTAAATCTGAGATTAAAAAGTAAACAGTAACTTTCTTCCGCAGTCATTGTTGCATCTATCCAAACCAAAATAATTGTTACAGCAACCTTGTTATTAGAGAAATTTGCCCTTGAAGTTGGTCAATTTTGAAGAAAAATTCTATATTCATGTCATTTTTGGCCAGTGGGGGTTAAAGTTGAAAGATCTGAGTGGTGATTGTGGTGTATCATATTATGCTCTAAATGTGTGGAAAATTTGAGCTAAATAACTGTAAACAATTTTGAGACATTCGAAAAATGGTGAAATTTTTATGGTTTTGGCAGAATATTTTGAAAACACGCGTTTTCACAGATATGACGATACCGCATTTCACGAGATTTTATGACATTACATAAGTGTGCCAAATTTGGTCAAAATCGTACAACTTGTTTTCGAGCAGTTCAATATGACAGAAAATTTTGGACAATTTAGTTGTCAGAAATGACCACAAAACATTTTGGTGGTTTTCCACACAAAATGTTGTTTTCCTATCTCATCACTTATAATTTGCAAGTAAACTGACCATTATACTGTACAAGTTGATTCAGTGGAACCATATCCACATTAATATTATTCATTTATAATCACACAAGTACATATAAAGAGTTCTATTACTACATATTACGGGAGCGTGGTGGCTCAGAAGGTAGAGATGATTGTTGCAATCCAAGAAGTCCTCGGTTCGAATCTCGCCTGTGGCAACCACATTGTGTCCTTGAGCAAGACACTTCATTCCAATTTAATTTCCCACGTGGGTGGGGGGGGGGGGGGGGGGGGTATGATGGCGATGTGTACTAAGGGTACTTTGAGGGTGCACTTGTCGTCTTCAACCAATGCTAACCCTCCTTTTGTGGAGTTAGTATGTCGGGGAGTCGCTTGCCATTCGGTGGTTCTTTCCAGGTACTCAATGGGGGGGGGGGGGGGGGTTGCGGTGGTGGGAGACCCCCCCCTCTCCCACACCCGCATTTGGCAGTCCCTCCTGAGATTCAACTTTTTAGGGCTAAAACAGTTCACCCCCACCTATGAAAAATAGCCCTGTACGCCTATGCAGTGAATACCTGGACTTGAATAAATACCTATATTATGGTCATGATATAGCTGTAGATGCTGAAAGTGACCTTAAATATCAATAATTAATTTATTCTCTATCATTCTATCTGTTTGTGAATGTGTGGGATTTGTCAACAAATGCGGGTAAGCTTCCTACTCCATGATTTCACAATTTTTCCAACATATCTGTTTCAGATACAATGAAATACATGCAATATGAGTTACTGTCACACACAAAAAAAGATGTTTATTTGATATGGTTTAAACTATCTAGAGAGATTGTATACACAGTGATTGGCACAGTTCAAGTCAAAATGAGTTGATTAAAGGGATGTTGAACAGCTTGTTAATATTTCTTGCATTACATTACTACTTTGCTATTTATTGACAGAAGGATTTCACAGAGGGTTTCCCTGACGGTATTTATTTATTGGTGTTTACGGTCACATACTTATCCACAATGGCTAATCGTGACCGTGGCAGTTTTACGGGTGGGGGAAGTCGGAGGACCCAGAGAGAACTACCGAGCATCGACGAGCAACTGTCAGCTCAACATTCTAATTATGTTCAAGCTACGCTGAAGCAGGGTACCAGCGGTTGAAGACATGTGCACCATTGACATGCAGAACGCATTAGTACATGGCGTCATCGTGCCCCCATGTTGGCAACCGGGATAAAGTGCCTTGCCCAAGGACATTACGTGGGTCGTCCCAGATAGGGATCAAACTCGGGACCTCTATCATAGAAGTCAAACAGTATATCACTGAGAAAATGTGCTTTCTTTCCTGGCGGTATTCATATTTGTACGCCAAACTGGTGTTGGATAACACGGAACACCAAAACATATAACACAAAATTTGTTCCCCATTGATTTTTCAAAGCAGTTATGGAAAGCTCAAAGCGCTCTTTCCTTTTTGTTTTTGGACAAGTGAGTATTCACTCAGTCATTTTTTGCTGATAGTGCTATTTTTAAGTGACCAAAGCACATGTTTTATTAAGTCCCAGAACATAACTAAACCCGGATTTATTGATTAAACATCTCTGCATATAGCAAAGCAAAGTGTCTCAAATTAACCCATTCCAAAATGATAGTAGAGAGTAACCAAAGTTGGATAATTTAGGTATTTCCAAATGGTACACTTATTCTCGCGCTTATTGTGCTTGAGGGTTAAATCTGAGATTGAAAAGATATACCAATCTTACCCAGGGGAAGGTGAGTACAGAAAAGTACGAAATTAATCAGAAAATGAATTTTGTCTGACGGTACTAATATTTGTACGAGCAAAACTGGTACTGGATTTATTTATTTATTTATTTATTTATTTATTTATTTATTTATTTATTTATTTATTTATTTATTAGGGTTTAACGACACATTAACAGACAAGGTCATATTATGTCGGTGACAGTTGTATGAGTGGCGCAAGCCGGAGTACCCAGAGAGAACCACCGAGCAATGACGAGCAGCTGCCAGCTCCCAAACATAGTGCCTCCGCACTATAGCACAGGCAGGGTTAGATTGGTTGAAGACATGAGCACCATCGACGTGCAGTATGCCTTAGTACACGGAGTCCAGACCAGTGAAGGCAGATGCACGAAATCTTCAGAAGTTGTTCTACTGCCTCTGCTCGACAGAACAGTATCTTTGTCGAGTGGCGTGAGCGCGTGGGAACAACGTGGGTCGCGTGGAAACTGCGGGGACGATTCGTCCCTACTCTATTCCCAATGCAATGCCGTTTCCATTCACTATTTACCTATCACCGGCCGAGTTTGGCATTATTTCTGCCGATTTGATGAACTGTCCAGCTTTAAATATTCGCACATTCATATGGGACAGAAAGTTTTGAGTTAAACTGCTTATTTTAGACCGTCCCGGCAGAAACTGACAACTCGATCCGGTGGAGAAAAAGCCGTCATCTGGCTAATTAGGCTTTCCCAAACCCAGTTTGGGAAAGACTATTGTTATTCTTCTTATTCAAAATTTTTCTTCTCTATTTTTTATTTTTATTTTTTTTTTTTTTTCTTCCCTGAATTTTGTCTGTTGAACTGCTCGAAAACAAGTTGTACGATTTTGACCAAATTTGGCACACTTATGTAATGCCATAAAATCTAGTGAAATGCGGTGTCGTCATATCTGTGAAAACGCGTATGTTCAAAATATTCTGCCAAAATCTTCAAAATTTCACCATTTTTCGAATGTCTCAAAATTGTTTACAGTTATTTCGCTCAAATTTTCCACACATTTACAGCATAATATGATACACCACAATCACCACTCAAGTCTTTCAACATTAACCCCCACTGGCCAAAAATGACATGAATATAGATTTTTTCTTCAAAATTGACCAACTTCAAGGGCAAATTTCTCTAATAACAAGGTTATTGTAACAATTATTTTGGTTTGGATAGATGCAACAATGATTGCGGAATAAAATTACTGTTTACTTTTTAATCTCAGATTTAACGTTCAAGCACAATGAGGGCGAGGATAACAGTACCGTTTGAAAATGCCAAAATTACCCAACTTTGGTTGCTTTTTCTATCATTTTGGAAAGGATTAATTTCAAACACTTTTCATGTACGTATTCACAATTGACTACCGAGCATATTTGCTGTTGTAAGTTTGGTTGTAAAGTTTAACCCTATCCCATTCTGGTTGCATAAAAGTAGGTACCGTCCAAAAAAACTCCAATTTTTCAGAATTTGGTAAGTTTAGGTGGCGATTTACTCCATTTTTAGTTGCTTGAGCTCTGAATGTTTTCTCTAGCTGCTTGCATCAGTCAAAGTATGACAAATTTTGTTCTATATGCTATTATTAAAAGTTTAACCCTTGGCAGATTTGAGACTTTCCATAAGGGTACTGTCGGAATAATTGTTATTTTCGCCCACTTCAAGGGCAAATTTCTCTAATTACAAAGTAGTTGTAACAATTATTTCGATATGGCTAGATGCAACAATGATTGTGGAAGAAACTTACTGTTTACTTCTTAATCTCAGATTTAACCCTCAAGCACAATGAGGGCGAGAATAAGAGTACCGTTTGAAAATGCCAAAATTAACCATCTTTGGTTGCTTTTTTCTATCATTTCGGAAAGGGTTAATTTCAAAAACTTTTCATGTACTTATTCACAATTGACTACCGAGCACATTTGCTGTTGTAAGTTTGGTTGTAAAGTTTAACCCTATCCCATTCTGGTTGCATGAAAAAGTAGGTACCTTCCAAAAAACCCCAATTTTTCAGAATTTGGTTACTTTAGGTGGCGATTTACTCCATTTTTAATTGCTTGAGCTCTGAATTTTTTCTATAGCTGCTTGCAGCAGAGAATGTATGACAAATTTTGTTCTGTATGTTATTATTAAAAGTTTAACCCAAGGGCAGATTTGAGACTTCCCATAAGGGTACTGTCGGAATAATTGTTATTTTCGCCAATGTTTACATGCACTTTCTCAGCACTGGAGCCATATTGTCTCAAAACCTTTTCCATGAGAGGATTAGGCCTTCATCCAAAAACAATTTTGCTGTTATATATTTTATTCAAAGATTTAACCTCCACCTAGTTTTCTGGCCTTGAATTTGAGTGCCCTAAAATTCTTCATAAAATTGGCTAATTTGGAGCTCACATTTCTTCCATTTTCGAAAGGAATATCGAAAAATGATTTACAGGTTCATATTTACAATTGCCTACCGAGCATATTTGCTGTTGTAAGTCTAGTTGTAAAGTTTAACCCTATGCTCGTTCTGTTTGCATAAAGATAGGTGCAGTCCAAAAAAAACTATCGTTTTTCAGAATTTGGTAAGTTTAAGTGACGATTTACTCCATTCCTAATTGATTGAGCGCTGAACGTTTTCTAGGGCTGTATGCAGCAGTCGTAGTATGACAACTTTTGTTTTATATGTCATTATTAAAAGTTTAACAGTTGGCAGATTCGAGACTGCCCATATGGGTACGGTCGGAATAATTGATATTTTCATAAAATCACTGAATATTGATACGCGTGCAGTGGTAGTTTGGAATAGAATATCCGAAAATGCTTTCGAAAATCGGATTCACAGTTCAATTCCAAGAATATTTTCTTTTATAAGGTTGCTGTAAAGTTCAACTCCATCCCTGTCTGAAATGCATAAAAATTGGTGCCGTCGAAAAAAACTCTCATTTTTTCATAATTACGTAGGTTTAAGTGACAATTTACTCCATTCCTAATTCATTGAGCGCTGAATGTTTTCTATGCCTGCATGCAGCAAGCATAGCATGACAACTTCTGTTTTATACGTTATTATCAATAGTTTAACCGTTGGCATATTTAGGAGTACCCATGTGGATATAGTCGGAATATTTGTTATTTTCGTAAAATCAATCCCTGAATATATTGGTAACCGTGCAGTGGCCTTTCGGTGGTGCTATATGAAGCCGCAAATAGTTAAGGTTGAAAAGTTCATCAAATAGACAGATATAATGCTTAACTCAGCCGGTGACAGGTAAATAATGAATGGAAAAGTTGTTGAATTGAGAATAAAGAAGGGACGAATCGTGCCCTCGGTTTCCACCTGATCCACGGTATTTCCACGCGCGGCACTTGACAAAGATACTAAACTGTCGGGCAGGGACAGTAGAAAACATTCTGAGAATTTCAAGTTGCTGCCTTGCATGGTCGGGACATAATTGGAGTATATCCAACATTGTAACTGTTCAATTTGAATGTTAAATTAGCCAGATGACAGCTTTTTCTCCACCGGATCGAGTTGTCAGTTTCTGCCGGGACGGTCTAAAATAAGCAGTAAAACTCAAAACTTTCTGTCCCATATGAATGTGCGAATATTTAAAGCTGGACAGTTCATCAAATAGACAGAAATAATGCCAAACTCGACCGGTGATAGGTAAATAGTGAATGGAAACGGCATTGCATTGGGAACAGAGTAGGGACGAATCGTCCCCGCAGTTTCCACGCGATCCACGTTGTTCCCACGCGCTCACGGCACTCGACAAGGATACTATTCTGCCGAGCAGGGATAGTAGAACAACTTCTGAAGATTTCGTGCATCTGCCTTCACTGGTCTGGACGCCGTGTACTAAGGCATACTGCACGTCGATGGTGCGCATGTCTTCAACCAATCTACCTTTGCCTGGACTACAGTGCGGAGGCACTATGCTGGGGAGCTGGCAGCTGCTCGACATTGCTCGGTGGTTCTCTCTGGGTACTCCGGCTTGCGCCACCCATACAACTGTCACCGACATAATATGACCTTGGCTGTTAATGTGTTGTTAAACCCTAATAAATAAAATAAATAAATAAATAAATAAATAAATAAATAAATAAATCCAGTACCAGTTTTGCTCGTACAAATATATTAGTACCGTCATACAAAATTCATTTTCTGATTAATTTCGTACTTTTCTGTACTCACCTTCCCTGAGTAACATTGATATATCTTTTCAATCTCAGATTTAACCCTCAAGCACAGTGAGAGCGAGAATAAGAGTACCATTTGGAAATACCTAAATTATCCAACTTTGTTTACTCTCTACTATCATTTTGGAATGGGTTAATTTGAGACACTTTGCTTTGCTATATGCAGAGATGTTTAATCAATAAATCCGGCTTCAGTAATGTTCTGGGACTAAATGAAACGTGCTTTGGTCACTTAAAAATAGCACAGTCTGCAAAAAATGACTGAGTGAATACTCACTTGTCCAAAAACAAAAAGGAAAGAGCTCTTTCAGCTTTCCAAAACTGCTTTCAAAAATCAACGGGGAACACAAATTTTGTGTTATATGTTTTGGTGTTCCGTGTTATCCAACACCAGTTTGGCCGTACAAATATGAATACCGCCAGGAAAGAAAGCACATTTTCTCAATGATAGACTGTTTGACTTCTATGATAGAGGTCCCGAGTTTGATCTCAGTCTGGGACGACCCACGTAATGTGCTTGGGCAAGGCACTTCATCCCGGTTGCCGACATGGGGCACGATGATGCCATGTACTAAGGCGTTCTGCATGTCAATGATGCACATGTCTTCAACCGCTGGTAACCTGCTTCAGCGGAGCTTGAACATAATTAGAATGTTGAGCTGTTGAGCTCGTCCATGCTCGGTGGTTCTCTCTGGGTCCTCCGACTTCCCCCACCCGTAAAACTGTCACGGTCACGATTAGCCATTGTGGATAAGTATGTGACCGTAAACACCAATAAATAAATACCGTCAGGGAAACCCTCTGTGAAATCCTTCTGCCAATAAGTAGCAAAGTAGTAATGTAATGCAAGAAATATTAACAAGCTGTTCAACATCCCTTTAATCAACTCATTTTGACTTGAACTGTACCCATCACTGTGTATACTAGCTTTCTAGATGGTTTAAACAATATCAAATAAACAACTAATTTGTGTGTGACAGTAACTCATATTACATGTATTTCATTGTATCTGAAACAGATATGTTGGAAAAATTGTGAAATCATGGAGTAGGAAGCTTACCCTCGTTTGTTGACAAATCCCACACATTCACAAACAGATAGAATGGTAGAGAATAAATTAATTATTGATATTTAAGGTCACTTTCAGCATCTACAAATATATCATGACCATAATATAGGTATTTATTCAAGTCCAGGTATTCATTGCATAGGCGTACAGGGCTATTTTTCAGGGGCGGGGGGGGGGGGAGGTGGGTGAACCCTTTTAGCCCGAAAAAGTTGAATCTCAGGAGGATATGCCAAATGCGGGTATGGGAGAGGGGGGGGGGTCTCCCACCACCCCCACCCCCATTGAGTACCCGGAAAGAACCACCGAGCAATGGCAAGCGACTCAGACTCCCCGACATACTAACTCCACAAAAGGAGGGTTAGCATTGGTTGAAGACAAGTACACCCTCAAAGTACCCTTAGTACACATCGCCAATCCCCCCCCCCCCCACATGGGAAATTAAATTGGGATGAAGTGTCTTGCTCAAGGACACAATGTGGTTGCCACAGGCGGGATTCGAACCGAGGACTTCTTGGATTGCAACAATCATCCCTACCTTCTGAGCCACCACGCTCCCGTAATATGTAGTAATCGAACTCTTTATATGTCCTTGTGTGATTATAAATGAATAATATTAACGTGGATATGGTTCCACTGAATCAACTTGTACAGTATAATGGTCAGTTTACTTGCAACTTCTAAGTGGTGAGATAGGAAAACAACATTTTGTGTGGAACCCAAAATGTTTTATGGTCATTTCTGGCAACGAAATTGTCCAAAAGTTTCTGGCATATTGGCTGAAAAAATCGGCTCCTTCCTGACTCAGGAGCGGGTTGGGGCACAGTCCTCCATGAAACCCCGGCCCGTACGCCCATAATTCATCTGTACTTATTTTTTTCAAAACAGAAAGGACATCGCTTGTTTTGCTTTCTATGAAAATATTCTGTAATTATTGAAGAGCAAATTTTGTGTTAAATGTTTTGGTGTCCTGCTGTATCTCAAATATCTGTTTTGGCTGCATAAAAACTAGTAGCATCACAAAAACTTTGATTTCCACTAAATTTTCTGTTTTAAAAACTGATCGATAGTTTTGTGTACAATACAGTTTGCCTTTTCACATTAAAAAGTTGGGAAAGCCCGTAATTTGTCCAACAAATTACAATTCTCTAGTTTAACATTCAAATTGAACAGTTACAATGTTGGATATGCTCCAATTATGTCCCGACCTTCCAAGGCAGCAACTTGAAATTCTCAGAACGTTTTCTACTGTCCCTGCCCGACAGTTTAGTATCTTTGTCAAGTGCCGCGCGTGGAAATACCGTGGATCAGGTGGAAACCAAGGGCACGATTCGTCCCTACTTTATTTTCAATTCAACGACTTTTCCATTCATTATTTACCTGTCACCGGCTGAGTTAGGCATTATATCTGTCTATTGGATGAACTTTTCAACCTTAACTATTTGCGGCTTCATGTAGCACTACTGAAAGGCCACTGCACGGTTACCAGTATATTCAGGGATTGATTTTACGAAAATAACAATTATTCCGACTACATCCACATGGGAACTCCTAAATATGCCAAGGGTTAAACTTTTGATAATGACGTATAAAACAGAAGTTGTCATGCTATACTTGCTGCATGCAGGCATAGAAAACATTCAGCGCTCAATGAATTTGGAATGGAGTAAATTGTCACTTAAACCTACGGAATTCTGAAAACATGAGAGGTTTTTTTTTCGACGGCACCAATTTTTATGCATTTGAGACAGGGATGGAGCTAAACTTTACAGCAACTTTATAACAGAAAATATTCTTGGAATTGAACTGTGAATCCGAATTTCGAAAGCATTTTCGGATATTCTATTCCAAACTACCACTGCACGCTTATCAATATTCACTGATTTTTATGAAAATATCAATTATTCCGACCGTACCCATATGGGCAGTCTCGAATCTGCCAACGGTTAAACTTTTAATAATGACATATAAAACAAAAGTTGTCATACTATGACTGCTGCATACAGCCATAGAAAACGTTCAGCGCTCAATCAATTAGGAACGGAGTAAATCGTCACTAAAACTTAACAAGTTCTGAAAAACGATAGTTTTTTTTTGACTGCACCTATCTTTATGCAAACAGAACGAGCATAGGGTTAAACTTTACAACTAGACTTACAACAGCAAATGTGCTCGGTAGGCAATTGTAAATACGACCATGTAAATCATTTTTCGATATTCCTTTCGAAATGGAAGAAAGTGAGCTCCAAATTAGCCAATTTTATGAAGAATTTTAGGGCACTCAAATTCAAGGCCAGAAAACTGGGTGAAGGTTAGTTAAATCTTTGAAAAAAATATATAACAGCAAAATTGTTCTTGGATGAAGGCCCAATCCTCTCAAGGAAAAGGTTTTTAGACAATATGTCTCCAATGCTGAGAAAGTGCATGTAAACTTTGGCGAAAATAACAATTATTCCGACAGTACCCTTATGGGAAGTCGCAAATCTGCCAAGGGTTAAACTTTTAATAATAATATATAGAACAAAATTTGTCATACTTTGACTGCTGCAACCAGCTATAGAAAAAAATGCAGAGATCAAGCAATTAAAAATGGAGTAAATCGCCACCTAAACTTACCAAATTCTGAAAAATTGGAGTTTTTTTGGAAGGTACCTACTTTTTTATGCAACCAGAATGGGATAGAGTTAAACTTTACAACCAAACTTACTACAGCAAATATGCTCGGTAGTCAATTGTGAATACGTACATGAAAAGTTTTGAAATTATCGCTTTCCAAAATGATAGAAAAAAGCAACCAAAAATGGTTAATTTTGGCATTTTCAAACGGTTCTCTTATTCTCGCCCTCATTGTGCTTGAGGGTTAAATCTGAGATTAAGAAGTAAACAATAACTTTCTTCCACAATCATTGTTCCATCTAGCCATATAAAAATAATTGTTACAACTACTTTGTAATTAGAGAAATTTGCCCTTGTAGTTGGGCGAAAATAACAATTATTCCGACAGTACCGTTATGGGAAGTCTCAAATCTGCCAAGGGTTAAGCTTTTAATAATAACATATGAACTAAATTTATCATACTTTGACTGATGCAAGCAGCTAGAGAAAACATTCAGAGCTCAAGCAATTAAAAATGGAGTAAGTTGCCACCTAAACTTACCAAATTCTAAAAAATTGGAGTTTTTTTGGACGGTACCTACTTTTATGCAACCTGAATGGGATAGGGTTAAACTTTACAACCAAACTTACAACAGCAAATATGCTCGGTAGTCAATTGTGAATACGTACATGAAAAGTGTTTGAAATTAACCCTTTCCAAAATGATAGAAAAAGCAACCAAAGTTGGGTAATTTTGGCATTTTCAAACGGTACTCTTATCCTCGCCCTCATTGTGCTTGAGGGTTAAATCTGAGATTAAAAAGTAAACAGTAATTTTATTCCGCAATCATTGTTGCATCTATCCAAACCAAAATAATTGTTACAACAACCTTATTATTAGAGAAATTTGCCCTTGAAGTTGGTCAATTTTGAAGAAAAAAATCTATATTCATGTCATTTTTGGCCAGTGGGGGTAATGTTGAAAGATTTGAGTGGTGATTGTGGTGTATCATATTATGCTCTAAATGTGTGGAAAATTTGAGCGAAATAACTGTAACAATTTTGAGTCATTCGAAAAAATGGTGAAATTTTGAAGGTTTTGGCAGAATATTTTGAAAATACGCGTTTTCACAGATATGACGATACCGCATTTCACTAGATTTCATGACATTACATAAGTGTGCCAAATTTGGTCAAAATCGTACAACTTGTTTTCGAGCAGTTCAACAGACAAAATTCAGGGAGGAAAAAAATAAAAAAAAAAAAAAAAAAAAAAAAATAGAGAAGAAAAATTTTGAAAAAGAAGAATAACAATAGTCTTTCCAAAACTGGGGTTTGGGAAAGCCGAATAATAAATTTTTATCAACCGAATAGCGCGTTCACAAACTCATGGACTCATTTTTCGCAAGACGGGCCAAAAAGTCCGCAAATGAACTACTAGTCATAAAAATTTCAAATGAACGGTTTCTGATTGATTTGTATATTTCGGACTAGTAGTTATTTTTGCGGACTCTTTGTCCCGTGTTGCTAGAAATGAGTCCGATATTTTCAATTCGCAGTATACAATAATAGTGAAATTTTGGATTTCTAACTTCAAAACCCAATGAGTATTTAGTATGACACGGATATAAAGATTATTGACGAATTAAGATTAAGTGTGGGTATGTACTTGAATGGTATTAACTGCACTCTTGAATCCCCTGATAAAATTGTAATGGGAAACCAGTCATCAGAGCTAGCGATAATCCAATATAATTTTGGCACCTACTTAATTGTTAATTCGACCAGTGGTTTTCTTCCGGTATCTATGTCTCCTATCTTGCAAAACCTGAGACTGCGAGTCGGCCTTCTCGCAATTAATTAAAAGGTAAATTCAGTGTTTAAAACCCTAGTATCGCTACCAACCGTCGGACACATTAAATATAATTTCATGTGTTGAAGTTGGAATATCGTTACTAAACTTCGGGGATGTATTAGTTTAACTACATTTGGTATTTTTAGGATTAGTAGTTCATTTGCGGACTCTGGCCCGTCTTGCGAAAAATGAGTCCATGAGTTTGTGAACGCGCTCTAAACATTAATAGGGAATTTTTTTTTTTTTTTTTTTTGTGGGGGGGGGGGGGGGGGGGGGGGGGGGGGGGGGGGGTTAACGTTGAAATATCAACACCAAACTTCGGATATGTATTATGTATACCGTTTTCAATCAGAAACCGTTCATTTGATATTTTTATGACTAGTAGTTCATTTGCGGACTCTTTGGCCCATCTTGCGAAAAATGAGTCTGTAAGTTTGAAAACGAGCTTACAATAACCGTGAAATTTTAGGGGTTAACGTTGAAATATCAACACCAAACTTCGGATATGTATTATTTATACTGTTTTCAATCAGAAACCGTTCATTTCATATTTTTAGGACGAGTAGTTCATTTGCGGACTCTTTGGCCCGTCTTGCGAAAAATGAGTCCGTAAGTTTGAAACGCGCTATACATTAATAGTAAAATTTTAGGGGTTAAAGTTGAAATATCGATACCAAACCTTCGGATGTGTATTATTTATACTGTTGTCAATCAGAAACCATTCATTTCAGAACATTAACCCCAATAGTTTACTTGCGGTCTCTTACGGTCTCTTTTTCTACCTGCGGACTCATTTTAGAACTACTGGACACGATATCGAAATAACATTCGCGAAAACGGAATATATAAATAAAATGCAATGAGAATGTGGTTGAAAATATTAACGAGAATAAATAAAACACAGTCCTGTTATTATACGATCGTCAGATCCTTAATTCCAATCACAGGAAAACCATTATCGACGAGTTGAATCATCACTGTTTCGTAGAGAAAAATGGCGACACGTCCTCCACGTGCGCGGGACAAAAAAAGAATGGTTTGATGACTGCTTGCACACTGGTTTACGGAAGTCGTGAAATCGTACTAAGAGAAGAGCGTCCCCTACTGGGTGTGCGCCGACGGCGCTCGACTCAGTTTTGGCTGATTTTTTCGTGGTGTTTTTACACTTTTCTTTCCCAAATCTCTTGGGAAAGATTAAAATAGAGAGTATTTTATCCGAGTTAGGGTCTTCCACTGTAATGCAAGCCTGTAGTAAACAACTGTAACGTAGGTTGATACGAAAAGATTTTTAAAAATTTTTGCAAATATGCTGACTCAGCATTTTTTTCGATGCCCTTTACAGAACACCCTAATATAAGCGATGACAATTATTTTACCATTCAATTCTACTGGTCCTAAGAATACTTCATACCAAATAACGGCTCTCTGTTCCGTGTGGTTTTGGAAAATATGGGCGTTTGAAAATATTTCTATTTTTAGCTCCCAGGGTTCCCATGGGGATGCGGGAATTTTTTTTGCATGTGTCAAGTACTTATAACCCAATAATACCACATACCAAATTTGGTTCAAACCGGACCATCGGTTCTGAAAATAGAAATTTTGGGCGGGGCCGAAAATCTTACCCCTCCCATTACAAAGCCAAATATTACTTCACGAACTTTGTTTGAACAAACTTGATTCTACACCTCAAAAGGAAGCTCCATAGCAAATATCAAGTAATTGTACACACTGGTTCATGAGAAGAAGATTTAAAAAAATATTTTTGGAGCATTTTTCCCCCACTCCCTCCCTATGGGGCTGATCATGTTGAGTTGAACAAAAATGCAATGCCCCTTCGGGACTATCACTCACACAAACTTTCAACTGAATTGGCCCAGTGGCTTTGGAGGAGAAGACCAAAACATGGTGTTGACGGACGATGGATGGAGAGCGATGAGATTAGCTCAGCTTGAATTGTCAAGATGAGCTAAAAATCTTTGGAACTCCTTGCTACAGACCTGCAGTCCTGAGAGGGTTAAATTAAAGACATGTGCACAGGAATCAGATAAATGTTTTCCAGCATAGAAAGGGTTCATTCAACATGAAATCAGTAGAGAAAGAGTACATCATGAGAGAAAAAAATCTTCGGAAAAAAACACACTGAAGTCATGAGAGGGTTAAATTAAAGATATTTAGACAGGAATCAGATCAATTTTTTTCCAAGGAACCAGAAAAAAATACATCTACAGTATTAAAAGGGTTTTTTGTTTGTTCATGGCATCAATAAAAATCTTTGGAACCTACACCGCTGTCTTGAGAGGGTTAAATTAAAGACATGCATACAGGTATCAGATGTTTTCCAGCACTGAAATGGTTCATTAAACATAAATAAAAATCTTTCTAAAACAAACAAAAGTTCCCCCCACAGAATTGACAGATTGTAATACGATTAAATGTTCATAACAGAATGTTTTTTAATTTAAGAACACAATATGTCAATCAAAATTGTGTGTGAATGAAATCCTCTAGGGATAAAACTACTGCAAAAATGCGGACTCATTATTTTTTCAATACCCTCTACCAGGCACCCTGATTGAACTGGTGGCAGTTTTTTTTTAACAAATCCCTCCTTCTGGTCCTAAGGATGTTTCATACCACATACCAGTTCTCTGTTCCTTCTGGTTTGGGATATATGGGCTTTTCTTCTGGTTTGGTATATATGGGCTTTTGAATTTTTTTCTGTTTTTAGCTCCTGGGGTTGTCACAGGGCTGTGAAATTTTTTTTTTTTAGGCATCAATCAATTACTTAGGACCCACTTAAACTACATGCAAAATTTGGTTGAAGTTGGCCCACCGGTTTTTGAAATAGAAATTTTGGGTGGGGCCAAAAATCTTACCCCTCCCATTACAAAGCCAAATTTTCCTTCACAAACTTTGTTTGAACAAACTTGATTCTACACCTCAAAAGGAAGCTCCATAGCAAACATCAAGCCATTGTACACACTGGTTCATGAGAAGATTTTTAAAATATTTTGGAGCACTTTCCCCCACTCCCTCCCAATGGGGCTGAGCATGATGAGTTGAACAAAAATGCAATGCCCCTTCGGGACTATCACTCACACAAACTTTCAATTGAATTGGCCGAGTGGCTTTGGAGGAGAAGACCAAAACATGGTGTTGACGGACGATGGATGGAGAGCGATGAGATTAGCTCAGCTTGAATTGTCAAGATGAGCTAAAAATCTTTGGAACTCCCTGCTACAGACCTGCAGTCCTGAGAGGGTTAAATTAAAGTTATGTGCACAGGAATCAGATAAATGTTTTCCAGCATAGAAAGGGTTCATTCAACATGAAATCAGTAGAGAAAGAGTCCATCATGAGAGAAAAAAATCTTTGGAAAAAACACACTGAAGTCATGAGAGGGTTAAATTAAAGATATTTAGACAGGAATCAGATCAATTTTTTTCCAAGGAACCAGAAAAAAATACATCTACAGTATTAAAAGGGTTTTTTGTTTGTTCATGGCATCAATAAAAATCTTTGGAACCTACACCGCTGTCTTGAGAGGGTTAAATTAAAGACATGCATACAGGTATCAGATGTTTTCCAGCACTGAAATGGTTCATTAAACATAAATAAAAATCTTTCTAAAACAAACAAAAGTTCCCCCCACAGAATTGACAGATTGTAATACGATTAAATGTTCATAACAGAATGTTTTTTAATTTAAGAACACAATATGTCAATCAAAATTGTGTGTGAATGAAATCCTCTAGGGATAAAACTACTGCAAAAATGCGGACTCATTATTTTTTCAATACCCTCTACCAGGCACCCTGATTGAACTGGTGGCAGTTTTTTTTTAACAAATCCCTCCTTCTGGTCCTAAGGATGTTTCATACCACATACCAGTTCTCTGTTCCTTCTGGTTTGGGATATATGGGCTTTTCTTCTGGTTTGGTATATATGGGCTTTTGAATTTTTTTCTGTTTTTAGCTCCTGGGGTTGTCACAGGGCTGTGAAATTTTTTTTTTTTAGGCATCAATCAATTACTTAGGACCCACTTAAACTACATGCAAAATTTGGTTGAAGTTGGCCCACCGGTTTTTGAAATAGAAATTTTGGGTGGGGCCAAAAATCTTACCCCTCCCATTACAAAGCCAAATTTTCCTTCACAAACTTTGTTTGAACAAACTTGATTCTACACCTCAAAAGGAAGCTCCATAGCAAACATCAAGCCATTGTACACACTGGTTCATGAGATTTTTAAAATATTTTGGAGCACTTTCCCCCACTCCCTCCCAATGGGGCTGAGCATGATGAGTTGAACAAAAATGCAATGCCCCTTCGGGACTATCACTCACACAAACTTTCAATTGAATTGGCCGAGTGGCTTTGGAGGAGAAGACCAAAACATGGTGTTGACGGACGATGGATGGAGAGCGATGAGATTAGCTCAGCTTGAATTGTCAAGATGAGCTAAAAATCTTTGGAACTCCCTGCTACAGACCTGCAGTCCTGAGAGGGTTAAATTAAAGTTATGTGCACAGGAATCAGATAAATGTTTTCCAGCATAGAAAGGGTTCATTCAACATGAAATCAGTAGAGAAAGAGTCCATCATGAGAGAAAAAAATCTTTGGAAAAAACACACTGAAGTCATGAGAGGGTTAAATTAAAGATATTTAGACAGGAATCAGATCAATTTTTTTTCCAAGGAACCAGAAAAAAATACATCTACAGTATTAAAAGGGTTTTTTGTTTGTTCAGGGCATCAATAAAAATCTTTGGAACCTACACTGCTGTCTTGAGAGGGTTAAATTAAAGACATGCATACAGGTATCAGATGTTTTCCAGCACTGAAATGGTTCATTAAACATAAATAAAAATCTTTCTAAAACAAACAAAAGTCCCCCCACAGAATTGACAGATTGTAATAACAAGATTAAATGTTCATAACAGAAAGTTTGTTAATTTAAGAACACAATATGTCAATCAAAAATGTCTGTGAATGAAATCATCTAGGGATAAAACTACTGCAAAAATGCTGACTCATCATTTTTTCAATACCCTCTACCAGGCACCCTGATTGAACTAGTGGCAGTTTTTTTTAACAAATGACTCCTTCTGGTCCTAAGGATGTTTCATACCACATACCAGTTCTCTGTTCCTTCTGGTTTGGGATATATGGGCTTTTCTTCTGGTTTGGTATATATGGGCTTTTGAATTTTTTTTCTGTTTTTAGCTCCTGGGATTGTCACAGGGCTGTGAATTTTTTTTTTTTAAGGCATCAATCCATTACTTAGGACCCACTTAAACTACATGCAAAATTTGGTTGAAGTTGGCCCACTTGGAGCACTTCCCCCCACTCCCTCCCTATGGGGCTGAGCATGATGAGTTGAACAACAAGAGGCCCCAGGGGGCCTGAGGGCGCTCACCTGACATGGTAGTCTAAATATCAAACCAGGGACTTGACTTGAATAAGCTGCATACGCCCCTCCTAAGAAAAGTATATACCAACTAGATGAAGCGATTGTGCCCACACAATACACAGGATTTTCCTTCTATTTTCAGTTCCTGCACTTTAACGTCCCAAAATTGAGATAAACACATAAAAAACAGATTTTTTTCCCAAACAAAATACTTTCAGCCTAAATTTTTTTCTTCTTCTTAAAATGCATAAAAAACGTTAAAACTAATTTCCGGATTTTGGTCCAAAATTTTGTAAGTCCCACCCGGACCCCAAATATTCAGGGTAAAGAAAACAATTTTTTTTTGTCTTAAAACTGACCGAAATGCATAAAAAACAAAAACAAAAATTTCCGGATTTTGGTCCAAAATTTTCGAAGTCCCACCCGGACCCAAAATTTTCGGTGTAAAAAAAAATATTTCTTTTTGTCTTAGAATTGACAGAAACGCATAAAAAACACAAAATTTTTTTTTACAGATTTTGGTCCAAAATTTTGTAAGTCCCACCGGACCCCAAATTTTCAGGGTAAAAAAAAAAAAAAATTTTTTGTCTTAAAATTGACAGAAACGCATAAAAAACAAAAAAACAAAAATTCCAGATTTTGGTCCCAAATTTTCGTAGTCCCACCCGGACCCCAAATTTTCAGGGTAAAAAAAAAATTGTTTTTTTTTTTTTGTCTTAAAATTGACAGAAATGCATAAAAAACAAAAAAAAAAAAATTTCAGGATTTTGATCCAAAATTTTCTAAGTCCCACCCGGACCCCAAATTTTCAGGGGAAAAAAAACAAATTAAAATTGACAGAAATGCATAAAAAACAAAAAAAAATTTTTTTTCGGATTTTGGTCCAAAATTTTCTAAGTCCCACCCGGACCCCAAATTTAAATTTTCTAAGTCCCACCCGGACCCCAAATTTTCAGGGTAAAAAAAAATAATTTTTTTTTTGTCTTAAAATTGACAGAAACGCATAAAAAACAAAAAAACAAAAATTCCAGATTTTGGTCCCAAATTTTCGTAGTCCCACCCGGACCCCAAATTTTCAGGGTAAAAAAAAATTTGTTTTTTTTTTTTTGTCTTAAAATTGACAGAAATGCATAAAAAACAAAAAAAAAAAAAATTTCAGGATTTTGATCCAAAATTTTCTAAGTCCCACCCGGACCCCAAATTTTCAGGGGAAAAAAAACAACATTAAAATTGACAGAAATGCATAAAAAACAAAAAAAAAATCTTTTTCGGATTTTGGTCCAAAATTTTCTAAGTCCCACCCGGACCCCAAATTTAAATTTTCTAAGTCCCACCCGGACCCCAAATTTTCAGGGTAAAAAAAAATAATTTTTTTTTTGTCTTAAAATTGACAGAAACGCATAAAAAACAAAAAAACAAAAATTCCAGATTTTGGTCCCAAATTTTCGTAGTCCCACCCGGACCCCAAATTTTCAGGGTAAAAAAAAATTTGTTTTTTTTTTTTTGTCTTAAAATTGACAGAAATGCATAAAAAACAAAAAAAACAAAAATTTCAGGATTTTGATCCAAAATTTTCTAAGTCCCACCCGGACCCCAAATTTTCAGGGGAAAAAAAACAACATTAAAATTGACAGAAATGCATAAAAAACAAAAAAAAAAATCTTTTTCGGATTTTGGTCCAAAATTTTCTAAGTCCCACCCGGACCCCAAATTTAAATTTTCTAAGTCCCACCCGGACCCCAAATTTTCAGGGTAAAAAAAAATAATTTTTTTTTTGTCTTAAAATTGACAGAAACGCATAAAAAACAAAAAAAACAAAAATTCCAGATTTTGGTCCCAAACTTTCGTAGTCCCACCCGGACCCCAAATTTTGAGGGTAAAAAAAAAATTGTTTTTTTTTTGTCTTAAAATTGACAGAAATGCATAAAAAACAAAAACAAAAAAAAATTTCCGGATTTTGATCCAAAATTTTCTAAGTCCCACCCGGACCCCAAATTTTCAGGGGAAAAAAAAAAAAAAATTTTTGTCTTAAAATTGACAGAAATGCATAAAAAACAAAAAAAAACAAAAAAAATTCCGGATTTTGATCCCAAATTTTCGTAGTCCCACCCGCACCCCAAATTTTCAGGGTAAAAAAAATTTTTTTTTTTTTTTTTTGTCTTAAAATTGACAGAAATGCATAAAAAACAAAAAAAAAAAAAATTTCAGGATTTTGATCCAAAATTTTCTAAGTCCCACCCGGACCCCAAATTTTCAGGGGAAAAAAAAAAAAAAATTTTTTGTCTTAAAATTGACAGAAATGCATAAAAAACAAAAAAAAAAACAAAAATTTCCGGATTTTGATCCCAAATTTTCGTAGTCCCACCCGCACCCCAAATTTTCAGGGTAAAAAAAAATTTGTTTTTTTTTTTTTTTGTCTTAAAATTGACAGAAATGCATAAAAAACAAAAAAAAAAAAAATTTCCGGATTTTGATCCAAAATTTTCTAAGTCCCACCCGGACCCCAAATTTTCAGGGTAAAAAAAAATAATTTTTTTTTGTCTTAAAATTGACAGAAACGCATAAAAAACAAAAAAACAAAAATTCCAGATTTTGGTCCCAAACTTTCGTAGTCCCACCCGGACCCCAAATTTTCAGGGTAAAAAAAAATTTGTTTTTTTTTTGTCTTAAAATTGACAGAAATGCATAAAAAACAAAAAAAAAAAAAAATTTCCGGATTTTGATCCAAAATTTTCTAAGTCCCACCCGGACCCCAAATTTTCAGGGGAAAAAACAAAAAAATTTTTTGTCTTAAAATTTACAGAAATGCATAAAAAACAAAAAAAACAAAAAAATTTCCGGATTTTGATCCCAAATTTTTCAAGTCCCACCCGGACCCCAAATTTTCAGGGGGAAAAAAAAAAAAAATTTTTTGTCTTACAATTGACAGAAATGCATAAAAAACAAAAAAAATTTTTTTTCGGATTTTCGTCCAAAATTTTGTAAGCCCCACCCAGACCCCAAATTTTCAGGGTAAAAAAAAAAAAATTTTTTTTTTGTCTTAAAATTGACCAAAACGCAGAAAAAAAAAAAAAAATTTTTTTTCGGATTTTGGTCCAAAATTTTCTAAGTCCCACCCGGACCCCAAATTTTCAGGGGGGAAAAAAAAAAAAAATTTTTTTTGTCTTAAAATTTACAGAAATGCATAAAAAACAAAAAAAAAAATTTTCGGATTTTGGTCCAAAATTTTCTAAGTCCCACCCGGACCCAAATTTTCAGGGGAAAAAATTTCTTCTTTTTTTTTTGTCTTAAAATTGACAGAAATGCATAAAAAACCAAAAAAAATTTTTTTTCGGATTTTGGTCCAAAATTTTCTAAGTCCCACCCGGACCCCAAATTTTCAGGGGAAAAAAAAAAAAAAATTTTTTGTCTTAAAATTGACAGAAATGCATAAAAAACAAAAAAAAAAAAAAAATTTCCGGATTTTGATCCCAAATTTTCGTAGTCCCACCCGCACCCCAAATTTTCAGGGTAAAAAAAAATTTGTTTTTTTTTTTTTTTGTCTTAAAATTGACAGAAATGCATAAAAAACAAAAAAAAAAAAAAATTTCCGGATTTTGATCCAAAATTTTCTAAGTCCCACCCGGACCCCAAATTTTCAGGGTAAAAAAAAATAATTTTTTTTTGTCTTAAAATTGACAGAAACGCATAAAAAACAAAAAAACAAAAATTCCAGATTTTGGTCCCAAACTTTCGTAGTCCCACCCGGACCCCAAATTTTCAGGGTAAAAAAAAATTTGTTTTTTTTTTTGTCTTAAAATTGACAGAAATGCAAAAAACCAAAAAAAAAAAAAAATTTCCGGATTTTGATCCAAAATTTTCTAAGTCCCACCCGGACCCCAAATTTTCAGGGGAAAAAACAAAAAAATTTTTTGTCTTAAAATTTACAGAAATGCATAAAAAACAAAAAAAACAAAAAAATTTCCGGATTTTGATCCCAAATTTTTCAAGTCCCACCCGGACCCAAATTTTCAGGGGAAAAAATTTCTTCTTTTTTTTTTGTCTTAAAATTGACAGAAATGCATAAAAAACCAAAAAAAATTTTTTTTCGGATTTTGGTCCAAAATTTTCTAAGTCCCACCCGGACCCCAAATTTTCAGGGGAAAAAAAAAAAAAAATTTTTTGTCTTAAAATTGACAGAAATGCATAAAAAACAAAAAAAAAAAAAAAAATTTCCGGATTTTGATCCCAAATTTTCGTAGTCCCACCCGCACCCCAAATTTTCAGGGTAAAAAAAAATTTGTTTTTTTTTTTTTTTGTCTTAAAATTGACAGAAATGCATAAAAAACAAAAAAAAAAAAAATTTCCGGATTTTGATCCAAAATTTTCTAAGTCCCACCCGGACCCCAAATTTTCAGGGTAAAAAAAAATAATTTTTTTTTGTCTTAAAATTGACAGAAACGCATAAAAAACAAAAAAACAAAAATTCCAGATTTTGGTCCCAAACTTTCGTAGTCCCACCCGGACCCCAAATTTTCAGGGTAAAAAAAAATTTGTTTTTTTTTTGTCTTAAAATTGACAGAAATGCAAAAAACCAAAAAAAAAAAAAAATTTCCGGATTTTGATCCAAAATTTTCTAAGTCCCACCCGGACCCCAAATTTTCAGGGGAAAAAACAAAAAAATTTTTTGTCTTAAAATTTACAGAAATGCATAAAAAACAAAAAAAACAAAAAAATTTCCGGATTTTGATCCCAAATTTTTCAAGTCCCACCCGGACCCCAAATTTTCAGGGGGAAAAAAAAAAAAAATTTTTTGTCTTACAATTGACAGAAATGCATAAAAAACAAAAAAATTTTTTTTTCGGATTTTCGTCCAAAATTTTGTAAGCCCCACCCAGACCCCAAATTTTCAGGGTAAAAAAAAAAAAATTTTTTTTTTGTCTTAAAATTGACCAAAACGCAGAAAAAAAAAAAAAAATTTTTTTTCGGATTTTGGTCCAAAATTTTCTAAGTCCCACCCGGACCCCAAATTTTCAGGGGGAAAAAAAAAAAAAATTTTTTTTGTCTTAAAATTTACAGAAATGCATAAAAAACAAAAAAAAAAATTTTCGGATTTTGGTCCAAAATTTTCTAAGTCCCACCCGGACCCAAATTTTCAGGGGAAAAAATTTCTTCTTTTTTTTTTGTCTTAAAATTGACAGAAATGCATAAAAAACAAAAAAAAAATTTTTTTTCGGATTTTGGTCCAAAATTTTCTAAATCCCACCCGGTGTAACAGGGTATCTTCCCCCCCTGTGTATCTTCCCCCCCGGGGGGGAAGATACACTAGTGTATCTTCCCCTCCACCCTGGGTATCTTCCCCCCCACCTGTGAGTAAAAAAAACAACAAAATATTTAAAGTTATAAAGCATTATTATACAAAGGAAAGTCAAGTGGAGTGGTGCTATGGCGGTCTGGGAAGATTCATGGGACTGGGTATCTACCTGTTCATAAGACTTACAGGCCTGTGTGTATTCCCCTCCACTCGTAATTTTTTTTCTCAACTCTCAAGCTGGCAATCTATAAAGGCATGGACTGTTGTTATAATTTCAAAATAATAACAATGATAGGTGAATATGTGGGTGGGGGGGAAGATACACAGACCTGTGTATCTTCCCCCCCCCCCCTCTCTTAGCCTTCCATAAAGTGCTTCCCACGATGTTCATTTTGATAAACACTTTTCTGATAACATAATCATTTCACTGAAAGACGTGCAATGTTATTATAATTTCTAAATAACAATGATGAGTGAATATGTTGTGGGTGGGGGGAAGATACACAGGCCAGTGCATCTTCCCCCCCCCCCCACCCCCCTTAGCCTTCCATAAAGTGCTCCCCATGATGTTCATTTTGTTAGACCTTGTTCAGATATTATGGACCTTTCCCTGAAAGGCATGGAATGTTATTATAATTTCAAAATAATAACAATGATAGGTGAATATGTGGGTGGGGGGGAAGATACACAGACCTGTGTATCTTCCCCCCCCCCCCCCTCTCTTAGCCTTCCATAAAGTACTTCCCACGATGTTTATTTTGATAAACACTTTTCTGACAACATGAACATTTCACTGAAAGACGTGCAATGTTATTATAATTTCTAAATAACAATGATGAGTGAATATGTTGTGGGTGGGGGGAAGATACACAGGCCTGTGCATCTTCCCCCCCCCACCCCCCTTAGCCTTCCATAAAGTGCTCCCCATGATGTTCATTTTGTTAGACCTTGTTCAGATATTATGGACCTTTCCCTGAAAGGCATGGAATGTTATTATAATTTCAAAATAATAACAATGATAGGTGAATATGTGGGTGGGGGAGAAGATACACAGACCTGTGTATCTTCCCCACCCCCCTCCTTTAGCCTTCCATGAAGTGCTCCCCACGATGTTCATTTTGATAAACACTTTTCTGATAACATAGATGAGGGAATATGTTATTATAATTTCAAAATAATAACATTGAGAGGTGAATATGTGGGTGGGTGGGGGAAGATACACAGACCTGTGCATCTTTCCGCCCCCCCCCCCCACACTCTTAGCCTTCCATAAAGGTCCTGATGATGTTCATTTTGTTAGATCTTGTTCTGATATTATAATTTCAAAATGTGTACATATTTTTTGCTTGTCAAAAAGCCAATAAAGATCTGAATTGAAAAATATTTTTTGTCTGAGTGAATTTTTTTCATGAAAAAACCTGTCAAACCTGGAATGTCAGAAAAAATAATAATATGGTACTCAAATCTAGGGATCCCCTCCACACCATGAATAGTCATGCCTGATGTTATCAATGTTAAAAAAAATATTGGGGGGGGGGGGGGGGAGATACCCAGGGTGGGGGGGAAGATACACTAGTGTATCTTCCCCTGCGGGGGGGAAGATGCACTAGTGTATCTTCCCCCGGAGGGGAAGATACACAGGGGGGGAAGATACCGTGGGACACCGGACCCAAAATTTTCAGGGGAAAATTTTTTTGACCCCAAATTTTCAGGGGGAAAAAAAAAAAAAATTTTTTGTCTTAAAATTGACAGAAATGCATAAAAAACAAAAAAAAAATTTTTCGGATTTTGGTCCAAAATTTTCTAAGTCCCACCCGGACCCCAAATTTTCAGGGTAAAAAAAAATTTTGTTTTTTTTCTCTTAAAATTGACAGAAATGCATAAAAAAAAAAAAAAAAATTTCTTTCGGATTTTGGTCCAAAATTTTCTAAGCCCCACCCGGACCCCAAATTTTCAGGGTAAAAAAAAAATAATTTTTTTTTTGTCTTAAAACTGACCAAAACGCATAAAAAACAAAAAAAATTTTTTTTCGGATTTTGGTCCAAAATTTTCCAAGTCCCACCCGGACCCCAAATTTTCAGGGTAAAAAAAAAAAATTTTTTTCTCTTAAAATTGACAGAAATGAATAAAAAACAAAAAAAATTTTTTTTTCGGATTTTGGTCCTTTCCGGACCCAAAATTTTCAGGGCAAAATCTTTTTTTTTTTTTTTTGTCTTAAAATTGACAGAAATGCATAAGAAACAAAAATTTTTTTTTTTTGCATTTTCGTCCAAAAGTCCCACCCGCACCCCAAATTTTCAGGGGAAAAAAAAAAAAAAATTTTTTTTGTCTTAAAATTGACCGAAATGCAGAAAAAACAAAAAAATTTTTTTTCCGATTTTGGTCCAAAATTTCGAAGTCCGCAACGGGACCCCAAATTTTCAGCCTAAATATGAACCCAGGGATTTGGCTTCAACAAACTTGAATCTCACCCCCCTAAGGATGCTGCATACCAAATATCAAAACATTCTTATTGCTAGATCTGAAGAAGAAGATTTTTCAAAAATACTCCTCATACTGCACTAATTT
Organism: Pictodentalium vernedei; assembly: GCA_031216915.1. Lineage (NCBI taxonomy): Eukaryota > Metazoa > Mollusca > Scaphopoda > Dentaliida > Dentaliidae > Pictodentalium > Pictodentalium vernedei. The sequence goes on along the minus strand of CM062297.1, from coordinate 572,147,392 downwards.
AAACATTTGGGCTCCCTTAGAGAGCCCAAATATCCACCCAGGCAATATTCATTTCAATAAACATGTGAAACAATCTTACAAAGATGTTATATGTGAAATTTTAAAGCTTTTGGAGCAGTGCTTTCGGAGAAAAGTAGTCTTATGTTTTTCCCATTACCCACAGTGTTAAAAAATGCTGACTCAGCACTTTTTCAAACTCCCCAAAAAGTACCCCATGATAAAACCGATGGCAATTTTTTTGGATCATTCCATTCTGTTGGTCCTAAGGAAGCTTCACAACAAATAAGAATTCTCAGTGCCGTGTAGTTTTGGAGATATGGGCGTTTTCATTTTTTTCTATTTTTAGCTCCTTTGGTTCCCATGGGGCTATGGGGGAAAAAATTTCGGCATAAATTAGGTACTTATGACCCAATAAGCACTCATGTAAAATTTGGTTCAAATCAGCCTCGCGGTTTGGAAAATAGAAATTTCGGGCGGGGCCAAAATTTTTGCCCCTCCTTTAACATCGTCAAATATAGCACCTCCAACTTCTCTTGAACAAAATTGAGTCTACACCTCAAAAGGAAGCTGCATACCAAATATCAAGTCTCTGCTATTGCTGGTTCTTGAAAAGAAGATTTTTTAAGAATTGGAGCATTTTTGCCCCATCCCTCTGCTCAATGTGAGCCGAAACCTAATTTGACAAAAAATCAAAGTCCGCAGACACAACCCCTTCTCACATGAAATTTCATTAATATGCGGCCAGTGGTTTGGGAGAAAAAGCCCAAACACCACCTTCACGCCGGATGCCGGATGACGGACGAAAAGTGATCAGAATAGCTCACCCTGACTTTCAGTCAGGTGAGCTAAAAATGCAATGCCCCTCCTAGACGATCAATCACACAAACTTTCACTTGAATTGGCCCAGTGGCTTTGGAGGAGAAGACCAAAACATGGTGTTGACGGATGATGGATGGAGAGCGATGAGATTAGCTCAGCTTGACTTTGTCAAGATGAGCTAAAAATTATCCCTGAAGGAACCATGGGTAGTGAAGTAGTGCTTGAATACTGTGGTAAATAAGCTCTGAATTACTGGTAAAATAGGATCCAGTCACCAATGCTTGGAGGAGAAGTCCTTTAAAAGGGGCAACATGGGTACAAACAATTGACTAAACTTGACTTTATCTCAACTGCCTTGGTCACAATTACCCACTGTGCAGAAATATGTGACCTTAAACACCAATAAATAAAATAAATAAACAACAAAGAATTTCATTTATAATTTTATTATTCATGATATATTTATCAACAGATCATGTGTTTATTTCATATATATATATATACATCCATACACATATATATATATATATAAGAAAAAAATATTAAAGTTCAAAACAAATACAACGACATTACTGACTATACTATCACATTTTTGATATAGTCAGTAATGTCGTTGTATTTGTTTTGAACTTTAATATTTTTTTCTTATAACTACCAGCACAAGGGTTTGTTTATAAACTTCTGATATATATATATATATATATATATGCTACACCACATGAACTCATCATTAACAAGACCATTAGTGATTGAAAAACAAACATCATCAACAAAATAAGGATAAATTGCACATTCCAGAAAGCACTAATAAAGCGGCTCAGAAATAACAGATGATAGATATTTGGAATATATTATAAAAATTCACATAAAAGACATTTCTGTATGTTGCTTAAATGTGCTTTATCTAAAATAGAAACTGTCATAAAACAAGGACATCTCAAAGGAATATACATAAAGGTTTTTTAACTGGTAGAGTGCTCAATCATTGTTTGTTGTCAAAATTTGTTCACATGTCTTTGCTTTGTCACAATTTATGGGAGAGAGCCTATAAGTACTGTCCCATAAATTGTAACAAGGCAAATCCCTTACAAAATAATTTCACTTTCAAGATGTGAAGCACGTCCACAGAAAATGAAGTCTTTAACCCTTTACCCAACGCAGACGATAACAAAATTTATTATTTTAAATATAATTTTTTCGAATTTTTCAAAAAATTTCAACAAAACCATATCATGTGACCCCTCGTTGGAACGAGCTCGTCGAGCTCATTCCAATGTGGGGGTCACATGATATGTTTTTTTTTCAACTACTGAATTTGCATATTACGCGGGCGGATGCAGCCGATTCGTTGGGTAAAGGGTTAAGCTGAGGTATCTGCAGTTTAGGATAAAGCCCAAATATGGGCTTCCAGCACTCAACCAGTTAAGAGATGCGCATTCAGTATGCAATTGCAAGTTGGATGTGGGGCATTGCAGTTGCAGATTCAGACAATGTCATCAGTGTCACAGGACGTGGTCAGAAAAATCATAGACTCTGAAAATCTAGATGCCACAGAATGAAATTTCATTTCCCAGTTTGTGAACAACAGTGGCAAGTTTCCACAAGAGTTGTTCCCTGGGCCAATTTCTTGATTCACAAGGAAAAATGTGTCACTGTACTACAGTCCCTAAAATATATGGAATCCTGAATGAACAATACAGACAGAGCACAGCATTATCAACCCTTTTTAGCATAGATGCAGGAGCGTAACCGGGTTTCTATATTAATGGGTGCCCTAGCCAGTATTTTGGGGTGGAATACATATTTGGAAGGCTGTTGTGGAGGAGGGGAGGCTCCCCTATTCTTAACTAGGATCCTCTGGTTGTTACCCCCCTCTTCCCATTTCTCTTGAAGGAGAGTAGGAGGAGGGAGTAACAGCCAGAGTATCCTAGTTAGGACAAGGCCTCCCACCCCCAATAAAAATGGGCAAAATTCAGTGCCCTAATAGCAAATTGTGTGTAGCCATATATTGGAGACTATGTTAGGGCTCTATATGTTATGTGAAAAACACATTGGGCCAATGTTTTTGTTTGTTTTTTTAGGGGAGGGGGGCTGCAAAAAGTTTAGGGGTCCCCCCCCCCCCCCCCCCCAACAAAAGAAAAAAAATAGATAAAAAATAAAAAATTGCAGCTCCCCAAAAACATTGGCCAAACATTTTGTCAAAATACTAACTGCATGAAAAGTGAATTTAACACAAACAATCCAAACTGAGAGAAACAGAAAGGGTTGAAACTCATGTTTTCATTCTTGCAGTTTTTAGCACTACACATCATGATGACCTATCTGTGAACTCTTATTGAGATATAATTAAAACAAATTGCAGGGTTATTTGTTTATTTGGGATTAATGACACTTTCGACAGCCAGGTCACCTCATGTCCGACAGTTTTATGGGTGGTGGATGCCTGAGTACCCAGAGAGAACCACTGATCTATGGCAAGCAATTGTCAGACTCCCCAACATACTTACTCTGCACAAGCAAGGTTGGCAATGGTTAAAGACTAGTGCACCATTGACATGCAGTACGCCTTAGTACACAGTGCCCCCATGTGGGCAATCAGGATTAAGTGTCTTGCCCAAGGACACAACACAGTTTCTCCTGGCAGGGATCGAACTGTGGAGCTTTTGGTTTGAAGTCCAATACCATAACCAGTGAGTAATCACTGCCGACTACATGGCTATCCAACAACATTCTTCTGAGAAAATTGTAATATCTGATAACTTTTAATGAAACACATTTCATGCAAATCATGATAGACACATTTGTAAAAGTCACAAAAACAAAATGAAATCACTTTTTTTTCCGGATACTAACAATCTGTAATGCAACTTGGATGTGATAATTTTTTTAACCCTCAGCTCACAGATGTTAAAATTTCAACCCGCAAATGTCTCATAATGCAACAAGGAATTAGACCAATTCAATCTCATTGAGCGATGTCAGACATAATGGAATGATTAAATTCTGAGTAGAATTATGGGAAAAATCTGCTTGCAATTTTGGTATTTTTGACATTAGTATGTAAATAGGATTTAAAATATTTTTCAGTTAACAAGTCTTAAGGCTGCAGGTTGTAAATAGTACCTCAATTTTCTTAGAAAAGAATAATACAGAGTTTATTCAACATATATGGAAAGTAGCAACTTTGCGAAACCGCTGGTAAAATATTTTTAACTGTCTGAGTTTTGTTACAGAAAACATCTGAAATAAAATCAACTCTGCTGCTGGCAGATATTCTATTCTTGTTGGTGGCATCAGTACTTTTACTCTATAATAAAATATAATCTGGGCTCTTTTTTAACCTTTTGTCAAACATATCATTCAAAAATGATGATTCAACTTTTAATAGTTTTTCAATTTTTGCCTTGAAAATATCTTATGCCTGCTAGTTTTTCAATTTTTGCCTTGAAAATAGCTTATGTCTGCTTCTTGGAACAAGATTGTTAAGCTTAATCCCTTGCATGCTGCTGGCAGATATTCCTGCCCAGGACAGGAAATCTCTTGCCACAAAAATGAGTCAAATTTGAGCACATTCAACCAAATATCTCCTGAAAAATGTATCGACTTTTTGACAGCAATTTCCAAAGTCAAATTTTTAAGAATTTTTCATTAAATCTAGTCATGGCTGCTTCACAGCAGCTATGACTGGATCTGATAATAAATATTTTAAAAATACTCAGCAGGTAAAGAGTTAAGCTCATAACAATGAGATGTCAGAATCTATGTTTTTGAAGCCAAAATGAAACTGTGTCAAGTTATTCCAAGAAAAAACATGCAAGTTTCAAAACCTGGTGTGTTAGGTAAATTATTAACAAAATAAAACATTGTAAATTGTATCAACCTGTTTATAAATGCTTTATTCACTTCAGTTTTCTAGAAATTTCCATCAAATACAGCTATGCTGCCTTTGTAGCAGCCAAGACTAAATTTGTTTGGAAAATTTAACAAAATATCCTAACCAGGATAAAAATTAAAGTGTAAGAGACCCAGTATAATAGAGTAATCAGTCATTGTGGCAATCAATCCAAATTTATTTCACAATGTACCTCCTTTTAAAACAATATTTACACAAAAAACAAGTTTACATGAGGTACATCATTGGGAGGCAACATGGCCAGTTTGGCCATCTTCCTGGTGTTCCCGTTTGTAGGAGTTGTTATTATAGGATTATAGGAACAGAACATTCATGAATCTGGAAAATGCAATTAAAAATACATTTGAAGAGCATTTGCCTTGTTCTTGTGATCAACATAAGCAACTGAAAAGACATTTAAGTTTTTTTAATGCATAATTATACTGCCAGGAGATGGCATAGCTGATGATGCTGGGAGCAGCCTTTCCAATTATTTTCATATCCATTTTATTGGGGTTTGCAAATACTTTCAGTATCTACGACTCTAACACAACTGCAACACGACAGAGAGTGAAGTTCAGACAATCATTCATAATTATTATACTCACCTCAGAGGATTTGTGCCCCATGCTTTACTTACTGAGATTCAATATAAACAACCTATTAATTGAAAATATAATATGTTTTCATTTTTGGAATTCATTTTAAAAATTGTTTCTACAATCCAGTATAAATATTTCCATTAGGTCCTTGTATTCTGCACCATATGTAACATGTAACCAATAAACTCTGTGCATTTTTACAGACTTACTCAGTTTATATTTTCATGTAGTGTATGATAATTAGGCAGTTACCAGTTTTTTTTTATAACCAGGTGTGACTAACCGCATGCTGTCACACTTTATGGTTGTAAACAATTTTCCTTATTAACTGAACAACTAACCCTGTTCACTGTACAGCCTTGGTGTTAATCTCATCTATATCAACTCTTTCTCAATGGTATGGCCAAAACAAGCCAGTGCTATTCTCAAAAAGCATTCAAACTCAGTTTATGAACCCTCATTGGAATGGATTGTGGAAAGGTTTTTTTCAGTGAACTCCAAAAATGAAACATATTCTATTTTCAATTTAATAACTTGTTAATACAGTGGAACCCTGTTAATTGAATAGTCACTTTGCCAATGGAAATTATTCAGTTAACAGGAGTATTCAATTAACAGGGATTGAAACTTTCCTGTATTCTAGAGATAAACTTAGCATTTATTCTATTATATCTTGTTTGACAGAGCTCCATGAGCTCTGTCAAACAAGATATAATAGATTAAATGCCTGTATTGAATGTACTGAGGCCAAATAGGTCTATAAGAAAAGGAAAACTGGGGAGAGTCAGGGTAATTTCTCGACAGATTTTTCATTCAATTAACAGGAGTTTACTCTATAACCTATATTAAATTAATTGGTCAAATTTGTACTGGAGGTATGGTAAATGGTTTTGTGTTGGGAAATTATATTCAATTAACAGGGATATACAATTAAGAGATATCCAATTAAGTGGGCTCCACTGTACCAGAAAAGCAGAATTTCTCTACCACAGTAAACAAGGGATACCATATTTAGTGAGTAGGTATTTAAAATACAAGCGCAAGTGTGTGTGTTTCTGGGTTGCATCCTTTCAGCAGTTAAAGCTGAGAACAACAAGTAATATGTTGAAGAGATACAACTAAGAAGGGTTCATGTCAGAAGTGGCCACAGGTGTGATTAATATATTATCAGTTCTACTGACTTGATAGGGTAATAACCCCTCTGCACACTGATATCAAAGAGCACAATTTCAAGCAGCAATTTTTTCCCATAATGCACAGGAAATTTAACCAATTAAGACTTGCCTGACAGACTAGACTGAATTAGTTAAATTACAAGTTGCATTATGAGTAAAATTTACTGCTCGAAATTTGCTACTTCAACATCAGTTTTCATAGGGTTAACCTGGTTTATTGAGGCTACATATGGGCTTGGCTTCCCATTGTCTGATGGAATCCTCACAAAACTAGTCTAATATTGTATGCAGCTTACAGAAGAATCCTTAACTAACTTTTTAGCATACAAATTTCTAAATGCAGCTCATTCACAACTTTCCCTTCAGTGCTTATGGGATATGCTGATTCTGACATACTGTTAAGTACTCTGAGCTCTTCACAAAACAGTATTAGAACTTTTCCAAAATGAATTAGGCAAATGTGCCAAGTGAATACAGCAACCACCAACCAAATTATTTATTTTACAAATTTTTGCTTTCAAACCATAGCTTATGATACTTTGTTGGAATGAGCTAGTTGAAATGAATTATTATAAGCTATGGTTTGGAATCACACAAAACAGTTTCCCTAGTTTGGGAAAAAATGTTGGAAATGTAATCATTGTTCATTGGTGTTTAAGATCACATATTTCTGCACAATAGCTAATCATGACTACAACATGGATATAATGTCATGTCCAGCCAATCGTTTATACCCATGTTTCCAATTTCAGAGAACTTCCACCCCAGGCATTGGTTACTGGTTCCTATTTGACCAGTAAAACAGAGCTTGTTTACCACAGTAAACAAGCACTGCTTCATTTTTTGGGGTACCAGGGGGTGGGAATGTCATCCTCTTGCCATGTTAGATAATTATCAATGGTCAAGATGACTTCGCTGAAGCAGTCAAGAATTATATTTTCCTGATACTGTGATATTTAACCCTTTACCTTACCTGAAAAGCAGATGACACCTGCAACAAAATTCTTGAATAATCCATTTTTTTTCATTTTTTGTCTCAAAAACATAGGTTTGACTCCTCTTTGGAACGAGCTCGACAAGTTCGTTCCAAAGAGGGGTCATAACCTATGTTTTTGAGACAAAAAATAATGAAAATTAATTGGTGATTTTTGTGAATAACGCTGGCCGGTTTTGGCTGTAACATTGGGTAAAGGTTTAAGCCATTACCTAATGTAATAGCCAAATCTGATCAGAATTTTTCACAAAAAATACCATTCAAATCAATGTCCAAATTTTTATTATTTTTTCAATTTTCGTTCCCAAATCTTAGCTTGTGACTTATCATTGGAACAAGCTCATGCCAATCAGGAGACATAAGCTATGTTTTTCAGGCCGATAAGGAAAATTTGGAGTTATTCAAGAGATTTTTTCGTAGGTGGCGACTTCATGTAGATAAAGACTTAACAAAGAGAATCGATGAAGCAACAAAATTAAATTCAGATTACCATTTAGGCAGTGATGATCTGGAATTATAGCCAGGCAAAAATATAACAAAGGAAAGTAAAGCAGACTTTAAGAAAAAACAATACTTTTTTATAAGTGTTCTGGGGTTCACATATGCAATGTAATTTTGGGGATGGTAGACAACACTCAATGAAGTGATACAAATTTTATAATCAGGTCTTCTCACCGGTACTGAAGCATGAGATGTGGAATTTACAAAAAACAGCCTCTTCATCAGAAATTGATACAAATATATCTCTGTACACTTTTAAAATCAACCAACTTCATTTCTACAGACCCACTGGTTTTTGAATTAAACAAGTTATTGTCCAACTTCTTTCAAAACTCTCTTTATGTGTAAGTCCAGAGATGAGACTACTGCCTTATAAACTAGCACAAATAATTTGTTAGTCATCTTTTCGTTATAAAAAAAAGAAGCTGTTTCAAAATCCAGATTAATGTCTCAATATAACTGTGTGTTCACTTGTTTGTTTATTAATTTATGGTGTTTAACCTTTAACTGATAGAGTGCTGGAAGTCATATTTGGGCTTTAATCTCAAGTGCAGGTACTGCAACTTAAAGGCTTCAAATTCAGTGGCTGTGCTTCGTATTATCTTTGAAGTGATATTATTTAGTCTGTTAGGATTTGCCTTGTTACAATTTATGGGAGAGTGCCAACAGGCATACTCCTATAAATTGTAACAAGGCAAAGACATGTGAAAAAAATTTTCATAACCAAAAATAATATAGCACTCTACCAGTTTAAGGCCTGGAAATTTTTATACACTTTTGCTACATTTTGAAAGACTATATCCTGCAACTTTTCAGTGTTTTTTAGGCAAGTAGTCTTGGCTATCTATGTTGGCAGACAAGACTTGCCAAAACACAACAGCCAAGGTACTTGGAATGTAACTTGCAAGTTTAACAAAAGACTGCATGTTGGGCAACTCATTTTGTTACAGTATAAAGTGAATCAAAATCAGAATTAGCCTTTAACCCTTTACCCAATGCAGACGATATCAAAATTTATTATTTTGAATATCATTTTTTTTAATTTTTCAAAATAATTCAACAAAACCGAAGCATGTGACCCCTCGATGGAATGAGCTCTATGAGCTCGTTTCAATGAGGGGTCACATGATATGGTTTTGTTGAAATTTTTTGAAAAAGTTAAAAAATTTATAGTAATTTATATATTTTTTATACTTACCAATGACCCAGACATAGCTGGTGCTAACTCTTAAAAATGTAGGGCCAAACACAAATTTTGCCCCCCAATCCCCAAAATTTGCATCTAAAACCAAAGAAAACATGTCCTGAATGGCCCTCCATACTTCACCTCTACTGTGCATGCGCAGTGTCAAGGACGTCCCGAAATTGGCGCCATTAATCATTCTTATAATCAGTGCCTGGTAAGCGCTATGTACTCAGCGGGGAGGTATGAGTTCCCAACTCCTGGGAGGGCCATCCCCGTCTGGGTCATTGGTAAGTATAAAAAATATATAAATTACTATAAATTTTTTAACATTTTTATACTGTACCAATGACCCAGACATAGCTGAATAGTAAAAAGGCTGGAGGGCCTAGGACATAGAGGAAATTCCAATAAGCTCAATTATATAAAATAGAGCCATCCCCTCGAGGGGAAACGGAGTATTAGGCCTTACATGTATCTTTCTTATTTTATGATAAATTAGAAAGACACAACACCTTCCATAATTGAGCATCATAACATCCATGTACTCTATTAATATCCAGTATAATCCTTATACTAATAATTTTTAAAGTAAGCCAATAAATAAAGTTAGTCTAGAGAATAGAGACTCTTTATACTCCTTTAAAAGTGTCTGAGGATTGTATAATAACGCCCGTTTGACACGTGATATATTCAAAAGCTATACTTTAAAAACTATGACCTGAATGAATTTTTAAAACATAAACTTATCACTTAAAAACCATCCCAGTAACAGCTCAGAATTACTAACTCCGGAGGAGGTATCCCCTTGTTTTCATAATAAAACAGGTGACCCAAGGGAACACCCTCCCCCCCCCCCCTCTTTTTCTTGCCCTGGGTCAAATAGCCCAGAGCGAAGAGGGCAGTAGGACGGAGTCACTGCCGGAACAGAAAGCCTACCTAGCCATAGTAGCAACTGTTAAGTCAATGACATTCTGAGCAGTAGATAATAGACCTAACAATGGAGGCCTCCAGAAATGGACTCAATATTTCTGAGATAAAAATTCATGAATGTGGATGGCTGAGCCCAATGTGCAGCCTTCATAAAATCTATAATAGCGACACTATTAATGTAAGCCCAAGATGTAGAAAGAGCTCTTACTTCATGAGCCGAAATCTCAAGCACAAACTGCTGAGTTAATGATATACCATAAGCAGTACCGATAGTTAATTGAATCCATTAGCAATAGAATGGAGCGTAATGTCCTTCTATTAGGCATCAAAGACAGAAGAAGCTTACATCCTTATTAATAAACTGATATCTGTTTATAAATACGTAAACTCTAACCGGACAGAGTAAAGGCCTATGCCCGTACGAAGACGGAAGGACCTTAATAACAATAGGTTCCGGATATTATTAGGAGCCTGATTCTTAACCAAAAATCCAACCTAAGTAGTAAAGGAAGTAGTGTTTCCGAAACTACGAACGTGAGAATCGTCCACCGATAGTGCATGAAGTTCACTGACTCCTCAGTAAAAGAGAAGACTAAGAGAATTACTGTCTTAAAAGGTCAGAATTTGAAAACTACTGTTTCCAGAGGCTCAAATGATTACTTAGCTAAATAAGAACTGAAGCTAAATTCCGTATAGGAATTTAATCTAAGGATTCTAGGTCTATTTATCGAAAAGTTTCTAACTTAGATAAAGAGATATAAGACTCAATTGTAAACTATCATAGAGTGCATAGGTATGAGATAACATAGACCTATAACCTTAATAGTAACAGGCTGCAGTTGATCTTGTCAAACAAGTATACTAGAAAGTTGCAATGTCTAGTATGGAGGGATAAAAAATATCAACATAATGATCCCTACACCAACGACGGAAGAGCCTCCACTTTAGCCGCATAGTAAAGCGAAGAGGAGGTTCTCCTACAGTAAGAAATCGCGTCCATAGCTCGTCCTGTACAATGCTTGCCGTGCAAGAAGGACCACACAACGGAATACGTGAAGGTTGAGACCTTGCGGGTTATGATGAAGTTGACACGATTTCCCCAGCGAAAGAAGATCCTCTCATGAAGGAAGTTTTCGCGGTAAGTCCCACAGTAGACACCTGAGTAAATTTACTCACGGTCTCTGTGAAGACAGAGATGCTATCAACAGAATTGTATTGTGGATGTTTATCTTAGCAATACTTGCTGAATCAACAGCGCTAGAGGATACGCATATCCTATCATTCCATCCTATTAGATCAATAGAGCGTTAACAACATAAGCTCAGGGATCCGGACATGGAAACACATACGTCTGCAATTGAATAGAGAGTTGTGTCGCAAATAAATTATCATTGGGCGCTCCCATTGATAGCAAATCTGATTGAATACTTGTTTGTTGAGAGTCCATTCTGACAGCAACAAGCGACCCTTATGTGAAAGGGAGTCTGCTAATACAATCAGACGACCCAGAATATGACGGACCGAAGCAGAACTTGGTGTACTATAACAAACAGAAGGATTCTTTCCGTTAAATTGAATAACGGAATCGAATGAGTGCCTCCCTGGTTCCGGAGATACGCAACTACTGTCGTATTATCGGACAGGATTTGGACATGCGTTTCTGAATAATGTTCATCCAATGACATAGTGCAAGCCTAAATAACATCATTTCCTGGAAGTTAAGTGCTTGCCTAGAAACTGCGGAACCCAAAGACCCTGGCACTTCGAATCCGTTGGGATCAATATTGTACCCCAACCTGTTTGACTGGCATCCGTCATAATCATAAAACTCGGATCCGGCAACTGCAGTGGCACTCTCTGAGTCAACCACTGAATGTTTGCCCCAGTCTGAATCTCTTGTTACACTTGATAAGACAAGAGAACGTGTATATCGAGCAATTCATAGATTGCTGAAAAGTTGCCGTCGAAGAGAAGCTTCTCCGAGACCGAAGCGACTCTGAGAGAGTTCTTCACCTTACTATCCACGCGCGTGGATGTAGCTAGGGCTGCGTCACGTCTAACCAACTCCAGGTTGCCACTGAAGGGCGGAGTTATACGTGGAAAAACTACTGCCCTTGAAAGAAATCACATTGAGGATCATATCCTGGAATTCTTTCTCTTGAAGACGTAATGATAACGCCTCAGTAAGGTGGTCTACGTATGATAAAGCGTCTAAGTTAAGTCTATTAGACATCATTGTCGTTTCCAACATCGTGGTTGGAATTGACATAGACGGCGAAAAAGATAATTCCCAGTCTTCAGCCCCGCCGTCTAGACGCATATGAACTCTCGGTATGCCCTGTTCTGCCAAAATAAATTATTGCCTAGAATTGATGAAAGGCAGAATAGAGCATTGCGGACAAGAAACTAGACTATCATGCTTGGTAGCAAGCTTATATATAGAGTCGTTAAATAATTCGAATGTTCTAATGACATTATTGGACTGTGTCGGCAAGTCAGGGACAATGTCCCTGAACCGATGCAAAACTCCGTGTCCAATGACGCTATTAGTCTCTTATCCAGCATCGCAGCAATGTAGTCCGACGGAACAACCTCTGGAAGATAATGCCAGAAGAAATGTATGGCAGCTTCTGTTGTTCCGAAAGGGAAAGCTCGAAATCGTCCGAATCCCTTTCGCCATCCTGTCGGACCCTATAAAGTGTTCGGTCGTCCGTACCTGATGCAACAGCGGAGCGCACCGACCCAGCGCCGTCGGATTATTCCAGATCCGACCGAGAATCTGTCGTTTGCTGCGATAAGCTGTGCTATTTTGGATAGCACGTCCGTCACTGAGGCCTGTGGAGAAGCGGTCTTACGATGCATTGCCGCTGGAAGCTCCGTGTTCGTTACCCCGTGCATACTTCTATTATGCGAGCGAACGGAGTGTATAGGCCTCGTGTCCCTTGGCTACCGGATGGCGTGACCTGTTCGCCATGGAATCACTGAATGACGAAGCTGGCCGGATTCTCGAGGTCACGTAGCCAATGTGCGGTCGTGTGCGCTGCAGTGAGGATGAGGAAGCATTATCGACAGTCTCTCGGACTGTCAATATAACGGAGCGTCCCGAGCGGCGGACATATGCTCCGAATGCGAAATGTCTGTACCACAACATCCGGTCCCATATGTTGTACGAGAGAGGGACCTCTCTCGCTCGCAGCCCGGACGGACCTGGACGAGCTAGGAACTGGACTAACAGGCTTCCTCCGATCTGTCCTCTAATCCGTCGTCACTGGGTGTGTACTCAAGTCTAATATAGCGCTCGTATCACCCAAATCTCCTTCCTAGACCGCAACAGACGAACCCGACTGCCGAACCATTCGATGAATGGACGCTACACCGGGTGAGCTAGCGAAAGTCAACTCCGTCGATCCTACTAGGGACCTCTTAGGCGATTGACGTATTCCATGAGCACTTATTGCCGCTAGCTCTTCATTAACTATGACGACAAAGGCACACTTTTGAAAGACATCTCAGTAACTTTGCGAACAAGAAACCAAACATGCTTGTTAATAGCAAGCATATAATAAGATATATATAGCGTCGTTCAATAATTCGACAGTTTGTGTGACATTATTGGACTGTGTCGGAACTGAGGGACGATGTCCCTGAACCGAACCAAAATTTCTGTGTCCACCGACGCTATCAGTTTCTTATCCGGCATCGCAGCATTCTGGCCCGACGAAAGAACCTCTAGAAGATAAAGTCAGATGACATACACAGCAGCTTATGTTGTTCCGAAAGGGAAAGCTCGAAATCCTCCGAATCCCTTTCGGCATCCTGTCGGACCGGATGAAATTTTCGGACGTCCGTACCTGCTTCCGCGGAGCGTCCCGACCTAGCATCGTCGGATAATACATGATGCGACAGAGATTCTGTCGTTGCTGGGATGCTGCGATAAGCTGTGCTATTTGGGATAGCACGTCCGTCACCGAGGCCTGTGCAGAAGCGGTCTTACGATGCTTTGCCACTGGAAGCTCCGTGTATGTTGACCCCCGCACACTTTCTTATGAGAACATCCGGAGTCTGCAGGCCTCGTGTTCCTGGCTACCGGATGGTGTGACCTGGTCGCCGATGATTCTCTAATTGGCGAAGCTGACTGGATATCCGAGGTCACGTAGCCAAGGGCGGTTGTGTGTGCTACCATGAGGATGAGGAAGCCTTATTGACAGTCTCTCCGGACTGACTATATATCGGAGCGTCCCGAGCGGCGGACGTATGCTCGGAATGTGAAACATTTTGTACCACAACATCTGGGGCCAGAAGTTGTTGTACGAGAGAGGGGTCTCTCTCGCTCGCAGTCCGGATGGACCTGGACGAGCTAGGAACCAGACTAAAAGGCTTCCTCCGTTCTCTCTTCTAATCCGCCGTCACTGGGTGTGCATTTGGTTGATTTATAGTGCTCGCATCACCCAAAACTCCTTCTAGACCGCAACGGACGAACCTGGCTGCCGAACCATTCGATGAATGGACGCTACACCGGGCGAGCTAGCGGACGTCAAAGGCCGTCGAACCTACTAGGGTCCTCTTAGGCAATTGACGTATTTACATGAGCACTTTTCCGCTAGCTCTTCATTAATTGTGACGACGGAGACACACTTTTGGAAGACATCACGGATACATCACCCTGTTCTTGATCGTCTGAAATAGAGATTGATAAAGTAGAGTGACCCTGCGGGGAAAGGACCGGAATGGCCATTTCCCCACTAACATACCGTGACACACGCTTCCCATATTGTCATCGAAATTAACACATACAGAACAGGAGTTAGTGCGAGTACACTGACTACATTATACAATGATTATGAAAGTCAGAGGAAGATTTCCTCTTATTACAATTGAACAATATCCTTTCATTGTGAAAAGAAAACAAAGTCCTAGTACTCGCACCAACCCCTGACAATCAAAATACATAATAACATGATCCATTAACATAGAAAAAATAATTGAAATCAAAAAATTTTGAAAAAATATTTTTTCAGAACAGCCCAAGTTTCTGAAAAGTAACGTTGAGCCCCAATGGATCCCAAGCCTAAGTGTGGACAAAAATTCTAAAAATATTTTAAAAAATTAATGCAACACTTACGAACAATAATAATGTATCTAGTTATGATTAAATTAACATCAAGATATTATTTTCAAGAAATCCCCCCCTCACACAGAGGGCTGTTGTAAATGTAAACAATAAGTGTAAAAACACCAGAACAAGACTCCAGGCACCCTGGCCCGAAATCAGTTACCAATAATACACTATCTGATGCAAAACAGAGACTTCCAGGGAAGAAACTGCAGAACATCAGATGGTAGATGCAGAACACTACGCCCAACCACCCATAGGTGAAGACGTAAACATGGGGAAAAGAACAGAATTCATTCTGTTATCCAGCTAAAACTCCCAAGAAATTTTAGTAATAATATTACAGAAAATATGCCAAAAGCATGGGAGAATAGCAAGAGGGGACTTAAAGGAAAGGGAGAGAGGAAAACACTGAACAAGCAGTGTAACTTGATAACAAGAATGACCACAACAGGCTGTTGCCTCGAAAATAGGTAACTTAACATAATTTTCATTAAAAAATTTTAAGTTACAGCCCTGAATATTTTCTGTCACTCATTTTTCCTCTCCTCCTTCTATATCCTCCTTAGAATCACCATTTCTCTAATATTTATGTGTCTGGCATCATTTAAACTGAGATTTACAAGCACAAAGATGTTAACTGATGAAGGGCCAAACAAAGAATGATTAATGGCGCCAATTTCGGAACGTCCTTGACACTGCGCATGCGCAGTAGAGGTGAAGTATGGAGGGCCATTCAGGACATGTTTTCTTTGGTTTTAGATGCAAATTTTGGGGATTGGGGGGCAAAATTTGTGTTTGGCCCTACATTTTTAAGAGTTAGCACCAGCTATGTCTGGGTCATTGGTACAGTATAAAAATTAATATTTTTTCAACTGCTGAATTTGCATATTACGCGGGCGGATTTGGGCGATTCGTTGGGTAAATGATTAAGGGTTGAACTTCACATTCAGTCTCTTGTTTTCAGAGAATCCAGAAGGCTATATTGATGTGAAAAAGGTAGTTCAAACTGGATTTTACAAATGATATAAATATCACCTGCAGTTCTTACCTTTAACTTCCACTTGAATTTTGCCTAGAAACAATTACAAATTCACAGGATGTAGAATGTCAAAGTGTAGCAACATATGTATCAAAATCTCCAGGCCATTAATTAATAGGTTAATGACATTACATCATCAGACCAATGTACAACATGAAGTTGAACACTCTTTCATTATGGTGTTTACAGACAATAATAAGTGTGTTGAGTATATCTTTTTCTGTTTATGATTTGTAAAACATGACAGCTGCCACACACTTTACTGCTTACAATATTTTATTTAATAGATAGGATTTTCTTTCCCAGAATTGTCCATTATCAAACCCGGCATATATGGCTACAAACTTTGTTGATATGATGGTAATCTCGTCCAATGTGAACCAAGCTAGAGTTGTCCCCCTTGATATGTTACTAGGTGCAACCGATTTGTTTACACAGAAATCGTTCACCATTATTCATTTCTTCTACTTCAATCATTTTCCAACCCAAAGGCTTAACCCTTTGAACTCTAGTGGTACCTTCCATGCCAGTTCAATGGCAGCAATTAGAAGAGTCCATATTCATTATTTGGGGTAGACCAATCAGAGGCTGCACATTGAAAATACTGATTGGTCTACCCCACAATATTTACCGAACTACCATCCTATATAATGACGTATCATGTTCCTGAGTGGAAAAACAGCCGCTCGGGTTCAAAGGGTTAAAGACTGTTATAAATTGAATGTAATATGAGCCTTGCGTAGAAGGCAATACAGTAATGTTTAGCAATTTTTTCTTTTAGTTTGAAATTTCAACATAGTGTGAACGCTCTAATTTGAGTCTCACTTCAGTAAAAGACACTAATAAATTAAACCCACCTGCCCACCGATGTCAAAATACTGAAATTTCCAGCTGCAAAATTCTCCCATAATGTAACTATGAACTTAACCAGGGGTGGCGGAATGATTTTCAAAGTGGGGGGCTGGAGCGGGCGATAGATGGTCGTCGGTATGATGGGATGACCATGGTTCGGCCCGTGGTACGAAAATTTTAAATTCCAGAGTCCCAAAACTCCCATTTCCTTGCATCTGAGCTGATATTTTGAGATTTTTCAGGAGATGTATTTGAAAGATTTCACACTTTGAGAGTCGTTAAAAAACGTCGGTAAAGCATACAGGTGAGGTCTATTTATCAGCTTTGGTCGTAATGACCAAAGCTGATAAATAGATCTTGCCTGAATGCTTTACCAGACATTAACAGCAGTTATACTGTCTGTGAATTATCTTATCTTGGGGTGGATTTGGTACTTGTATGTCTGTAAAAAATGATCCTAAATTCATCGTAACTGAACCAGTACGAGATACCTGGCAAAAATATGGGGAGGATCTGAATCCACCCCTTGCTTCACCAGTCATTGGTTGTGTTAAAATATATGCATACAAAAAACATGGCCTGGCAAAAAAAGTGGAGCGGCTGAAGCCTCCCCCAGCCACCCGGTTCTGCCACCCCTGTTAACCAATTCAATGTTGTTTGACAGAGCTCAATGGCCTCTGTCAAACAAGAATGAATTAGTTAAAATCCTATTTGCATTAACATGAGAAAAATGTGCTCCTTGAAATTTTCATATTTCAACATCAGTGTTAAGGGGATAAAATTAGTCTAACCTCGATATTGAAACATACAACCACTGAACACAACTATGACAAAATGATTTGTGGTGTCAAATTTATAACCAGTGATTCTATGTCCCAGTTGTAAACTGGTCTCAGAGAAGTGTATTTGTTTTACTGCCAGGCTCAAACATGAGGTGTCTCACAAAGCCAAAAATTAAAGTTCAGAAAAAAAACCCTGTTAATGCTTTACTGAAGAAGAGCAACACGAAGCGCAGCAAATGCCCCAGATGGTGTCATAATGCCATGGTGGCCATATTGATAGTGGCCATATTGAATTGGATAGTCAGACCAGAATCAAAAGGAAGCATTGTCTTGTCATCCACAAGTAACCTCAAAAATTCTGAATTGATCAAATAAGTGGTTTTCAAATCCAACATGCAGTGAATACAATACAGAGGTTGAGAAAAATTGTCTAGGTTGAAAAAGGGCCATAACTCTGGGAAAAATAACTGGATGGACCTGTCCCTTGTGCACATCCTTTCACCCATGCAGGTCTATCAGCATACCAAAGGAGATGCAAATCTGACTAAGGGCTTTGAAATTACAGTGAAAAATGTTTGTACAGACAGATGGACGGATGGATGGTTCACTAGATACCCCCGAATCCTCCTTTGGAGGTCGGGGCCATAATTAGGCACAATCTTTAAGACACATACAATGATGTGAAATAACATTTAGTTCTGATGCTAATCTACATGGTCTTCAATACCTTAATTCAGTCTTAACCCATAAGGGCCTAATTCCAATTTTGCTAACTTTTTACCATAGCTGAAACGGTGCCTCATGTGGTCTCAGGACAAATTTGAAAGTTATATTCTAAGTATCATGGCAGTTATTTCAAGGCAAGTCTTGGCTACCTATAGAGGCAGCCAAGACTTGCCTAGAAACAACTGCAAACTCACAGGATGTAGACTATTACAGTGTTGCAAAAATGTATAAAAATCTCCAGGCCTTCAACGCTTAAAGATCTATTTATGACTTTTACGACCTCAGAACAGGTGCCCTTAACATGCCTTCATGAGTAGGTCCTACTGACGATAAACAAATTACATAGGCAGTGGTTTCCAGTCAAGTCTTGGCTACCTTAACAGGCAGCCAAGACTTGACTAAAATCACTGTTAAGCCACTGGACGTGTACAGGCTATGGTCAGGTGTGAAATCAGGACAATTGTCCAGGCCTTAAAGGGTTGAAGAATTTCTCCTTATAAGTTGGTATGTGACAAAATGTTGCCACAAGCTCAATGCTCAGACATATCTATCCAAGAGCATATTGCATAAACAGCTCTTTTTTGACCAGACAGGTTCATCAAATTAATTTTTTTTCTTTTTGTGTTTTAATTACATTTAAAAATCTCATACAGTTAGGAATTTTAGAGTGACTATTGGTGCTCTGAAGAAATTCGTCACAAGCCCACAGACCTATGAAATTGACCTTGAAGCCCCTGAATTCTGCTGAAAATGCCTCAATATTTATTACTTCTGCATAACTGATAAGATATGTGGCTCAGCAGTCAAGTTGTGGCACATTTGTTTGGCTTCCAGGATTTTACAAAGAAATTTGAAATAGTTTACCACTTTTTTTTGACTGACATTACCCATGTCTACCAGCCATATTATAATAACTGTGAGTAGGGCATCACAATGATTGAAATTTGGTATATGGTGTTTTAGACTCTACTCATTGTGTTAACCTAACATGAAAAAGCAGACATTTACCAAAATCATTCTTGAAAAAGTACAAATTTTCATTTTTTTCTCCAAAATATAGCTAATAAGCCCTGAGGATCATAAGCGAAGGTTTTGAGGTAAAAATTTAATTTAAAAAAAGAGTGAGTGAGTCTAACATCCAGGTTGAAACATGCAATCACTAGTTACAACTTTGATGCACTGAATCATTATGTCAAATTTTCCAGTGACTGAATGATTTGGTTTACACCTTGGGCATAAGTCAATATTTATGCTAGTTTTACAGCTGGGTTCCAATTAGAATGAAAGTATCAATGACACTGAAGCTCAACTTGTCCTTGAAGGGACTGAACTAAATAGAAAGCTCCTGTAATGTCAGGTCATTTAATCAAGTTTCTACAGAAGACATAACATCAAAGCTACATATGAAATCTGAAAAAGAGAAGGTGAGGCGTGCAACCTGTAGGGTGTACTAATGGAATTGCTCACAATTTCTATACTAAATCCAAAAATGGCTGATGCTGGCCATGTTTTTGAAGAAAATTCAGAAAAATTTAATAGCTCCCATGTAGATGTCACACCAAAGCTACATATGAACTTTGAACAAAATTGGGCAAGAGATGTAGCCTGTAGGGTGTGCTCATGGAGTTGTGGACAATTTATATGCCAAAGCCAAGATGGCTGCTGACAGCCATGTTTTTCAATGAAGTTCAGAAAAATTCAATAGGTCCCATCTAGACATGACACCAAAGCTACATATTAAATTTGAAAATGATAGGGTGGGAAATGTGGCCTGTATGATGTGCTAATGGAATTGTTGACAATTTATTTACCAAATCCAAGATAGTCGCTGGTGGCCATGTTTTTCAACAAAATTTGGAAAATTTTGATAGCTCCCATCTAGACATCACACCAAAGCTACATATGAAATTTGAAAGAGATCAGGTGAGAAGTGTGGCCTGTAGGGTGTGCCAATGGAATTGTTGACAATTTATATGCCAAATCTAAGATGGCTAATGGCAGCCAAGTTTTTCAACAAAATTTGGAAAAAATTCAATAGCTCCCTTACCCCAAAGTAACACATGAAATTTGGAACTGATCGAGTGAGAGATGTGGCCTGTAGGGTTTGCAAATGGAATTGACAATTTATGTGCAAATCCAAGATGGCTGCTGGCAGCCATGTTTTTCAATGAATTTTCAAAACATTCGATAGCTCCCGTCTAGACACCACAACAAAGCTACTTATGAAATTTTTAAAAAATCAGGTGAGAAATGCAGCCTGTAGGGTGTGTCAATGGAATTGTTGACAATTTTTATGCCAAATACAAGATGACTGCTGGCGGCCATGTTTTTCAACAAAACTCGGAAAAATTCAATAGCTCCCATCTAGACATCACACCAAAGCTACATACAAAATTTTAAAAAGGTTGGGTGAGAGATGTGGCCTGTAGTGTGTGCAATGGAATTCACAATTTATATGCCAAATCTAAGATGGCAGCTGGCAACCATGTTTTTCAACAAAGTTTGAAAAAGTTTGATTGCTCCCATCTAGACATTGTCCCAAAGCCACATATGAAATTTGGAACTGATCTGATGAGAGCTGTGGCCTGTAGGGTGTGCTAAAGGAATTGTGGACGGATGGATGGACAGACAGACGGACCACAGATTGCAACCCATCCCAATAGCTCATACCTGATGTTGTCAAGTTGAGCTAAAAACCACAAAACCACATGGTGTAAAAACTAAACACTGTAAAAAAATCATCAATTATAACTGTATTGCATTGCTCTCATGATGTTATGTCCAGTAGTAGTAACCTTTACAGACTTAACCCTTTATCCACTAATGTTGAAATATCAAAGTTTCAGGCAGCTTTGTCAAACAAAATTGAATTAGTTAACTGGTAGAGTGCTAAATTAATTTTGACCATCAAAATTTGTTCACATGTCGTTGACATGTTACAATTTATGGGAGAGTGCCTTTGGGCACCCGCCCATAAACTGTAACAAGGCAAATCTTCACTAAATAATTAATATCATTTCCAAGATAATATGAAGCATAGCCATTGAATATGAAGCATTCAAGTTGCAGTACCCACACTTCAGAATTGAGCGCAAATATGGGCTTCCAGCACTTTACCAGTTATATTCCTTGTTACATTATGGGAGAAATCTGCCCCTTGAAAGATCTCTGTCAAACAAGACTAAAATGGTTAAATTACTAGTTGCATTATGGAAAAAATATGCTGCTTGAAATTACGGTATTTTGTTCACTTACCATTTGCCTCAAAAAAAAATTAAAGCAATCAGTTATTAAGTCTCTTCCATTACAAGACTTGAGAAACAAAATAGCCAGAGAGTGTTTACTTGAACTGCCTCTAGTATTCATTAGTTTACGCTTCCTGATCTATTTTGTAACGATGATACAGTACAGAGTTCTTCGACTTCAGCAATAAAATGGTGTGAAATAACATACTGTCGGAAAGAGCTGATTGAGCCCTATCTGATAGAGTATTACATCACATCAATGGCTAAATGAAAAATTCATGAAATAAGCTGCATTATGTATGATTTTGTTTCCCAGAAATGCTCATTATCAAGCTTAGCTGATATGACTTCAAACTTGGCTCTATGATGCTGATCTCCACCAATATGAACCAAGCCAGAGTTATTCCCCTTGATACATCATTACTAGGTGCAACCAATTCCTTTACATTGAAACCATTATTCGATGAATGCAATAAGAAAAGTGGTATTATATAATAGAGCGGTTTGAAGCAGAATCTTTGAATGACTATGATTTAAAAACAAGAAAGAGTTAAGATTGTATGGATGAAGTGAAGAAAGAAGAGAGGTGCACATAAAATTCAATGCAAACTAAGATTCAGAGTTGCAAACAGAGATTCGAAGAAGTGGGAGAAGAGACAGTTCAGCTACCTGAACAATGCGGCTTTCCCACTATGGCAGCTGAGACGTTCGGATAGCTTAACTAGGAGAAGAGGAGACTTTGAACTTTATAGAAAGAATGAGAAACAATAACACTGTCAGAAAATTGTAAAAGATCTGAGAACATTTTGTAATTATTTGTTTTTGTTTAATAAATAAGGAAGTTATTACTTGGTTAGTTTCATATTGGGCGAGATATCAGCTGTGGGTAACTTCACATCAGCCTCTTCCCTATGGTCTCATTACCTATGGTCTCATGAAGTTACCTGGGGCTGATATCTCGGTCAATATGAAACTGAACAAGTAATAACTGCTCAGTATTCTAGCATACACATCACTGGTAAACATATTGACCCTCTACACACTGATTTCACAATATCAAATTTATAAGCGGCTAATGTTTCCAATGATATATATACAGAACCGCACATATATTTGAATGGGTTAAGAATTATCACACAGGATTGCTTTGGCTCGGGACCAACCGTAATTTGCTTTTTAATTTTTACGGCATTCAATTGGTCGAAACCAATTGATGCCAATCAGTGTCATGGTTATGATGATCGAACTTCAAATATTGACAAAACTGCAGGGAATAACACAACAAAAACTTTTTAAATAGCTAATAAGTTTAGCACACTCCATCATTATATGACCAGTTGTGGAAAGTATTTGTCAAGGAACAAGCAGTCAAAATGTTATTTTTATTTTGTAGATTTTTTACTCGAATCTGATTGTTTAAATATTCCGGGTAAACAAATCTAAATGAGGAACTTGGAATTTCCAAGCGATCTCGACTCTGGTTTTTCGACCAATGATGACATGATTTATTTAGACAGGTTCCTTTCTCTGTTTACGTTGGAAATGAAATCGAACGTGTTTTGTATCACCACATGTGCAATACAACTTTACTTGTATCGTACAGGCAGAACAGTGAAAATCCCATGTTTTACATTAATAGGTGTGTGATAAAACATGGAAGTTAACCAGTTGCGCCCTGTCAAACAAAAATGAATTGGTAAAATTCCTAATTGCATTATGGGAAAAATTTGCTGCCTGAAATTTTCGTATTTTGACATCAGTGTGAAGAAGGTTAAAACAGCTGAAAAAAGGGTTGGCAGGAAAAAATATTAAGATAGTACTTTTTTAGTTTGCTTTAATTTCTATCTGCTTTCTTTCTATCTGTAACACTGTTTTACAGGCGATTCATTGAATCTTTCACTGATCCATCCTCCATATTTTCTTTGACTAATCCATTTTTACTGAATAAACTCTGTGCAGAACATTCCACTGATGGATTCAGGGCTGATAGGGTTAACAGCTGAGCAAAAACTTATTTTACAAAAAAACAATGGTATCAGTTTTGTCATAATGACAAGAGCATCACAGACAATCTTCTTTCTCACAATAAACCTCCAAAAAATTCCACTGAAAAAAGCTGCCAGTTATGTTTCTATTGTAGCAAGGCGATAACAGATTATGTCTTTTATGGTACATCTGATTCAAACTGAATGAATTCACATGTGGGATCATACATTCCAGCTAAAAAATAACAGTTTGATTTCCTGACATTGTCTATTTCCTTATCAACTGCTTTTCTTTCCTGGAACTCTGTATAGGAAAGCACTTCACATTTGTGTGAAATTGTTTGGACGTTATTTTCATCTTCATGAGGAGACTGAAATAATGCACCCTGGAAATAAAAAAAGTTCAACAAGTTATTGAAATAGTATTACAGTGGAGCCCACTTAATTGGATATCTCTTAATTGTATATCCCTGTTAACTGAATATAATTTTCAAACACAAAACCATTTACCATACCTTCAGTACAAATTTGATATTTTAATTGCATGTGGGTTGTAGAGTAAACTCCTGTTAATTGTATATAAATTTTTGTAATATGTCAAAAAAATTGCTGTGACACACACAAAATTCCCCTTATTTATCAACCTTTTTGGCCTCATAATCCAATACAGACATTTATTCTATTATATCTTGTTTGACAGAGCTCTATGAGCTCTGTCAAACAAGATATAATAGAATAAATGCTCAGTTTACCTCCAGAACACAAGAAACTGACCAAATCCCTGTTAATTGTATACTCCTGTTAATTGAATAATTTTCACTGGTAAAATGGATATTCAATTAAGAGAATTCTACTGTACTATCTTATTGAGTGTTTCTAGTAGGGCCCTGTGATCTCAAACTTTCCAGTTGAATTGAATCTTGAATAGGGAAATTCGATTCAATTTGAAATCGTCCCCATGATTCGATTCAATTTGATTTCAACTGCACTGATTTGAATATTTTCAGATCGTCAAGATGTTTTCAAAATCCTGCAAAGTGTCTCCTCTTGAACTATTCTTCTATCATCTGATCTCCTGTACAGGAGACCTGATGATAGAAGAAGGCTTCA
This sequence comes from Pictodentalium vernedei, assembly GCA_031216915.1. NCBI lineage: Eukaryota > Metazoa > Mollusca > Scaphopoda > Dentaliida > Dentaliidae > Pictodentalium > Pictodentalium vernedei. Next base: position 572,122,438 of record CM062297.1, on the reverse strand, counting down.
ATTAGGTTTTGTTTCCTAAATTACATTGATTCCGTTCTGAAATATTCTGCTTTTTTACTGGATTGCACAAGTTGCTATTGCACACAATACTTGAGTGGAGATTGACGAAATTTACGGTTGTAAGAAGGTGCAATATCCACAACTTGAAAAGCAGTCAGATTCGACTTGGGATTCGATTCAATTCAAAATCTGGTGCCTGATTCAATCTGAGATTTGATTTGACCCAAAACTGAAGGTTCCCAGAGCCCTAATCTTGAAGCGAATTTGGCAAAGGAATTACTCAAATTTCAGCGCTTTTCAGGTTGTTCATATTGCACAATCTTACAATGCTGCATTATAGTAAATATTGTCTGTCTCCACGCCAGTATTTTATTCAAACAGTGACTCATCTGTTTCGGCAGGTCAATAAGAAAATGTGGAATATTTCATTGACAGGATCAACAAAAGTCAATACCTTCTTAACCCTTTACCCAACGTAACGGCCAAAACCGGCCAGCGCTATTCTCAAAAATCGCCAATTAATTTTCACTATTTTTCTCATTTTTTGTCTCAAAAACATAGGTTATGACCCTCGTTGGAACGAGCTCGTCGAGCTCGTTCCAATGAGGGGTCATAACCTATGTTTTTGAGACAAAAAATGAAAAAAATTAGTTATTCAAGAATTTTTTTTGCAAGTGTCGTCTGCTTTTCACGTTAGGTAAAGGGTTAAACTCCTCTGTCGTCAGGTCTCCTGCACAGGAGACCTGATAATAAAGCAGAGTTCGAGAGGAAACATTTAGTAGGATTTTGGGAGCATTTGAAAATTTCCTAATCAGCCTGACTCCAATTGATTTGAATAATTGTGATGATATCAAATCATATCGGATTGGGAAGTTTTGCATGGCTCAGTCCTAGTACTTGAGTTTTACATGAACATTAAAACTGTATAAAGCTTGACAGATTACGTGTCATGTTCGGCTGTAAAATAGTTAATATCCCAATAATTACTCAACACGTCTGAACGATCGATGGTTCCCACCATTCTGATTCACTTGAAATTTGATTCTTGACTTTATATAAACAAGTGTTATTGTGGAGAGTTTCCTTCATGTAGGGATTCTTTTGAATATCTACAGGGGTTGTTTATGGGACCCTTTCCCAATGACATCTGGGAATGATTTTTTCCCAATTCTTAACCCCAAATTTCCCAATCTCAGTTCCTACTCAAACAAAAATTTAATGCACAACTGGTGCATTGAACTGGGTAGTGATAAGGCCTCAGTTCAGGACACCAATTGTACATTAAATTGCTTCCTAACAAAGTCTCTTAATTCAAAGGCAAATGACAAGTCTTTAGGCATTGGTCTAAATGTTCTTTGCATGTTTCTTCCTCTCCAAAACAAATTCCCAATTGGAGCCCTCATGACGCAAATTTTTCCAATGGCATTGGCCCCGGGCCCTTTCCCAACGAGGGCAGGAGAATCCCTGTCATGTCACAGGGGAATTATAAGAGAGAATTGGAGGCGTAAGGGAGAATTGGAAGTAAGTACTGACCATCATGAAAAAAGTGACCCCCAAAATATTGGAAATTAACAAAACAAAGTTTCCACTCAGTGAATACCTGGTCATGAAGTTGCACACTCCCAGCATGCAAGCTGAGCATGTGTGGGTATAATGGTGATGGAAATCGGTTGGAATTTGCACAGCGTTAAAGGGATATTACTCATGCAAAATTCTGCATTTGACTGAAGCTCAGAGAAATAATGCCACTGGCTGCTTGGAAACAGGCAAATCAGCTTTGAATGTAGCGAGAGTGTTCAATGTCTCACCGAGCACCATCATACGCATGTGGAACTGCTACCAAATCCAGGGGACTACGCAGAACCTTCCAAGATCTGGGAGACCCTGAGTGACCATGCCAGCTCATGCGGTTTTGTCATTTGCGGAAGAGAACAACCACAGTAACCTCAATGCTACCAGGTCACCAGAGGATTTCAGATCAGACCGCTGGCAACGTCTATGCGAGGCAGTTCTGAGTACTAGACGGCCAGTTTGAGGCATCATTTTGACGGTGCAGCATCGTCAACGGCGACTTCATTGGTGTCAGATGCAAAGGGCATGGCCTCATCAGAGATGGAGAACGGCATGGTTCAGTGACAAGTCATGTTTCCTTCTTCACCGAGTTGATGGACGATGCCGTGTGTACGGATGTCATGGAGAACGCTTTGCGCTTAGCTGCATTCGGGAGGTGGACAGATTTGGTGGCGGTAGTATTATGATGTGGGCAGCCATCTCGCACACTGGTAGAATGGACCTCATCCATGTTGAGGGGAACTTGACGGCACAGAGGTACAGAGATGAAATTTTGCATCCACACATGCTCCCCATTATGCAGAATGCCAATGCCATGTTCTAGCATGATAATGCCCGACCGCACACAGCAAGGCTCACGATAGCTTATCTACAGGATAACACATCAAAGTCCTGCCCTGATGCTCCAGATCGCCAGATTTGCACCCAATAGAACATCTATGTGATCAACTGGATCAACATGTGCGTCAACGTCAACCACAACCTTAGACGTTACCGCAAGCATTGCAGGAAGAGTGGGCCACCATACCTCAAGCTTCTATCCAGAATCTGATTGCCTCAATGAACAGAAGGTGCCAAGCAGTTTTGGACTCAAATGGCGGTCACACTAGATATTGAGTTTGGATGACGTTGACTCAAGACATTTATGTCTGTAATGTCTCCATCTGTGCTTCATTCATCCATTAAAACTTTGGTTATGAATTGATTTCGTTCACTATATCATTATCCCATAACGCACATGCCTGAAAATAAGCAGTCTGACATTTGCAGAATGAGGTCCCCAGAGGGTGAATTCGATGATGTTATCCCATACAGTGGGCCAATTTATCCTCTGGGTACCTCTTTCCGTTTAGTTTTGAGACCCTCACTACTGGACAAGCAACCCATTAAAAACCCATTAAAAACCCTTTAAAACACCAAAAACCATTATTTTTACCCATTAATTCTTGTAATGAAAAAAGTAATGGCTGGGTAATGAAACCATTAAAATTGCTCAATTTAATGGTCATTTTCATGTTTGGCCATTAAATTTGCCATTAAATATGGTCTTCATAATTTTCATGCCCATTCACACCCATTAAAATCTGTAATGACTTCGTTTAATGGCCATGATTGGGTTTTAAACTCATGGCCATTAAATAAAATTAGATAAATTAATGCCCATCATACTGTCACAAAGCATTTTTAATGGGCATTAAGCAAACCCATGTTGACAATCATAGATTTCAAAAGAATTAATGGCCATTAAACCATTTTAAATAAAAGAAATCACCCAGAACGGTTTTTAATGGCCATTAAATTGTAGCTCCAGTGAGGTAGAAAAGTTAAAAAATTTATAGTAATTTATATATTTTTTATACTTACCAATGACCCAGACATAGCTGGTGCTAACTCTTAAAATCTAGGGCCAAACACAAATTTTGCCCCCCAATCCCCAAAATTTGCATCTAAAACCAAAAGAAATCATGTCCTGAAGGACCTCCATACTTTGCCCCTACTGCGCATGCGCAGTGTCAAGGACGTTCCAAAATTGGCGCCAATCACCATTCTTGCAAGCAGTGCCTGGTCAGCGCTATGTACTCAGTGGGGAGGTATGAGTTCCCAACTCCTGGGAGGGCCATCCCCATCTGGGTCATTGGTAAGTATAAAAAATATATAAATTACTATAAATTTTTTAACATTTTTATACTGTACCAATGACCCAGACATAGCTGAATAGTAAAAAGGCTGGAGGGCCTAGGACATAGAGGAAAATCCAATAAGCTCAACTATATAATATAGAGTCAACCCCTCAAGGAGAAAAGGGGTATTAGGCTTTACATGTATCTTTCTTATTTATGATAAATTAGAAAGATACAATACCCTTCATAATTGAGCACAATAACATTCATGTTCTCTATTAACATCCAGTATAACCCATTATACTAATTATTTTTAAAGTAAGCCAATAAATAAAGTAGTCCAGAGAATTGAGACTCTTTATATTCATTAAAAGTGTCCGAGGATTGTATATTAATGCCCGTTTGACACTTGACATATACAAATGCTTCACACCGAGCTACACTTTAAAAATATGACATGAATGAATTTTTAACATTAATATTACACTTTAAAACCATCCCGGAAACGACTCAGAATTACTGACTCCGGAGGAGGAATTCCCTTGCTTTTCACTATAAAGCAGGTGACCTAAGGGAACACCCTCCCCCCCCCCCCCCCCCTTCCCCTTGCCCTGGGTCAAATAGCCCAGAGCGAAGAGGGCAGCCGGACGGAGTCACTGCCGGAACAGAAAGCCTGCATAACTATAGTTGCAACTGTTTAGTAGACGACATTCTGAGCAACAGATAACGAACCTAAACAATGCAGGTCTCCAGAAATGGACTCAATATTTCTGAGATAAAAATTCGTGAATGTGGATGGCTGAGACCAATAAGCAGCCTTCATTAAATCTGTAATAGCAATACTATTTGCGTAAGCCCAAGATGTAGAAAGAGCTCTTACTTCATGAGCCGAAATCTTAAGCACAGACTGCTGAGAAGAAGATAAATTTTCCTAAGCTGTACGGATAGTTAATTGAATCCATCTAGCAATAGAATGGACCGAAATGTCCTTTCTATTAGGCATCAGAGACAGAAAGAAACGTTTTCGTCCCTTTCTGATAAACTGAGATCTCTGTTTATAAATACGTAACGCTCTAACAGGACAGAGTAAAGGCCTACGCCCGTCTGAAGATGGAAGGGCCTTAATAACAATAGGTTCCGGATATTTATTAGGAGCCTGATTCTTAGCTAAAAATCCCACATTAGTAGTGAAGGTGATAGTGTTCCCGACACTACGATAGTGAGAATCATCCACCGACAGTGCATGAAGCTCTCTGACTCTTCTAGCAGAAGAGAAAGCTAAGAGAAAAGCTGTCTTATAAGACAAGAATTTGAAATCTACTGTCCCAAGAGGTTCAAATGGCTTTTCCTTCAGTTTAAGAAGAACCCAAGCTAAATTCTACTTAGGAATTAACCTAAGAGTTGTGGGTCTATTTATCGAGAAGTTTCTAACTAACTTAGATAAAGAGACATTAGATCGAATTTGTAAACTATCATGATGTGCATAGGTATCAGATAACATAGACCTATAACCCTTAATAGTAACAGGCTGCAGTTTGATTTCGTCAAACAAGTATACTAGAAAGTTTGCAATGTCTGATATGGAGGGATCGAAAATATCAACAGAATGATCCCTACACCAACGACGAAAAACCTTCCACTTAGCCGCATAGTTTAGTGAAGAGGAGGTCCTCCTACAGTTAGAAATCGCGTCCACTGCTCGTCCTGTAAAGTGCTTGCCATGCAAGAAGGACCGCACAACGGAAAAACGTGAAGGTTGAGACCTTGCGGGTTGTGATGAAATTGACGCAGTTTCCCCTGCGAAAGAAGATCCTCCCGTGGAGGAAGCTTTCGCGGTAGGTCCCACAACAGACACCTGAGTAGATTTATCCATGGTCTCTGTGGAGACAGAGATGCTACCAACAGAATCTTGCATTGAGATTGTTTTATTTTTAGCAATATTTGCTGAATCAACAGCGTTGGAGGATACACATATCCTATCATTCCGTCCCAAGGGATCGACAGAGCGTCTACTGCAAATGCTCTTGGATCCGGACACGGAGACACATACGTCTGCAACTGATTGTTGAGATGTTTCGCAAATAAGTCTATCATTGGCCGTTCCCATTGGTAGCAAATCTGATTGAATACTTGTTTGTTGAGAGTCCACTCCGACGGCAACAAGCGACCCTTTCGTGAAAGGGAGTCTGCTAGTACATTCAGACGACCCGGTATATGACGGACCGAAAGTAGAACTTGATGTTCTAGAGCAAACAGAAGGATTCTTTCCGTTAGATTGAATAACGGAACTGAATGAGTGCCTCCCTGGTTCCGTATATACGCCACTACTGTCGTATTGTCGGACAGGATTTGGACATGAGCATTGTGAATAATGTCCATCCAATGACGTAACGCAAGCCAAATTGACATCATTTCCTTGATGTTTATGTGCTTGCCTAGGAATTGCGGATCCCAAAGACCCTGGCATCTCGAATCCGTTGGAATCAATGATGCACCCCAACCTGTTTGACTGGCATCCGTCATAATCGTACAACTTGGATCCGGCAACTGCAGCGGAACTCCCTGAGTTAACCACTGAATGTTTGCCCAAGTCTGAATCTCTCGTTTCACTTGATCTGACAATAGAATGTCTATGTCGAGCGAATGAATTTTCACACTCCAATTCTGAGTCAAGAAAATTTGGAGAGGACGAGTGCGTAACCACCCCATCGGAATGAGGTCCTCAGCGGCTCCGCACAGACCTACCAGTCTCATGAACTCCCTCGCTGTGACTTTGTCTGCGTGAAGACAATAGCGAGCGTAACAACTGACTAATTTCGCTCTGGTTAACGGCAGACGAACGAGATTGTTGTGCGTCTCGAAGCTCATTCCCAGATGTGTGAATGACTTGGACGGCACCAGATCCGACTTCTCCTCTTTTATTATAAAACCGAGACGTCAGAGCAATAGAAGCAGATTCTGCACATCGTTCTGAAGTGTTAACTCGTTGCCGTACCTCTGAAGAATGTCGTCCAGGTAGGCCGACGTTACCGCAGACGAATGAGCTCGGAAATACATCATTACCGAGTTCATTACCCGAGTGAAAGCCCAGGGTGCTAGGTTCAATCCGAAGCACATCGCCCGGAATTGATACACCACTCCTAGGACTGCGAAGCGTAGATACTTTCTGAATGTCGGATGTACCATGACGTGAAAGTATGCATCTTTGAGATCTATGCTTGTAGCATAATCGTTCACCCGAATACTCGCTCTGACCGATCGAATCGTCTCCATATAAAACTTCAGAGCGACGATCAGCTTGTTTATCCAGCTCAAATCTATCACTGGACGGAACGAGCCGTCTGGTTTCGGAACCAGAAACAGATGGCTGTAGAATCCCGGTGTTTCCTGGTTTTCTACGACCTCTACCGCGTTCTTCATTAAAAGAGACTGCACCTCTGATAACAGAGCGTCTCTTTTCTGTGGATTTGACGGAAGTTGAGTCCATTTTGGACTTCGAGTTAATGGAGACTTTCGTTTGAAGGATATTCTTAGACCTTCCGAAATCACTCCTCTCACCCAAGGGTCATCTGTAATCGACGCCCACTCTTCTGAAAAACTCGACAACCTTCCGCCAACAGGAACGCGATAGAGGTTGAAGCCATCACCTCCTGGACCTGCGAGGCCTGCGGGAGGAGAAACCACGTCCTCCACGACCCGCACCTCGTCCCGTCGACCTCAGGGCATCCGACCAATTGTCCCGGCCCGAAGGACGTCCCGCACGTGAGTCGCTGCCTTGACGGTCTCTTGAATAAGACCAAGAGGACGCACCGGAACCTCTATAGGAACCTCTCTTGGGCACATTAGATCCAGAAGTGCCTGTCTTACTCTTATCTGCTGTGTCCGACTTCTTAGAAGCGGATTTAAACAGCAGAGAATCCGAAGCTTTCTTAGTAATTTTATCGTGAATTGCAGAAAGCTTGCCGTCGAAGAGAAGTTCTCCGGAGACCAAAGCGACTCTGAGAGAGTTCTTCACCTTACTATCCACAAGTGTGGATGTAGCTAGGGCTGCGTCACGTCTAACCAACTCCAGGTTTGCCACTGAAAGGGCGGAGTTATACGTGGAATAAGCTACTGCCCTTGAAAGAAGTCTTAAAGAGGATTGAATATCCTGGAATTCTTTCCCTTGAAGACGCAGTGATAACGCCTTTGTAAGGTGGTCTGCGTAAGATAAAGCGTCTAAACTGGCTCTGTTAGATGAAATAGTCATATCCAACACCGCGGTTGGGATAGACGTAGACGACAATGATAATTCTAAGTCTTCCGCCTCGTCGTCCATACGCAGAGGAACTCTCGGGATACCCTGTCCTGCCGTATCGAATTTATTCCTTGCATTAATGAAAGGCAGGTTAAGAGCATTGGCGGACAAGAAACCCGCTTTTCCTGTTTTGGAAGCAAGCTTGAATATAGCGTCGTTCAATAATTCAAATGTCCTTGTGACATTATTGGACTGAGACGGAAACTCAGGAGCGATGTCCCTGAACCGCTCGAAGAAATCAGTGTCCAATGACGCTATAATTCTCTTGTCCGGTACCGCAGCAGTCTGGCCCGACGGAACAACCTGAGGAAGAAAGTGCCGGATGAAGTCCACGGCAGCTTTATGTTGTTCCGAAAGGGATAGCTCCAAGTCATCCGTATCCCTTTCAGCATCCGGTCGGACCTCATGATGCTCCCGGTCGTCCGCACCCGATGCTTCGGCGGAGCGTACCGACCCAGCGCCGTCGGATAATTCCCGATCCGACACCGTTTCTGTCGGTTGCTGGGATGCTGCGATAAGTTGTGCTATTTGAGAAAGCACGTCCGACATCGAGGCCTGCGGAGGCGCAGTCTTTCGCTGCTTCGCCGAGGGCAGCTCCGCATCTAGTGACTCCCGCATACTCTTCCTATGCGAACGTCCGGAGTCAACCGGCCTCGTGTCCCTGGCTACCGGATGGCGTGACCTGGTCGCCGAAGAATCCCTGATCGGCGAAGCTGGTAGAATATCGGCGGTCACGTAGCCAAGGTGCGGTCGTGTGCGCTGGTGAGAGGAAGAAGCCTGAGCAGTCTCAGCGGACTACCTATACAACGGAGCGTCCCGAGCGACGGACGTGTGCTCCGCTAACAACACATTTTGTACCACAACATCTGGTCCCAGATGTTGTTGTACGAGAGACGGGCCTCTCTCGCTCACGGCCCGGCTGGACCTGGACGAGCTAGGAACCGGACTAGAAGGCTTTCTCCGATCTCTCCTACTATCCGTCGTCACTGGGTGTGCACCTTGAATGTTTATAGTGCTCGCATCACCCAACATTTCCTCCTGGACTGCATCGGACGAACCCGGCTGCCGAACCATTCGGTGAATAGACGCTACACCGGGCGAGCTAGCGGACGACAGCGCCGTCAATCCTACTAGGGACCTCTTAGGCAACTGTCGTATCTCCATGAGCACTTTTGCCGCTAGCTCTGCAGTCAATTGTGACGACGGAAGCGCACTTGCGGAAGATAACATGGAAACATCACCCTGTTCTTGTTCCTCTGAAATAGAAACTGATAGAGTAGAGTGACCCTGCGGAGAAAGGGCCGGCATAGCCCTCTCTCCACTAACAACATACCGTGACACACGTTTCCAATGTTTGTCATCCCAATATTGACATATTGAACAGGAGTTAGTGCGAGTACACTGACTACAATTAATACAATGATCATGAAAGTCAGAGGAAGATTTCTTCCTATTACAATTTGAACAATATCCTTTCATTGTGAAAAGTCAACAACAAGTCCTAGTACTCGCACAAACCCCTAAACACAAAGATACATAATAACATGATCCATTAATATTAAAAAAACAAATGAAAATCAAAATAATTTTTGAAAAATATTTTTTCAGCAAAGCCCAAGTTTCTGAAAAGTAACGTTGAGCCCCAATGGATCCCAAGGCTAAGTGTGGTCAAAAATTTTAAAATTATATTAAATAATTAATGCAACACTTACGGATAATAATAATGTATCTTATAGTGAGATAAACTACTCCAAAGGCAAACAGCCCCCCTCAAAAGAGACTGTTGCCAATGTAAACAAACAGTGTAAAAACACCAGAAAACATGACTCCAGGCACTGACAATACTGGCCCGAAATCAGTCATCAAAATTACACACTATCTGATGCAAAACAGAGACCCCCAGGGGAGAATCTGCAGAACATCAGATGGTAGATGCAGAACACAACGTTTAAACACCCATGGGTGAAAACGTAAACATGGGGAAAATAACAGAATTCATTCTGTAACCAAGCTAATTCTCCCAAGAGAATTTAGAAATGATCTTTCTCAAAAATATGCCAAAAGCATGGGAGAATAGCAAGGGGGGGACTTAGAAGATCAGGGGAGAGGAAACACTGAATAAGCAGTGCAACTTTATAGCAAGAATGACAACAACAGGCCCATGCCTCGAAAATAGGCAACTTAACATAATTTCATTAAAAAATTTTAAGTTACAGCCCTGAATATTTTCTGTCACTCCTTTTTCCTCTCCTCCTTCTATATCCTCCTTAGAATCACCATTTCTCCAATAATTATGTGTCTGGCATCCTTTAAACTGAGATTTACAAGCACAAAGATCAGTGAGATGTTGACTGATGAAGGGCCAAACAAAGAATGGTGATTGGCGCCAATTTCGGAACGTCCTTGACACTGCGCATGCGCAGTAGGGGCAAATCATGGAGGTCCTTCAGGACATGATTTCTTTTGGTTTTAGATGCAAATTTTGGGGATTGGGGGGCAAAATTTGTGTTTGGCCCTAGATTTTAAGAGTTAGCACCAGCTATGTCTGGGTCATTGGTACAGTATAAAAATATTCATGGGCATTAAAATATTGTAGATCTTTCAATGACCATATGAATAACCAATGTTTAAAGGTTTATCATATCGATTTGACAATTTATTGGAATTCTCTTTCATAAAAAGTACCAGTACTGAAATAAATACATTTCCCCATGTACATCATCTATTCACAACCTACAAGTACTAGCATATTTGGTTGTAAATAAATGTTCAGCAATCACAATAATCCTTTGATTTTGTTACAATAATACCCTAACTTATATATTATTGCTTGGAAAGTGCAATGTATACCCAGAAATGGAATCAAATGCTAAATTTAAATGTACATGTACTACAAACTTGCCTCTTAGAAATTTTTATATTCATTACACCCCTCAAAATTTGTCTACGCCAATCATTGCTGTAGAAGAAGCTGTTTTCTACAGCAAAATTTCCTTTAAAATTGCCTTAGAAAAATATGTCTGGCAAAGAAACAAAACTTGCAGCTATGGTTCAGTTTACACTCTTAACCCTTAAGGGCCAAGACAGTTGCTCTAAATTGACACCTGACCACAGCAAGCTCACATCCAGTGGCTTACATGTAGCAGTGATTTTTAGTCAAGTCGCTGCCAAGACTTGACTAAAAAACACTGCTAGGTAACTTGTCTATTGTCATGGGACCAATCTTAATGAAAATTGGTATGGACGATGAAGGGTGGGTACTCCTACTAGTAATTTAGATGCAATTAAACAGGTCAAGGAAAGGGAAGCAATAATGCTTATTTACTCTGGTAAGTCTGCCGATTTGAACTAAAAATCTATGAAGTATTGGTTGATATATCATGGCTGCTTTATGGCAGCCATGATTTGATTTGATTTCAAAACCTAAATACAACTGGCATACAACAAGAGATCAGAACTGTTTATATAATGGGAACATTTTGCAAGCACAATCTAGGATATTCTACCTCAGAAATTTGCAGAGCATTTCTCTTTGGGAGAATCCACCACCATTAAAAGTAAAGGGTCACTTGTAATCATTTGGTATGTACTAATACTAAACTGATACATTTGACCTTAAAATGATTAAATAAATGATCTCTTATCTAGATCATGTATTCTAATGTTTACCAATGACCACCAGAGAAAAATAATTTCCCACTGCCATACTAAAAATAGGTAAATTATATTAATCTCTTCACTTTGTATTATATCTCTGACAGTCTGATCTTTTTTCCATGTCAGTTCAATGTGACAATTTTGATGAAACCATGTTCATTAATTAGTTTTAAGTAGGCCAAATCTATTTGTGAGAAAAAAAGAAACCTGTGGGAACCCCGGTAAGTGAGGCAGTGCTTGTTTACTATGGTCAACAAGTTCTGTATTACTGGTAACATAGGACCCAGTCACCAATGCTTGGGGTGGAAGTCCTCTAAAATTGGCAACATGGGTATAAACGATTGACTAAACTTGACTTTATCTCCATGTTGCGGTCTGATTAGCCATTGTGCATAAATATGTGACCTTAAACACCAATCAATAAATAAATATTTAAAAACCCATTGTCCTGTGTCAGGTGAGTGCCTCAGGCCCCTTGGAGCCTCTTGTTTTGTTTATGTCCCTGGTATTATGTTCCATCTGAAATAATGTAAAGGGATCAAGACAAAAGCGTTCTATTCTGTTCTTCCTGTGTTAATGGGTAGAGTGCAGGAAGTTCATATTTGAGCCTAAGTGCATGACCCACATTTTAAATGCTTCTTATTTCCTCCATATTACCATTTTTTAAGTGAAATTACTTAATCTGGATAGATTTTCTTTGTAACAATTCATATTGGAGAGTGCCTATGAGCAGTTGGGTACTCTCCCATGAATTCTTACAGGGCAAAGGCACATGAACAAATTTTGATGCCCAAATATAATTTAGTACTCTGCCAGTTAATAAATCCAGGTCCTGGTACCATGTTTAATGAAACAATGTTCTCCAAAACAGCTTTGCAAGAAATGATGGACCTGGATCTATTATTACACAACCAGTGTAAATAAATTAACGTTAATTGCTGCCTTTGATCTTCAAAATGTTTTTTCCTATCTTTTGATCATAAGGTGCCTCAGTTATTGACACCATATACCTAACATACCGTACTGACCCGTGTCGAAGCCCAGGGGGTGCTTGCAGTGGATAAATTGCAAAGTGGGGGTGTGGGGGGAGGGGCTTCGGGACGAGTAATGTAAACTTGCAAGTCACGTTGGGATGCATCAGAAATTTGGGATATGAGACAAGTATCCACTGGGTATGTTACGTTTCTTTGGAAGCCGCCCAAAATTTTATAGAATTTGCTTTAAAAATTCTCATAATTATCTTGTACATACGTTTCATTTTCAGATTTGGGGTTTTAATCCTCAATTTAATGAATAAAACAAACAGAAAACCATGTGGTATTGTTTTCATTTTTTGTACAGGTTGCTCTCAAAGCCAGAAATGGACGTAAGTATGTCAATCAACACTGCAAACCACCCTCTTGAAAACAGACAAACATAGACTGTTTAAATATAGCTGTTTTTTTAAATATGTACATTTATTACGAATAAAACAAAATATAGCTTCACACAAAATCAATAAAAAAAATCATAATATGAAGACCAGATAAAAATTTACACAGCGGAATATGAATAACAAAATAGTTGCCTCCCTTGTCAAAATTCAAAAAATTTATTTTACACTGAAAGTCATAACTTCACATGTTGCAGAGCATGATGAAATGATAAATGAGCATGTTTTATTGAACCAATAAGTCATAAATCATATCCCTGGTTATATTGTTATATAATTCTCAAATACCAGAGTTGTAATTATTTTTTATTTTTAATTACCACTTTCTCATTAATGTCTGAACACCTGTTTTCACAGTGAGTTGTGCACGCTCGAAAGTGACAGTGTTCTTTCACAATGAGTTGTGCACCGCTTGAAAGTGGCAGTGTTCAACCAGTATCTTTCTGATGATATTCAACCACTGTGAAAACTATGTGTTGTAGGCGTGTTTCAGACAACTATTGACAGCAGCCTGCACACTCATTTGAAACAAGTGCCAGCTTCCAAAAACGAGGTCGACAAAAAAATAAACAAGACAATTTTGCTTGGGATGTATAATTTTTTAATAAAGACTTATTACACTGAGCACAGACATAATGTATTACACAAAAGACGAATTTAACAACACAAAAACCTCAACTCCAAAAAAAATATACATAATACAGTATTACAGTTCTGTTTGGTAAGTACAGTGTTGCAACAAGTCAACTGTTTTTCCATTTGAATCTTGATGCCTGTAAATTTGACGTCTTGTCTCAAACAACTTTCATCCAATTTGAAACTTGGGGGGTGGGCTTTGACTCGAGTAGGGCACCCTGGTTCACAATTCTGAAAAAGTGGGGGGTGGGCTTAATCATGAATATGGGCTTTGACATGGGTCAGTACGGTACCTTTTTTTAAAAAAAAAAAGGAAAAGAAATTTAATTTGCAAATTGGTGTTACTGTTTTTTGATAAATTAAAGAAGATATAAATATGGATATCATTGAAACCAGCTTGTTGAGTCAATTCCAATAATATCCATATTTAAATTTGTATGATTTTATTGAGAACATTCAGATATTTCAGGCTGGGTTAGCCTTATATTGGTTAAATTTTTGGAATTTTGTTTCCACCATGTTAGACAAACTTTTAAGGGTTATGTTTGTGCACCATGATTTTTGGCTCCACAAAGATTGGTAATTATATATAAAGTGAAAATAAATTACATTCTGTGCAATATTTCTGCAATGTGAAATTAATAAATATTCACACAATTTGTTTCGTTTCTTAAACATTTGAGTTTGTCCTCTAAAATGGACAATATGGTTATAAGTGATAGACTAAACTTGACTTTATCTCCATGTTGCGGTCACGATTAGCCACATAATTATGTGACCTTAAACACCAATAATAAATAAATTATAATAAGGTCGTAAGACTAAATTGAAAACTCAGAAGTTTTTTGAAGTCGCCCCCGGGCCCCGACAGGGATCAGCCGGGGCTAAAACACCGAATTGCGGCTGCCTATAGTTAGCAGCTGGCCCTATATGTTTTGCCACCACACAAACTTGGCTAATGACAATCCCAAATTGATGTTAGCTCAGTTGGCATGGTGGAGAACAGTTAGGGCTAGACGATCCACCACAAGGAACAGTACTAGGCCTGAAAATTCTAAATTTTCTGAAGCCTACCCGGTGGGGGGGCTGATCAAAGGTCTTTGGCACAGAATCATATCAACTGAGCTCAAAATGGCCCATGACCATTCATTGTGGTATTCCTGCAAGCCTGCAAATAAGGCAGCCTGTCATGGTACTGACTGACTCAACTTGAATGATTGACAGACACTGATTCAGTTGTGTCTGTCATATAATGACCAGTGCAATTTCTTATATTAGAACTGGATATAAGCCTGTTGAATTTCTGTATGCTTCAACATAACTAAATTCTTTATATATGATCATTTATTGGAAAGCTCTCTGTAAGAGAGCTTTCCAATAAATAATAAGTCAATTATACAGTTAACACACATCTCCATGATGCTTTGAACTAATAAAATGCTAAAGAATTAATAACCCGTGAAATTTATTAACAGAAAGTGAAAATCTGTATGTAAACCCCTACCCCTCGACAGGTACCAAGTTTGGGATGATTAGCAGAAAATTGTTGGTGCCTGACACAAAAAGTATTATTTGCAAGCTGTATTCCTGCTTGATAAGGGGCAAGATATATAGGCTAAAAAAATAGTGTTTTGTTTCTCAGACAATCCCTCATTCAATTTGAACCCCCTCGAGCTCATTAGACATTTTTATTGCCTTTCACTGTCTTCCAATATTAGTACAAACCCAGCTGGAGACTCAAAATTATTTAGGTTTTTTGACTGATGTATATTTATTTATTTGTGTCTGCAATATGTTGGCCTCTGTATATGGGGATTTGCCTCATTACAATTTATGGGAGAGTATAGGCACTCTCCCATAAATTGTAATGTGGCAAATCCCCACAGATTGAATAATTTTACATCAAAGATAATGAAGAGCATCAAAAAAGTACCTACAGTTTGTTTTTAGAGGAAAGTTTTATTTTTAAATCTTATATATAAAGAAGAGATTCTGTGTGTGTGTGTGTGTGTGTGTGCACGGATGCACCGGGGCACATAGAAGGCTGAAATTTGGCATGGTGCTATATTCTGACGTAACTTAGAGGACTGCGGGGGTCACGAGGTTGAAGGCCCTGCCCGAAGGTCGGGGCTGAGTGAGTTGGGTACGCGACACTCATTTTTTTTTTTTTTCGCTTTTCTCTCCTTCATTGACCCCGAATGAAGTCGGGTATCCTGCTAGTTTATTATATAATAAACTGATTTAAGAACACAAAATAGTGCTCTTGATGTCAAATCTGGCACTGGGAGGGGGGGGGGGGGTGGAGTTGGGGGACTCAGGCTGGAATTATATAATCAGATCCCTCGTTGTCAGAAATAAAAAAAATAAAAATAAAGTCCTCCCTCCCTCATTGAATCTAAAAAAAAAATTGTCTGAGAAACAGATCATTTATCTTTTTTGGCCACATATATATATAATATACATGTCTTTGCCTTGTTACAATTTGTGGGAGAGTATAGTATATATAGGTTTGATGGTCATTAAAAACCAAGGGATGAACAGTTCCTCTACCCCTTTAATGGGCATTAAAGAAACGACTGACTGGATTTTGTAATGGCCATTAAAATGTCTAAATGGTATAAGTTTTTATGCCCATTACTTTTTGGCATGCACAAAATGTAACCATTAATTTTGGTTCCTTTTAATGGCCATCAAAATCTGGCTACTGGTTTGTAATTAATGCCCATCAAATTGTTGCTTACAATAACAGTTAATGGCCATTAGATTTTGACAAAACAAATTTCCCATTAATTTGGTCGCTTTAATGGCCATTACATTCACTAAGAAACTGGTAATAATGCACATGAAAATGTAGTTCATATCCATTAACTTTTGATGCCCATTAACATTTGTAATGGGCATTATATCCACATTTTTAATGGTCTTCAAGTTTAATTTAATGCCCATTAAAGCGACCAAATTAATGGGAATATTTAATGGTATTTTTAATGGCACAATTTAATGGCTCATTTAATGGCCGTATGTGCAGTAGTGCCTAATTCAGATTGAGGTTCACAGAGGGTAAATTTTGTGATGCTACCCTGCTGTGCAGGTAGCATCACTAAATTCTCCCTCTGGAGACCTCGTTTTGCAGATGACAGCCTGCTTATTTTCTGGCTTGATAACGCAGGAACATACCTCATCACAGAAAACCCATTTTGCATTTCTTTTTTTGAACAGTATATGTGTTCCAACAACTGTTTGACCATTTGTAAGTTCACTGCAGACCAGAAAGGTGACACTCATTTGACAACAAAGCAGATAATAAATACAGTTGTGTCGAAAGTTAATGTGGTGTCAACCGTTTTTCTTTGTTCGATTCCATTTTAGCCCACCCCAGTCATATATTATGTATCACAGGTAATAGTGGGAATGATAGTAATAGTAGGACTTTGTGAGGCATCTTGGTTATTAACATCCCTCCAGAAATGATTAACAGCTCTCATCTTATTAGAAGCCCTTGACTGCATATAAGGCTAGTTATGTAGCATTTGCGGTATAAAGGCCATTTACCAAATGGCCTGGTTGGTCCAGATCTCTGTCTTGCAGTAAATAGGTCACTTTTGTGTTAGAGGTCGGCAGTTTGAGCCTTGGCTCCTGCATTTCTCTCTCTCTCTGTTACATTGGTTCCATTCACAGCCCTTAGGGGTAGGTGACATTATGTATGCTGTGGCAAAGCATGTGAATGTTTTGACCACTCTGAGGAGGAATCTGGGGTGACATTCACTGTGAGTGAATCTCAAAGGATGTGAGAGTATTGGAAGAGTATTTGAAGCCCTTGGCTGCATATTAGGCTATTTATGTAGCAATTGAGGTATAAAGGTAATTTACCAACCAGTCTGATTTTTCAGGATCTCCTAGTCTCATGGTAGATTGGTTGCTTTGTGTGCTGGAGGCCGATGGTTCGACCTCAGCTCCTGCACTTCTCTCTCGATCTATTCCATTTATAAGCTCTCTGGCAGTTAATCAATTCTGCTGAGCCATTGATAAACTGCAGCCTTCCCAATCATGTTATTCTTATATCATTTTTGTACTTTGAGATAAATTCCTGTACATGTTTTTTTTGGTTTGGGTAATTTTGGGGGGAAACTGTTTCTCTGTTCAGTGCCACTGTATATTTGAAGAACTGAACTATTATTCCTGCACATTCTCATCTTTCTTTCTTTAGTCTTCCCTTCTAGCCAGAAGGCAATTTTGAGTTTTTGGCAAGATATTTTAGTCCCCTGTAAGGATATTTAGTACCCATATCCTTGCTTGATCATGACACATATACAATTCTGGTTGGGTCTGGGGACATACTTCTGGTTGCATCTAGGGTCATGTAGGTACTCTTCATATCATATCTTCATCAGAATTTATACCAGAGCTTTCTATTAATAACACTATGAACCCGTAAGGCTTGCTTTTCCAATCCAGGATCACGATATGACCTGAATTCATAAAGCAGATAAATGCTCAGTAAGTTTGTGTGGTAGACCAATCAATATTTTCATGTGCAGTCCCAAGGCTGCACATTGAAAATATTGATTGGACTTCCCTAAGTACTGACTATAGACTCTACCAGTTGATGGCTCCGAACTGGCATGGAATATACCATCAGGGTCCAAAGGATTAATGATACAACAATAATATTGTGGGGTATTCCATTTATTTCCAAAATTGTTACAGCATAGAAAACTTAGCTGCAAACATTCACTAATTGTGATTACTAGAACAATAACTTAGGTTTACGTAAAAACTCGAAACAGAAATGGACTTTTTCAAAGCAATACTGTTGAAACTAAAAACTTTACTTAACAGGTATTTAAGGAAAATGTCTCTTTTACCAAATACATCAGAGTCTATATATAACTATGTATGGATGTATTTGTTTCTTCATTGCCTTTAATTTGACACCCTCTTGTTTGAATAAAAACAAACACAAAAACTACATTTTCACCCAAAATGCAGAGGCTTTGCCAATTAACAAATCAATTTCAGAATCAGCATAAAATTTAGAAAATGCCAATAAACCTTTTGGCCTTACATATGTAATTAAAAGTAGATCTTGGACTACTACATCTTTAGGCAGATACATGTTGATCCAAATGCCACAATAACAAATGGGCGACTCCTGACTATCAGGTCAGCATGGCACTTCCAGCCATTAAATTCATCAGCTGGCACAACTTATCTAGTCTTGTGAGCATTAACATGAGACCAACCTTACACCTACTAGGGATCTTATGACTTGGAGCAAGTGGCAACTATGCTGATGTAGGTAGTGCATTCATACACCTTAGATAGAATGACCTCTCTCTACACAGGTACAGGAAGGGCTGTACTACATTCCATCATATCAGCGTGTCGTATAGCCCAATTCACACATCGTCTCTACATTACAAAAAATTTACTTTGGCTACATAATATTACCACTGATTCCAGTATGGATGATGAATTAGATGACATTGTCCTCTACAATTTAACAAACTTTATGCAATCCTTAGATTACATTTACAATTGCTTCTAAATTGGTACATTTTCGTAGAAATGCATTTGGAGAGAAGATAGATGGGTGAAGGAGGAGGTTGAAAAGATAAATGATGTTTTTGCAAAGTTTCACCAGCATCAATTCCTTTATGATTTATAAATATAGGCTATTACCATCATGTGGGTTTCCAAGATGGTGTATTAAAGTCAAGACATCGTCGCTGGGCATATATCATCAACAAATCTGTATGGACTTATTGATCTATGACCCAGAGGTGAGGTTGAGATGTCAATACACCATCTTGGAAACCCACTTTGTGGTAATAACCAATTTATCTTACTATTCTCCTCCCAGTCTAGACTTGTTCCCATATATTTCTGCATCAAAGAATTGATTTTTTAAGAATGAAGATCACAGCATCATGGTTGTGCTGATGTACTGATGTAATCCTCATCCATTGTTTCACTTGTACTATAACCACCAAAGTTTATAGCAGTATTTCAGCTGTGTATTTCTTTGTTTTATTTTTCAGGTTTAATGCATGGCAGGCCTATTTAAAAATATCATAATGGTAAAAAATGATCTAGTTTAATGAATTTTGTTGAGTTGGTGATTTATTTATCATTTAATTACTGTTGTCAAAAACAGTGGCTGTGACATGTGTAATCAGTTTTCGATAAGTGCAGGTAAAAAGTTAAAAAATTTATAGTAATTTATATATTTTTTATACTTACCAATGACCCAGACATAGCTGGTGCTAACTCTTAAAATATAGGGCCAAACACAAATTTTGCCCCCCAATCCCCAAAATTTGCATCTAAAACTAAAGAAAACATGTCCTGAAAGGCCCTCCACACTTCGCCCCTACTGCGCATGCGCAGTGTCAAGGACGTTCCGAAATTGGCGCCATTTATCATTCTAATAACCAGTGCCTGGTAAGCGCTATGTACTCAGCGGGGAGGCAAGAGTTCCCAACTCCTGGGAGGGCCATCCCCGTCTGGGTCATTGGTAAGTATAAAAAATATATAAATTACTATAAATTTTTTAACATTTTTATACTGTACCAATGACCCAGACATAGCTGAATAGTAAAAAGGCTGGAGGGCCAAGGACATAGAGCAAAATGGAATACGCTCAAAAAATAAAATAGAGTCATCCCCTGTAGGGAAAAGAAGGAATAGGCCTTACATGTATCGTTCTTATTTATAATAAATTAGAAAGATACAACACCTTCCAAAAATTGAGCTTCATACATCCATGTACTCTATTAATATCCAATAATCCTTATACTAATAATTTTTAAAGTAAGCCAATAATAAAGTAAGTCTAGAGAATAGAGACTCTTATACTCCTAAAAGTGTGTGAGAATTGCATAATCATGTCCGTTGACATATGCAATATTCAAAAGCTATACTTTAAAAACTAAGACTTGAATGAATTTTATATACTTAAACTTCTCACTAAACAACCATCCCAATAACAGCTCAGAATTACTAACTCCGGAGGAGGTATCCCCTTGTTTTCATAGTAAAAACAGGTGACCCAAGGGAACACCCTCCCCCCCCCCCCCCTTTTTCTTGCCCTGGGTCAAATAGCCCAGAGCGAAGAGGGCAGCCGAACGGAGACACTGCCGAAACAGACAGCCTACCTAGCTATAGTAGCAACTGTTAAGTGAATGACATTCTGAGCAGTAGATAATAGACCTAACAATAGAGGCCTCCAGAAATGGACTCGATATTTCTGAGATAAAATTCATGAATGGATGGCTGAGCGCAATGAGCAGCCTTCAAAAATCTAAATAGCAACACTATTAATGTAAGCCCAAGAAGTAGAAGAACTCTTACTTCATGAGCCGAAATCTTAAGCACAACTGCTAAGCCAATGATATACCATAAGCAGTACGCTAGTTAATAGAATCCATTAACAATAAAATGGAGCGTAACGTCCTTCTACTAGACATCAAAGACAGAAGAAGCTTACGCCCTTGTAATAAACAGATATCTGTTTATAAATACATAAACTGTACCCGGAAAGAGTAAAGGCCTATGCCCATACGAAGACGGAAGGACCTTAAAATAATAGGTTCCGGATAATAAGAGCCTAACTCTTATGCAACAATCCAACCTAAATAGTAACGGAAGTATTGATTCCGAAACTATGAAAGTGAAAAACATCCATCGATAGTGCATGAAACTCACTGACTCTACAGTAAAAGAGAAACCAACAGAATTACTGTCTAAAAGGTCAGAATTTGAAAACTACTGTTTCCAGAGGCTCAAATGATTACTTAGCTAAATAAGAACCGAAGTTAAAATCCGTATAGGAATTTAATCTAAAGATTCTAAGTCTATTTATCAAAAAGTTACTAACTGACTTAGATAAAGAGACAAAAGACTCAATAGTAAACTATCGTAGAGTGCATAGGTATGAGGTAACATAAACCTATAACCTAAATAACAGCAGGCTGCAGTAGATCTTGTGAAACAAGTATACTAAAAAATAGCAATGAGTAGTATGGAGGGATCAACCATATGAACATAATGATCCCTACACCACGACGGAAGAGCCTCCACTTTAGTCGCATAGAATAGCGAAGAAGAGGATCTCCTATAGTAAGAAATCGCGTCCAAACCTCGTCCAGTACAGTGCTTACAATGCAATACGGACCACACAACGGAATACATGAAGGTTGCGACCTTGCTGGTTGTGATAAAGATGACACGATTTTCCCAGTGAAAAAAGATCCTCACATAGAAGAAGATTTCACGTTAAGATCCACAGTAGACAAGAGAGTAAATTACTCATGACCTCTGTGAAGATAGAGATGCCATCAACAGAAATGTATTGTGGTTGTTTATCTTAGCAATACCTGCTAAAACAACAGCGCCGGAGGATACGCGTATCCTATCATTCCGTCCTATAGATCAATAGAGCGTTAACAGTATTAGCTCAGAGATCTGGACAAGCCAACACATACGTCTGCAATTGATTAGCAAGCTGTGTCATAAATAAAACATCATTGGGCGCTCCCATAGATAGCAAATCTGATTGAATACTTGTTTGTTGAGAGTCCATTCTGACAGCAACAAGCGACCCGTAAGAGAACGGGAGTGCGATAAAACAATCAGACGACCCAGAATATGACGGACCAAAACTGAACTTGGTGTACTATAATCAACAGACGGATTCTTTCCATTAAATTGAATAACGGAAACGAAAGAGTGCCTCCCTGGTTCCGGAGATACGCCACTACTGTCGAATTAAAGGACAGGAATTTGGGCATGCGTTTCTGAATAATGTTCATGCAATGACATAAAGCAAGCCTAAAAAACATTATTCCGCGGAAGTTAAACTGATAGCTAAAAGACTGCGGAACCCAAAGACCCTGGCACTTCGAATCCGTAGGGATCAGTATATATCCCAATCTGTTTGACTGGCAACCGTCATAACAGCCACACTCGGGTCCAGCAACTGCGGCGGCACTCTCTGAGTCACCCACCGAATGTTTGCCCCAGTCTGAATCTCTTGTAACACTAGATAGACAAGAGAATGTATAAATCAAGCAATTCATGGATTGCCGGAAAGTTGCCGTCGAAGAGAAGCTCCTCCGAGAACGAAGCGACTCTGAGAGAGTTCTTAACCTACTATCCACGCGTGGATGTAGCTAGGGCTGCATCACGTCTAACCAACTCCAATCAGCCACTGAAGGGCGGAGTTATACGTGAACAAACTACTGCCCTCAAAAGAAATTACATTGAGAATAATATCCCGTAAATCTTTTCTTGAAGACGTAATGATAACGCCTCAGTAAGGCGGATTACGTATAATAAAGCGTCTAAGTTAAGTCTACTATACATAATGTCGTTCCCAACATTGAAATTGGAAAAGACATAAACGGCGAAAAAGAATATATGCAGTCTTTAATCACACCGTCTAGACGCATATGAACTCTCGGTATGCCCTGCTCTGCCAAAATAAACTATATGTAAAAAAGATAAAATGGCAGAAATGAGCCACGCGGACAAGAAACTAAACTATCATGCTTAGTAGCAGGCTTGTATATATATATAAATATATAGCGTCGAAAAATAAAACACATATTGTAATGATAATATTGAACTGCGTCGGTAAGTCAGGGACAAAGTCCCTGTACCGATCGAAAAATCCGAGTCCAATGACGCTATAAGTCTCTTATCCAAGATCGCAGCAGTGAAGTCCGAAAAATAATCACTGGAAGAAATGCCAGAAGATATGAAAGGCATCTTCCGATACTACTAAAGGGAAAACTCGAAATCTTTCGAATCCCTTTCGCCATCCTGTCGGACCCTATAAAGCGTTCGGTCGTCCGTAGCTTGATGCAACCGCGGACCGCACCGACCCAGCGCCGTCGGATAATTCCTGATTCGACCGAGAAACCGTCAATTGCTGGGATGCTGCGAAACAACTGTGCTAACTCGGATAGCACGTCCGTCACTGAGGCCTGAGGAGCAGCGGTCTTACGATGCATTGCCGCAGGAAGCTCCGAGATCGTTACCCCGTGCATACTTCCAATATGCGAGCGAACGGAGTGTATAGGCCTCGTGTCCCTTGGCTACCGGATGGCGCGACCTATTCGCTGTGGAATCACTGAATGCCGAACTGATCGGATACTCGAGGTCACGTAGCCAATGTGCGGTTGTGTGCCCTGCTGTGAGGATGAGGAAGCATTAAAGACAGTCTCTCGGACTGTCAATATAACGGAGCGTCCCGAGCAACGGACATATGCTCCGAATGTAAAATATCTGAACCACAACATGCGGTCCCCTATGTTGTTGGCTTCCTCCGATCTGTCCTCAATCTGCCGTCACTGGGTGAGTACTAAAGTAATTAAAGTGCTCGCATCACCCAAATCTCCTTCCTAGACCGCAACGGACGAACCCGGCAGCCGAACCATTCGATGAATGTACGCTACACCGGGTGAGCTAGCGAATGTCACTCCGTAAGCGATAGACATATTCCATGAGCACTTATTGCCGCTAACTCTTCATTAACTATGACGACAGAGGCACACTTTTGAAAGACATCTCCATAACTCTTCGAACAAGAAACCAGAAATGCTTGGATAGCAAGTATAAAATAATAATATATATAGCGTCGTTCAATAATTCGAAAGTTTGTGTGACATTATTGGACTATGTCGGAAATGAGGGACGATGTCCCTGAACCGAACCAAAAATTTCTAAGTCCACCGACGCTATCAGTTTCTTATCCGGCATCGCAGCATATGTTGTTCCGAAAGGGAAAGCTTGAAATCCACCGAATCCCTTTCGGTATCCCGTCGGACCGGATGAAACTTTCGGACGTCCGTACCCGCTTCCGCGGAGCGTCCCGACCCAGCATCGTCGGATAAAATATATGCGACAGATTCAGTTGATGCTGGGATGCTGCGATAAACTGTGCTATTAAGGAAAGCACGTCCGTTCCCGAGGCCTGTGTAGTAGCAGACTTACGATGCATTGCCGCTGGAAGCTCCGTGTACGTTGACTCCCGCACACTTCCTATGCGAACGTCCGGAGTCTGCAGGCCTCGAGTCCCCGGCTACCGACCCAGCGCTGTCGGATAATTCTCGATCCGACACCGTTTCTGTCGGCTGCTGGGATGCTGCGATAAGCTGTGCTATGTGCACAAGAATGTCCGGCGTCGAGACCTGCGGAGGCGCAGTCTATCGCTGCTTCGCCGAGGGCAGCTCCGCATCAGATGGCTCCCGCATACTTTTCCTATGCGAACGTCCGGAGTCCATCGGTCTCGAATCCCTGGCTGCCGGATGGTGTGACCTGGTCGCCGAAGAATCCTTGATCGGCGAAGCTGGTAATATATCGGCGGTCACGCAGCCAAGGTGCGGCCGTGTGCGCTGACGAGAAGAGGAAGCCTTAGCAGTCTCAGCGGACTGCCTATACAACGGAGCGTCCCGAGCGACGGACGTATGCTCCGCTAACGACACATTTGTACCACAACATCTGGGGCCAGATGTTGTTGAACGAGAGAGGGGCCTCTCTCGCTTGCCGTCCGGATGGACCGGAACGAGCTATGAACCGGACTAAAAGGCTTCCTCCGTTCTCCCTCCGATCCGCCGTCACTGGGTGTGCATTAAGTTAATTTTATAGTGCTCGCATCACCCCAAAATTCCTTCTAGACCGCAACGGACGAACCCGGCTGCCGAACCATTCGGTGAATGGACGCTACACCGGGCGAGCTTGCGGACGTCAAAGGCCGTCGAACCTACTAGGGTCCTCTTAGGCAATTGGCGTATTACATGAGCACTTTCCGCTAGCCCTTCATTAATTGTGACGACGGAGGCACACTGTTGGAAGACATCACAGATACATCACCCTAATCTTGATCGTCTGAAATAGAAATTGATAAAGTAGAGTGACCCTGCGGGGAAAGGACCGGAGTGTCCAAATCCCCAACAACATACCGTGACATACGCTTCCCATATTGTCATCGAAATCATACGATACAGAACAGGAGTTAATGCGAGTACACTGACCACATATAGAATGATAATAAGGTCAGAGGAAGACTTCCTCTTAAAACAATTGATCAATATCCTTTCAATGTGAAAAGAAAACAAGTCCTGGTACTCGCACTAACCCCTGGCAATCAAAATACATAATAATAATATGATCCATTAATATAGAAAAAATAATTGAAATCAAAATATTTTGAAAAAATATTTTTTCAGAACAGCCCAAGTTTCTGAAAAGTAACGTTGAGCCCCAATGGATCCCAAGCCTAAGTGTGGACAAAAATTTTAAAAATATTTAAAACAATTTATTCAACACTTACGAACAATAATAATGTATCTAGTTATGATTAAAATAACATAAAGATATTATTATTTAGAAATCCCCCCCTCACACAGAGGGCTGTTGTAAATGTAAACAATGAGTGTAAAAACACTAAAATAAGACTCCAGGCACCCAGGCCCGAAATCAGTTACCAAAAATACACCATCTGATGCAAAACAGAGACTTCCAGGGAAGAAACTGCAGAACATCAGATGGTAGATGCAGAACACAACGCCTAACCACCCGTAGGTGAAGACGTAAACATGGGGAAAAAACAGAATTCATTCTGTTATTCAGCTAAAACTCCCAAGAAATTTTAGTAATAATAATTACAGAAACTATGCCAAAAGCATGGG
Source organism: Pictodentalium vernedei (assembly GCA_031216915.1). Classification (NCBI taxonomy): domain Eukaryota; kingdom Metazoa; phylum Mollusca; class Scaphopoda; order Dentaliida; family Dentaliidae; genus Pictodentalium; species Pictodentalium vernedei. The sequence continues at coordinate 572,096,029 of CM062297.1, read as the reverse complement.
AGAATAGCAAGGGGGAACTTAAAGGACAGGGAGAGAGGAAAAACACTTGAAAAAACAGTGTAACTAAATAATCAGAATGACAACAAAATGGCTGCTGCCTTGAAAATAGGTAACTTAACATAATTTCATTAAAAAATTTTAAGTTACAGCCCTGATAATATTCTGTCACACATTCTTTTCCTCTCCTCCTTTTCTATCCTCCTTAGAATCACCATTTCACTAATATTTATGTGTCTGGCATCATTTAAACTGAGATTTAAAAGCACAAAGATCAGTCAGATGTTAACTGATGAAGGGCCAAACTTAGAATGATAAATGGCGCCAATTTCGGAACGTCCTTGACACTGCGCATGCGCAGTAGGGGCGAAGTGTGGAGGGCCTTTCAGGACATGTTTTCTTTAGTTTTAGATGCAAATTTTGGGGATTGGGGGGCAAAATTTGTGTTTGGCCCTATATTTTAAGAGTTAGCACCAGCTATGTCTGGGTCATTGGTACAGTATAAAAATATGTTCTCTTTCTGAACAAAATGATCACACATGCAGTTGCTGCCATAAATACAAATTTGTATTTGGTCTAAACGTTTCAATTTGTATTGGGGAAAATGTGGTCTTGTTGTAAGATAAATAATATGTATACCTTCAAATCATTCAGTCTCTTCCCTCCTTTTGTTTCTTCAGGATGATAAAACCATTTCACCCTGACAGACTTTTTTCCACTCCATGTTTCCCAGAAACTTTCAATCCGACCAATGTACGGTAAACGACGTCCAGCTGACAGAAATACAGCACATTCTCCAACCTGGAGAAAAAATTGAACAAGCATAGAAAATTTGTCTAAGCCTTTACTTAACATGGCCAGAGCTTGGTTTTTGCAAAAAAAACATTTCTTTAATAACTACTAAACACTTCCATTTTTTTCCATCAAAACATAGCTTATGACCCTATCGATAGGTCACAGTCTATGTTTTGGAGAGACAAACTTACAAAATAATAGAATATGAATGGTGATTTTGTAAAAATGATCGGATATGTCCATTATAATATTGCACTAGGTAAAGGGTTGAATTTTATAAACTTTATTTTATGTGTACAATATAAAAATGAAAACATCATTTAGATACATTAATAGAGTCATCAACACAAGTGGGGAATTAAGCCTTAAAGGCCTAATTCCTACTTGAACACTTTAAACAGCAACAAAACAGGTGCCCTAACATACAGTTTCTTGGTGAACTTGCAAGTTACATTCAAAGTGTCTTGACAGTTGTTTCATGGTAAATCTCGCTGCCTGTGTAGGCATCCAAGACTTGCCTGGAAACAATTAAAAAGCCACAGGATGCTGACCGTCAAAGTATGCAAAAATAGGCCGATGAAATCGTCAGATGTGTACCCATATGCACAACTAGTAGAAAGCTGTATGACGGAGGGCCACCACGGATGCCGACATTATGTACACCATACAAGGTATGGGTACCTTTAGAAATGGATTGGAGGAGTGTCTAATTTGATGGATAAAGGGTTAATATCTCCGGATCAAATTATCAGATTTACATAAAAAACTATACAGCACAGCACATCAGTAACCTGAATAAATATATAAAGTAACATGACAATCGGATTGATATTTTTTGAGTTATCTCATGCCAATGGATTGGAGGAATTTTCAAGTTGAAGGCTAAAGGGGGTTAATATCTCCGGATCAAATTATCAGATTTACACCAAAAACTATACAGCTCAGCACATCAGTAACCTGAACAAAATTATAAAGTAACTTGACAATCCAAGTAATATTTTTCAAGTTATCAAATGCCAAAGGGATTGGAGGAATTTTCAATTTGAAGGATAAAGGGTTAATATCTCAGGATCAAAATAACAGATTTACACCAAAAACTATACAGCTCGGCCCATCAGTAACCTGAATACAAATATAAAGTAACTTGACAATCCAAGCAATACTTTTCAAGTTATCGAATGCCAAAGAAATGGATATGGATGCCGAACAGACAGACGGACAGACAAACGATGGATGGTCACCCCGGATGCCGGCATTATGTGTACCATACATAGTATGGGTACACATAAAAATGTATAAATATCTTCAGACCTTTTAGGATTAAACTGAAAATTGATTTTGGGTAAATAGAATCTACCCAAGTATTTCAACTTTGGTCAGCTTTGGTTACTATTTTGTAAAATTTGTAATGGATAATTTTATGTAATAGAGTGGCCAATTACCATCAGAGTTAAAATGGGATGGGGGGGGGGGGGGGGGGGGGGGGAGTGATCTCACAATAGAAGCAGGATCTTAATCAATTATATAAATTGGGAGTGTGTGATTCGTGACTGTGTGACTGTCTGTGTCCAGCTAGAAATTCAAGCTTTATCTCCCATGATATGCAATGCAACAAAAAATTTTCCATCGCATGTGTGGGACTACCTGTCCTGGGATGGGTCAGCTTACTAGTATATCATATATGCAATCGTGCAGTGCAGTATCATTTCCAGAATCTGTGATAATATTCTTGCAACAACAGCGATATAAAGTTATGTTTTACAAATTATACCCACAACATTTAAAATAAGAAAATAGTGCAATGCAATGCAAAGCATTGCATATGTCCCCCCCCCCCCCCCCCCCTCCTGTAATACCAATAGCATGTGCACATCACTAGAGTGGTGGTACTCCTCAAGATTGCATAAATGTCTGCCATTTTGAACAAGTTACAATGTAAAAGGTTAATTTTGTTATTTTTCTAAGTCCTACAAGGGCCATAGCTCTGGTAGGAATGTATGGATGGAACTCATGATATTTGGATATCATGTCCCCCCATGCTGAAGGGACCATAACTCCAGTATGAATTTGTGGACAAAACCTGCGATTTGTGGATATCATCTTCCCCACACTGGTCTATCATAATACTAAAGGACATCAAAATTTGACAACCGATGCTAGAGTTATAATACATAATGATTGTATGGACAAATATATGGGTCTAAGTCCTGCATGGTCCATAACTATGGTATAAATATGTGAACTGCAATTTGTGGATGTCATTTCCCTCATGCTGGTCTCTGATAATACCATAGGACATCAAAATCTGACAACCGATGCCAGAGTTATAAAGCAAAATGTTCATTTTACTATTTTCTGAGTTCCACAAGGGCCATAACTATGGTATGAATGTGTGGACAAAACTCGCAATTTATGCATATCATTTCCCTCATGTTGGTCTATCATAACATAAAAGGACATCAAAATCCGACAATCGATTCCAGATTTAAAATACAAAATGTTTGTACGGATGAACGTATGGATCTAAGTCCTACAAGGGCCATAACTTTGGTATGAATGTGTGAACAAAACTTACGATTTATGTATATCATTTCCCCCATGCTGGTCTATCATAATACCAAAGGACATCAAAATCCGATGACAGGTGCTAGGGTTATAAGGCAAAATAAGGGCCATAACTCTGGTATGAATATGTGCACAAAACCTGCGATTTGTGGATATCATTTTACCCATGTTGGCCTATCCTCATACCAAAGGGCATCAAAATCTGACTACTGATGCTGGAGTTACAATACAAAATGTTTGTACTGACCAGGGTTTCTGCTAGGGGAAAATTTGTGGGTCTGGTAGTTTAAAGAAAGTGAAACTCAGATGCCAAAGGAGTCTGCCGCACGTGCCAAAGGCACGTGCGTATAGAGGAGGGTCTGAGGTGGTTCTCTCCCCAGGAAAATTTTGATTTTTAGGTGCTCTCTGGTGGCATTCTGGTCGCTAAAATGCTGAATAATTGAAGTGGAAACAAGAGCTGGACTTTCGTCCGGTGCATACCCCCACATGGTGTACCGCCTAGTGTGGGCATACCTATGACCAACAAATATCATTTATGAATATTCTCGTATGGACTGACGGACAGATACACAGATGGATGGACACAATCCAGTATACCCCCCCCCCCCCCCCACCCCTCCATTTTCTTCAATTTCTAAGTCAAAAGGTATGGTAAATTGTTTGGTGTTTGGAAGTTTTATGCAATGAGCAGAAGCCTTTGTTATAGGCAAACTGCATGCCATATTTCACTGAAATCCGATAACCCTAATCCAGTATGCACCCCCCCCCCCCCCACTTCCCATTTTCTTCGAAAGTTTTCAACAATTTCCAACAATTTCTAAGTCAAAAGGTATGGTAAATTGTTTGGTGTTTGGAAGTTTTATGCAATGAGGCAGAAGCCTTTGTCATAGGCAAACTGCATGCCATATTTCCCCAAAATCCGATAACCCATACCTGAGATACAGGCTGAACAGACAAATAATGTCTATTTCCTACAATTTCTAAGTCAAAAAAGGGCAATAACTCTAAAAAGGAGAATGTGAGAAATACCGTTGAATCCTTTTTTTAAAGCCTATACTATAAGCAGTGTTCATGGAAAATTTCATTGCAATAGAACATTCGATACCCGAGATACAGGCTGAACAGACAAAATTTGGCTCGGACGGACACAATTTCTAAGTGAACAATTAATAAAAAAAAAAAAATAACTAGTGTGGGCATACCTATGATCAACAAATATTATAAAAAATAATAATTTACTTAAGTTATGAATACTTTTGGATGGACTCACACATGGACGCACAGACGGATGCACGGACGCATGTAATCCAGTATACCCCCATTTTCTTCGAAAGTGGGGGTATAAATATGTATTTTTTCCTCCTACAATTCTCTAAATTCCCACGGGACACACAATACTACATCTGGTCGGAGGTTTCATAAAAATACAAACCCCAAACAACACAAAATCCACGAATCCTGACAGTGACTGAGCTTTGTTTACAACCGCTTGCGGTAATATTCGAAAAGAACCATGATGCGGACGTGTTACGTCATGCACATGCAATTACCGTACTGACTCATGTAGAAGCCCAGGGGGTGCTTGCAGTGGATAAATTGCAAAGTGGGGGGGTGAGCTTTGGGACAAGTAATAGTGCTTGCAAGTCGCGTTGGGATGTGTCTGAAATTGGCGATATAAGACAAGTAAGTATCCACTGGGTATGTTACGTTTCTTTGGAAACCGCCTACCAATTTTATAGAATTTGCTTTAAAAATTCTCATAATTATCTTGTACATAAGTTTCATTTTCAGATTTCGGGTTTTAATCCTCAATGTAATGAATAAAACAAACAGAAAACCATGCGGTGTTGTTTTCATTTTTTTTTTGTACAGGTTACTCTCGAAGCCAGAAATGGACGCAAGTATGTCAATCAGCACTGCAAACCACCCCCTTGAAAACAGACAAACATAGTCTGTTTAAAAATAGCTGTTTTTTTTAAATATGTACATTTTTTACGAATAAAACAAAATATAGCGTCACACAAACTCAATAAAAAAAATCATAATATGAAGACCAGATAAAATTTACACAGCGGAATATGAATAACAAAATAGTTGCCTCCCTTGGAAACATTCGAAAAATTGATTTTACACTGAAAGTCATAACTTCACATGTTGCAGGGCATGATGAAATGATAAATGAGCATGTTTTATTGAACCAATAAGTCATAAATCATATTCCTGGTTATATTGTTATATAATTCTCAAATACCAGAGTTGTAATTATTTTTTCTTTTTAATTACCACTTTCTCATTAATTTCTGAACACAAGTTTTTCACAATGAGTTGTGCATGCTCGAAGTGGCAGTGTTCTTTCACAATGAGTTGTGCACCGCTCGAAAGTGGCAGTGCTCAATCAGTATCTTTCTGATGATATACAACCACTGTGAAAACTGTGAAAACTATATGTTGTGGGCGTGTTTCAGACAACTACTGACAGAAGCATGCACACTAATTTGAAACAAGTGACAGCTTCCAAAACGAGTACATCATTTATCGCTTGAAATAAAAGCCAGTGATTTCGGACCAAACACGACAATTTGAGTCTGAAATTTTATAGGCGACGTTTAGTATTTGAACTTTGTTTCCCCCTCTCGTCTGGGGTTTATAAAGTATCAGGTTGACGCCAGTAACAGTAGGCATAGTATACAACATAATTATGCCTATATTACGTGGAAACAAAGGATCCTGAGTGTTGTTATGATACAGCATTGTACTTGACATTTTATCCACCAGCTTTTCTGACTGACCATAGTATGATCGCCGGGGGGAATGGGTTCGGTCGACGTACCTGCAGCTGGTCTAGACAGATGGAGACTCAACTATACACCCACCGAACCTCCTGAGGAAGTCAGGAGCATAATAACTCATTGGATAATTACCAGAAATGTTTTCATTTATTCTTCAATGGCCAGCTCTTATCACTGGTTCTTCTGTGGGTGTGTTTTTCAATGAAAGTGTCAATGACACTGTAGCTTAACTTGTCTGTGTGTTGGGTTTGATGAAAAGGATAATGTTCAATGTTTATAAAAGGATTATGAAATAAGACAAGAATTGTGATAATTGGGAATATGTTAATTTCTGTTCCCTGTATGCTATATTTTTAATAAAAATAATATGAGGTGTACACTATACTAAAGAGCTGAGGGGTGGGTTAATATGACCTCACAGTTAATGTATGTGGTCCTCCAGTTAAGGTATGTCAATGAAAGTTACCAAGTTACAGTGAAATTATTCAAAAATGAGGCATTCTATCAAGTTACATTGAAATCCCTTCATAAATATGGCCTGTAGACTGTGCTAAAGGTTTTTGGGCTTCAGGCTTGAGTAGCCATGACGGTAGACCGATTGCAACTAAAAGGAGATGTCCTCATCTCGGCATTATACCGAGTCATTCTACTAAGTTACAATGAAATTCCTTCACAAATACGACCTGTAGTCTGTACTAAAGTTTTTCAGGTTTTGGGTTCGGGAAGCCATCATGGTTGAAAGATCGCGACCAAAAGGGGGCGTTGTCATCTGGGCATAATCTGGAGTGATCCTACGAAGTTACAATGAAATCCCTTCATATATATGACCTGTAGACTGTGCTCAAGGTTTTCTGGCTTCGGGCCCCTGAAGCCATCACAGTTGACCAAACACGACCAAAAGGGGATGTCTCATCTAGGCATTATATGGAGTCAACCTAACAAGTTACAATGAAATCCTTCCATAAATACAACTTATAGACTATGCTAAAGGTTTTTGGGCTCGGGCAGCCATCAAGGCTGAATGATCGCAACCAAAAGGGGACGTTCTCATCTAGACATTATTTGGAGTCATCCTACCAAGGTACAATGAAATCCCTTCATAAATATGACCTGTAGACTGTGCTAAAAAGGTTTTCGGGCTTCGGGACCCTGTAGCCGTCACAACTGCCCAATCATGTCCAAAAGGGGACGTTCTCATCTAGACATTATATGAAGTCAAACTACCAGGTTACAATGAAATCCCTTCATAAATATGATCTGTAGACTGTGCTAAAGGTTTTCGGGCTTCGGACTCGGGCAGCCATCATGGATGAATGGTCGCAACCTAAAGGGAACATTCTCATCTGGGCATCATCTGGAGTAATCCTACGAAGATACAATGAAATCCCTTCATAAATATGACCTGTAGACTGTGCTCAAGGTTTTTCCCCTGTAGCCATCACAGTTGGCCAATCATGACAAAAGGGGATGTCATCATCTAGGCATTATATGGAGTCAACCTAACAAGTTACAATGAAATTCTTCCATAAATACAACCTACAGACTATGCTAAAGGTTTTTGAGCTCGGGCAGCCATCAAGGCTGAACGATCACGACCAAAAGGGGAAGTTCTCATCTAGGCATTATTTGGAGTAATCCTACCAAGTTGCTGCAATGAAATCCCTTCATAATTATGACCTGTAGACTGTGCTAAAGGTTTTCAGGCTTCGGGCCCCTGTAGCTGTCATAGTTGCCCAAACATGTCCAAAAGGGGACATTCCCATCTAGACATTATATGAAGTCAACCTACCAAGTTACAATGAAATCCCTTCATAAATATGACCTGTAGACTGTGCTAAAGGTTTTCGGGCTTCGAGCTCAGGCAGCCATTATGGTTGAATGATCACAACCAAAAGGAGACATTATCATCTGGGCATCATCTGGAGTGATCCTATGAGGATACAATGAAATCCCTTCATAAATATGACCTGTCGACTGTGCTCAAGTTTTACGGGCACCTGTAGCCGTCACAGTTGACCAATCATGACCCAAAGGGGATGTCATCATCTAGGCATTATATGAAGTCAACCTAACAAATTACAATGAAATCCTTCCATAAAAATGACCTATAGACTATGCTAAAGGTTTTTGAGCTCGGGCAGCCATCAAGGTTGAATGATCGCGACCAAAAGGGGAGGTTCTCATCTAGACATTATTTGGAGTCATCCTACCAGGTTACAATGAAATCACTTCATAAATATGACCTATAGACTGTGCTCAAGGTTTTCGGGCTTCGGGCACCTGTAGCTGTCACAGTTGACCAATCATGACCCAAAGGGGATGTCATCATCTAGGCATTATATGGAGTCAACCTAACAATTTACAATGAAATCCTTCCATAAATATGACCTATAGACTATGCTAAAGGTTTTTGGGCTCAGGCAGCCATCAAGGTTGAATGATCGCAACCAAAAGGGGAGGTTCTCATCTAGACATTATTTGGTGTCATCGTACCAGGCTTCGGGCCCATGTAGCCTTCTTGGTTGATCAATCGCAACCAAAAGGTGACGTCCTCATCTAGACATTATACTGAGTCCTCCTCTGATGATACAATGAAATCCCTTCATAAAAACGACCTGTAGTCTATGCTAAAAGTTTTTGGGTTTTGGGCTCGGGCAGCTGTCACAGTTGCCCAATCACGTCCAAAAGGGGACTTTCTCATCTAGACATTATGTGAAGTCAACCTACCAAGTTACAATGAAATTAAATCCCTCCATAAATATGACCTGTAGACTGTGCTAAAGGTTTTCAGGTTTTGGGCTCGGGCAGTCGTCACAGTTGACAGATCGCGACCAAATGGGGAAATTCTCCTCTAGACATCATACGGAGTCATCCTACCAAGTTACAATGAAATCCCTGCATATTAAACATGACCTGCAGACTGTGCTAAAAGTTTTTGGGTTTTGGGCTTGGGCAGCCATCACGGTTGCCAGATCATGACTAAAAGAGGACGTTCTCATCTAGACATTATACAGAGGCATCCTACCAAGTTACAATGAAATCCCTTCATAAATACGATCTGTAGACTGTGCTAATGGTTTTTGGCTCAGGCAGCCATACCGGTGGACCGATCACAACCAAAATGGGACGTTCTCATCTAGACATGACCCCAAACCTGCATATGAAATTTCATGACGATCAGACAAGAACTACGGGGTGTAGCCTGTGCTAAAGGAAAATGTGAACAGACTCACAGACTAACAAACTCACAGACTTCCGCACACGTGATGGCAATAGCTTATCTTGACTTTGTCAAGTTAAGCTAAAAATCAGTTGGTTGGGTTTATGATCAGTACAACAACATAAGACAGAATTATTACACGCCTGTTATCTTTCCTCCAGTGACATATTTACAAATTTGTTCGGAACACATGTTGCATATGAATTTCCGTTGATGGACTACTTTTCCACCGGACATCTTGGATCCATCAATATAACTAAACTCCACCCATTTTTGTAATCGTCCAATCAAAACATCATATTCTGAACTAGATAAATTCAGAAGCTGCGGTGACTACCCATACATCAAATGTCAGTTGGAAAATGTTTTTGTTCAAATCCACCAAAATTAATGAAATTAAAATTTTCTACGCATGGGGAGTGATTTTATAACACTCAAGTTCTGACTCTGAAGTGCATATCTCTCAGGTACCTGCAGCTAATTTCTTAATGACACTTTCAACAGCCAGGGTCCCCCTCATATCGGACAGTTTTACAGGTGAAGGAAGCCAGAGTATCCCAAACCCTGGTGGAGATCAAATTGTGGACCTTTTGGTTTGAAGTCCAATGCCATAACCACTGAGTAACCACTGTTCCAAACTGGGCATTAAAACTTACTTTTTTCATAAAGCATTTTGCAGTTTTCTATGGCCATAGAGCACCATGTGTGGATTTAAGGATATAAAATTATTATTATTATTATTATTATTGTCACACTTTGTGTCAACTGCTATTGAATTTATTTGTTCAATAAAGAAACTCCCAATTTCAACATGTATGGCAATTCATTCAGATAATCTACTCACTGCTATAGTTTCATTTCCTCTGTAGATTTCTTTATAAAACTCCTTCTTTGCTTTTCCTTTCAATCCAGGTCTTTTGGTACTCTTACCAGACCATTTCCAAAACTGTGTCAATGGAATGTATGCTAATGATAAAAAAATCATAGGATGTCAGAATTAAATTCGATTTTAACCCTTCACATGGTAGGACAAACATACAACACTTGCAATATAATTGTAATGGTTAATTGTTAAAGACCAAACTGCAGACATTTGTATATTCTTTGAATCATACAAATATGTGTATAAAAGGGTTTATAATTGCATTAGGCAAACCATTTATAAATATGAGATAGAGAACATAAACTACTGTCTCTTCAAAATTGCGGCAAAAAATTACCTGAAAGAGTAATGTATCTTCTGGTGATTATTTTGAGAATTTAGCGTACTGACCTGAGAGTAAGTCCACAATTGAAAATAAGCCAACCTAACAACTTTTCAGGGTTCAGTTTCAGTCTAGTAAATAAGTCTAGTCCCTGCAGACTTTTGAATAACTTCATCAGAAAGAGCCAAGCTGGTAAGTTGTTACACTGAAAAAGAACCTCTTACCCACACAATGCACATGATATCAAAATTTATTATTTAAAATTTTTTTTTTTAAATGTTTCTCATGGAGTTCTGTCAAACAAGATTTAATAGATTAAATGCCAAAACAGAGGAGCCCACTTAATTGGATATCTCAACTGAATAACCCTGTTAATTGAATATAATTTTGCAACACAAAACCATTTACCATATCTCCAATACAAATTTTACCTGTTAAATGAATATAGGTTATAGAGTAAACTCCTGTTAATTGAATAAAAAATCTTGTAACCTGTTCAGAAACTAGAGGTGGGGGGGAACTCTCTGGGCATACCCCCACAGTGCATACCACCAAACAACGACAAGAGAAGAAATGATCCATGATACCATGAAAGCTATTCCCATAAACAATCGTCATTCCAAATTTTATTGAGAGCCGCAAACCCCAAACCAGAGATTTGAGATGAACAGACAAAAAATTGGCTATTTTACGAGACAAACAGCAAAATTATCATCTTTGTTTTACAGCAAGGTAATAGTGAAGGCCAGAAACACCTGTTACTGAAGTCTAGTGATGATCAGACCAATCACATAAGAGATGTAGAACAAAGACATAATGCCACATGTGCGGAGGTGATTTGCATGTATTTGCTTTGTTTTACTGCAGGGACATGACTCATTTGAAAGCCATTCCCATAAACAATATTCATTCCAATTTTCAGTGAAATCTGATAACCCAAACTTGAAATATGAGGTGAACAGACAAAAAATTGGCTGTTTTACGAGACAAACAGCGATTTTTCAAAGTTAAAAGGGGGCAAAAGTCTAAAAAGTGAAAAGTAAAAAAATATTATTAGAGACTCATTTGAAAGCCTTTCCCATAAACAATTTTCTTTCCAGATTTCATTGAGATCCAATGACCCAAACCTGAGATACAACGCGAATAGACAAAAAATAGCCTATTTTTGTATATTCAAAGGCAAAACGGCTAATGCTGCTAAAGGTCTCATGATAGTGAACATCTCTATGAAATTTCATCGAAATCTGAGCAGTAATGTTGAAGTTATAATGCAAACAGACATCTGAGTTCAGACAGACAGACGTACGGATGGATGTGTAGATGCACAGACAGGCGCAATCCAGTATACCCCATTTTTTAAAAAACTGGGGGTATAATTACCCTGACTCTCCCCAGTTTTTCTTTTGTTTATAGACCTATTTGGCCTCAGTACATCCAATACTGGCATTTTTTATATCTTGTTTGACAGAGCTCATGGAGCTCTGTCAAAACAAGCTATAATGGAATAAATCCTAAGTTTATCTCTAGAATACAGGAAAGTGACTTATCCCTGTTAAATGAATACTCCTGTTACATTATAATTAAAACTTTTTTCTGTTCATGCATTTTCAGGCAAAATGATTGGTTAAAGTATTTCTTTTTTTTTCTTTTCATATACATTATTTCCTGGAGTGCTTGGCATTCTTGGGGATGATGTGCAGTTGTGTGTTGATCGTAAGCAGTTGTTGTTTGAAGAGGCGAGAGGTCATTTTGACAGATCGTGTGTTTTTTTGTTTTTATTTTTTTTTTTTGTCTAATAATGCACTCGACACTGGGTATTTTAATGACTTGTTCATTATTCTAGTGCATTATACTTTATGGAAATGTTTTCTTCCTTTGATGTTTCCATCCTTCCTTCGATGAGTCTATACAATTAGCGTCCACTGTACTGTACGAAACCGTTTTTGAGTCCAGCCAATTTGTTCAACTTCAGTGAAGGTTAGGCTCCAACCTTTGGTCTGTTATCTCATCTCATCTTATCTCCTCTTATCTCATATTATGTTATCTAATCTTATTTCAGCTCATCCTACCTTGCCTCATCTCTACTTTCCTAACACACCTTCATTCAGAACCATGCTTTATTTTTTCTCACCGCATTATGAACATGCTCTTGCCGAGATTGTGATGATGCGGAGGTGAATAATAACAATAATAATGAAGTTCATAGCCTCGGTTTCACAATGTGCTCGCGGGCTTTACAATTGAGAACACGAGTGGTATATAAGTAAATATGCTCTGCAGCTGAATGAGTCTGTGGTAGGGTAATGAAGATAATCATAACGCTAAAGAGGATACAACATACTTTCCTATCTTCATTTCCTTATCTTGTCTTAATTCACTCTTTGTCCAGTTGCCATGGCGCCGAGAGCATGCTCAACTCCTCTACTTTTGTCTGGCTCCGATACTCTTGTAGAGATTGATGTAAGACTGGTCTGTCTCGGAACAAAACCAAATTTAAGGATAACGAATACATACGTGTTTGAGGTTACGACAACTTTTCATAGAAAATAAAATCACTTCTTCTGACACACATACCTTCATGTTTATCACTTCTTCTGACACACATACCTCCATGTTTATACTGATGGAGGCGGCAGGAAGACGGCCAATTTGGCCATGCTGCTTCCAAACAGAATATCGTTATTTCCTTATTAACTATTGTCACTTTGTATTTTTATATTCTGTTGAATAAATTTACTTACACAATGAACCCCAAAAACCCCACATATTGGCCCGACCTAAACCATGCCCCCAATGTCTGTCTTAAAGATTACGTTGCACAGGGTGAATGGAAAAGATCCCCTGCACGCTCATATTGTTTCAACATGAAAAGTAATTAATATTTATCTCATCATATTAAAAAGACTTTCAAAATAAAATTTAATAAACAATGAAATCCTTATCATGCTTTTTATTCCATGTTCAATTTGTTTATATGCAATAGATGGTCGTCTGCATTCATAGTTTTACCCAAATCAAACGTCAGTAATAGCCGGTCATAATAATCCACAAACAAAACTCACACCGACAAAACTTTCCAATTTCCAAATCGCCTGACTGAACTCTTTCTGAGACAAAATTCAACCAACCTCATGTCATCTGGGTTTATATCGAACTCCACATTTACAACCTGTGTTTTCAGTTTCTCAGGAAATGGTCACAATCAGAATTAAATTTAATTCAGTGATGCTTTGAATGACAGCACCCTCACATCAAGTGAAAAAGGAGATTGAAGATTTGTGTGGGCGTGGCCTATGATGTTCCTTCTAACTTATGCAGTTGATTGGTCAATAAAATTTTTAATGACACAAGAACATGTTTCAGTGAAAAGTATCGTTATTTCATTCAAACAGAATTTTAGAAAACTCTGCCTTTTTATTCAGTTATCACTAGGAAGCATAATGCGACCTGGTTTTTATTTTAACTCTGCAAAGTAGAGAGTGCTTAATGCTATTGCCCCTCAAGTTTAATTATAAGGAATGATTGTTTGTTTCTGTCTATTTCTTGAGTTATGAACCCCAAAAAACAAAGGCCAAACATAGTCTAAATGGGCTCATTTACACTATGTTTGGCCTTTGTTTTTTGGGGTTCATAACTCAAGAAATAGACAGAAACAAACAATCATTGATTATATACCATATATGCAATTAACATGTCATAATTGTTCTGAAGATATTGAGAATTATTTTGTATTTGTTAGTTATATTCAATTGACAGGGTTATTCAATTAACAGGTATTTGACTGAAGGGGCTCCACTATACTCTGTTCATCTTGACTGACAAACAATGACAGACATATCTGGCAGTAGGACAGTATTAATTATGTAGTACAGTGTTGGAGATTTTAGTGCAGTGAAATCATATACACTGAGTCAAAAAAGAAAGTATAATAGAAACAAAAATGACAAAATAGCATAAAGGATGAAATATAATAGTTCTAATGTTGCAAGTTTGTGGACAAGAAGTCGTGCAAAGAGTTTAATGACATGTTGTTGTTGTCCACCCAACCATATACAAAATTGCTACGAATTTCAAAATAGCATGTGCTACCGAGAATGTCAAACTGAAAGGGTGACCGACGATTTTCTTCGTGTTATGTTGTGCTAAAGAGCCTGGGTTGTTGAGAAAACACGCTAGTTTTTGTCTTCCAAGATTTAAAAAAATGCCAAGGCTAACCGAAAATCAGAGGTTGTGTGCCATTGGATTGCATGAGGCTGGGATACCTCCAAATGAGCTCTCTGCTGAGTTTGGAGTCACTGTGGCCACTATTTACCATCTCATTGGAAGGTATAGAACCACTGGACCTACTGCCGACGACCGCATTCAGGTTGGCCAAGAGTTACGACCCCTGCACAAGACCGACACATCAGAACATCTCACTTGCGGGATCGCTTCCTTCTGGCAATGAGGACAGCAGAAATTACTCCTGGTAGAACTAACAATAGAATCAGTGTGCAAACAGTCCGCAACCGACTCGCTAAACCACAGCATCTGAAGTAGGCATCCATACCACGGACTAATCCTTACCCAATGTCATCATACTGTCAGAATGGAATGGGTATGTCAGCGTGCTGGAGCAGTTCTTTTTAGTGATGAATCATGATTTTGTCTATGGCACGCTGATGGTAGGGCAAGAGTGTATCGCCGACAAGCAGAACGGTTTTCTGATGCTTGCGTGCGGGAATGCGAACGTTTCAGCAGGGGTAGTGTAATGGTTTTGGCAGGAATTTCCTTGCACCATCAAACACAGTTGATCTCCATCGATGGTAATCTGAATAGACAGTGATATTGGGATGAAATTCTTAACGCTGTTGTTGTCCCGTTGTTCAATGCTAATGTTGGATGGCAGTTGTTCCAGCAAGACAATGCCCGATGTCACGTGGCGTGTATCTGTAGTGACTTTCTTGAGGAGCAGAGCATCGAACTTCTTCCCTGGCCCCCACTTTTGCCAGATTTGTCGCCAGTCCAGCATCTTTGGGATCAATTGGACCATCGGGTACGACTTCATGACCTTCAGATATGAGGTGATTTATGTAATGTTCTACGGCAGAAGTGGAACAGAATACCACAGGGTGACGTCCAAAGACTTATCAGGTCTATGCGCCGCCGATGTCTTGCCATACAAGAGGCAAACAGTGGACATACACGCTACTTACTGCATGTGTGAACTTTTCATTTCACCCCATGTCTGAACTGCGACGTCCTGACATGACGATGGTAACCGTAAGAACATGAAATTATGCAAATTCATACAGCTGGACTTAAAATATGAACTTACAATAATTTGTTTGGGATAAAAGTTGAATAATACTAACAAAATTGCTCCTCAAAGTTTATTATACTTTCTTTTTTGACTCAGTATATTTAAGTATAAATAATTAGTATGGAGTTCTTATCAAGTAATGATAACAAACATGACATCCCTCACAATCAAACATTCAAAAATTGAAGAAAAATGACATGTTTTCACCTAAGATTTTTTGTTCAATCTGTGTTTGAACCAATACAAAAAAAAGAAACTGTTGAGCCTGTCAAGCTCCAGATACAACCATATTTCCTATAGGAATATGTCTGAATTTCCAGAATACTAATACCCCAACAGCCATAAACCAATATTTACTCTTTGAAATTAAGATTGAGTTAATACCTATCTACTATAACCAAGACAGTCTTTGTACCAAATTCTTTTGATTAGGCCCTTAAAGTAGATCTTCTGTTTCTCAGGCCATTTTTTGGTAAAACTGAATGTGGGTGGATGTTTTGTTTATTTTATTCTTTATTTTTGAAATTATTTCTTTATCATCAAAGTTCATGTTCTTGGTTTGTTTTATGTGTTAAGCCTGATAATCTACAGAATAGCATGAGTGGTGGTGTATTTCATCCCTTGAATGCAAGAAGGCTTTGCAATACTAAAGCATTACAAAGTCTTGTTACACTCAAGGGACAAACTTATCAATTTTATTAACTTGGGTAAAATATCAGACATAAACCATTTAATTTTTATTCTTTTAAGTTTGCATTGGTTATAAAAAGAGAACATGCAGAAGCCAAAAGGGTCATGCAGGGAGCTGAGAAACAGATTTTTAACTTTTTAAGCCTTAACTGAAGATTTTCATTTTTGCTTCCAAAAAGCTGAATTATGCCCCCTCACTGGAATGAACTCAGTGAGATCATTCCAATGATGAGTTATAACCTATGTTTTAGAGGCAAACATTGAACATTGAGAAAAAAAATCTGAATGAAGATTTTTGTGAGTAGCGCTAACAATATATGGCCAATGGGAGGAAAAGGGTTAAAAGACAAGAGGCCCCATGGGCCCTGAAGCGCTCACCTTGAACAGAACATGATATAAACAGAGTCCAAGAATGAGTATACATTAGGCAATCCATCTCCATAGGATACATTGTCAATCCTTGAGCCCTCAAGAGTGACAAAAATAGTCTGGGCATCATGCCTTTTCTTCAGTTGATCATAATGCAAAATGTGGAGATCCCCTATGAAGCCCCTTGATACAACCTAGGTGGATTAATCTTAATTACATGCATCTAGAGGGTACTGAATACAAAATTTCTACTTCTTCAGCTACATGGCCAATTCTAGCTCCCATAGCGAGCCCAAATATTACCCTACGGACCTGATTTGAACAAACTTGAATCTGACAGCTCTCTGTTCTGTGTGGTTTGGGAAATATGGGGGTTTGAAAATATTTCTATTCTTAACTCCTGGGGTTCCCATGGGGAAGGGGGAATTTCTTTTAGCACAAGTCAAGTACTTAGACCCAATAATACCACATACCAATTTTAGTTCAAATCGGACAATAGTTCAGAAAATAGAAATTTTGGGCGGGGTAAAACATCTTAACCCTCCCATTACAAAGCCAAATATTGTTTCACGAACTTTGTTTGAACAAATTTGATTCTGCACCTCAAAAGGAAGCTCCATAACAAATACCAAGTCATTGTACCCACTGGTTCATGAGAAGATTTTAAAAATATTTTGAATCATTTTCCCCGACCCCCTCCCAATGCAGCTGGGCATGTTGAGTTGAACAAAAATACAATGCCCCTTTAGAACGATCACTCACACAAACTTTCACTTGAATTGGCCCAGAGGTTTTGGAGGAGAAGACCAAAACATGGTGTTGAAGGATGGAGAGCGATGAGATTAGCTCAGCTTGACTTTGTCAAGGTGAGCTAACAAATCTTAAAACATATAAAAAGAGACAGGTTCAGAAATCATTTCAGTGGGGAGAATTTAGGAAATCCCATTTTTTGCCTTAACAATTACATCACAGCTGCAGTAGTTGAGCATAATTACAACTAACAGCATCCTAAGTTAAAACTGAGCTGTCAATTCTGTGTGCATCAAATTACTCGTGCTTATCAACACTTACATTCTTCATCCCCATCATCTGAGCTAGAATCTTCAGCATCTGATTCTTCATCCTCTGAACCTTCACCTTTTCTTTTTTTATCAGATTCTTTTTCTGTTTTGCTGTATTTTGGAGGTCGACCTGGTCCACGTTTTACCACAGGTTGCTTAGAATCTTCATTTTGTTCATGGTTGGCCTTTTCTATGGCTGGTTTCCTGTATTCACTGTCTTCTGACATAGACATAGTTCGGCGTCTGCGTTTTCCAAGATGTAATATTGGGTTTGGTTCATAAGCTTAAAAATATAAAACAAATTTATCTCATGTAAATATAACGAGAGCTTTAGAGATGCTGGTTGTTGTGGTGACTTAAGAAGAAATCTGTGCTGACACTTGTAACTACTAACACTAGAAAACAATCAAAATTATGTTTACACAGTCAAGAATCAAGAAAATAGCTCCTATTCTAAAAAAAAGCATCAAAAAACAAAAAAAAATCGATCAGAAGGTTTCCAAACACCGGCACCCCCTGATGATTATTATTGTGGCAAATTTGTAAAAAAAATGTTCATTTTCTGTATATTTTACACCAGAGGACGGTTTGGGTCTGTTAGCAGCTGGTTTGAGTCAAAATGTATCGGTCAGTTTAAGTCAATTACAGAGGATGCTTTGGCAAGAGGATGGATTGGGTGTATTCAGATAATTCAGATATGTTAAGAAGGCAAACTCTACCTGGAACATGAGGAAAGTGTCACTACAGTGACTAAGTTCTCCCTACGAATATCTGGATAAAAATCATTTTTTAAAATAATCACACATGTATGATAATTTATCCCCCCAAAATTACTTTTTGGGACGAATAGT
Organism: Pictodentalium vernedei; assembly: GCA_031216915.1. Taxonomy (NCBI): domain Eukaryota; kingdom Metazoa; phylum Mollusca; class Scaphopoda; order Dentaliida; family Dentaliidae; genus Pictodentalium; species Pictodentalium vernedei. The sequence goes on along the minus strand of CM062297.1, from coordinate 572,077,185 downwards.
CCCAGACGAATTGTCCAGGTTGGATAATGTATTTTGGACGAAACGTCCCGGGACGAACTGGTTTTGGGACGAAACGTCCCGGAGCCGAACTAACCATGGATTTTCTCTAACAGTACTCCAAACCATGCAGTCAGCACTGAGTCGAATTCTGAACACATTACATGCATACATGAAGGCACTAGACTGTCATTGGTATTGTTTTCATAGGGCTTAGTATAGGACCAGGTGCAAGGGCTTCTTTATGAACCTCAATTCCAGGGACCTCAACAGATCTGTGGTGCTTGACAAATTGCCTGGCCCCACTTATCTATCAAGGTTTCTGGAATGATGAGGTTGCTTGTTCGAACTTGACAGGTTTGGTTGACTCTAGTGGATACTCACTCCTAAAAAAGGCCCCTTTCCAATTTCCACGGATTAAACCCTAACAGACAGTGACATAATCATTTAGCTAGTTTCATAATGAAAGTTATAATCATTGGTTTCTAGACTCAAATAAGTAATGAATTGAAGGAGTTTCTTGTAGCCCCCTCCTCCCAGTATATTTTCTAAAGTTTTTCTAGAGTATATTTTCAAAAGTCTTCTGGATGCAAGGAATTAGAGATTCGAAGAGTTTCATTGATGTACCAGAGAAAAAACATGGGATCTCCCCTTGACTGGTAGAGTGCTGAAGTATTTTGGGCCATCAAAATTTGTCCATGTGTCTTTACCTTGTCACTATTCATGTGAGAGAGCTCTCATGAATTGTTTAACAAAGCAAATCCTAACAAAAGTATACAACTTCAAAGGTAATTTGAATCTCATCCACCAAGAATGATGCCTTTATGTTGCAGCACCTGCACTTTAGAATAAACCCTAAATATGGGCTTCCAGCACTCTCTCAGTTAAAGAGCTATGGTTACATGTACACATAAGCTAAATTCGTTTGAGTTCAATGTTTTGATGTCATATTACAATCTTATAAGTCTAATGCATCAATCTCATTCTACTTCATTGACATGCTATTGGACAGTAGAGATCCAATCCAGCAATATCCAGTCCATTCCAGCAATATCCAGTTCACTGTTTGGTAGGCTGAATAATGCTGAAATGAATCACCTCTGATTGCATGTCCATTCCAATAATATTCAGCTCACTGTTTGGCAGGCTGAATAATGCTTGAATGAATCACCTCTGATTACTTGTCCATTCCAGCAATACTCAGGTCACTGTTTGGCAGGCTGAATAATGCTGAAATGAAAATGAATCTACTCCAATTGCCTGTCTGCTCCAGCAATATTCAACTGTCTGCTTGGCAGGCTGAATAATTCTGGAATGAATCTCCTCTGAATGCCTGTCCATTCAACAACATTCAGCTGATTGTTTGGCAGGCTGAATAATTCTGTAATGAATCTCCCCTAGTTTCCTGTCCATTCCAGCAAGATTCAGCACTGTATTTGGCAGGCTATTCAGATCTCTATTTGGCAGGCTGAATAATGCTGGAATGCACCTCCTCTGATTACCGTCCATTCTGGCAATATTCAGCTCACTGTTTGGCAGACTGAATAATGGTAGAATGAATCTCCTTTTGAGTGACTGTCCATTCCAGAAATATTCAGCTCAGTATTTTGCAGGCTGAATAATGCGGTAATAAATCTCCTCCGATTGCCTGTCCATTCTACCATTATTTAGCAGCTCACTGTTTGGCTGATCGAAAAATGTTGGAATGAAACTCCTCCGATTGCCTGTTATCTCATTTTTCCAACAATTTTCAACAAATATTCAATATTCAAGGATTTTCCTGGTCTTTATAAGGGAATTTTAAATTTCAGAACTTTCAAGGAATTCAAGGAGCTGCAGGAATCTTGCTACCTTACCTCAGACATTTTTCAAGACTTTAATCCTTAACCTAATTTATCGGCTGCATCCACCCACATAATTTACAAACTGACCAGTTGAAAAAAAATTGTTTTCAACAAAATTCAACAAAACCATATTATGTGATCTCTCATTGGGTCACATGATATGGTTTTGTTGAAATTTAGTAAAAAATATGAGAAAAAAATTATAATTATAATTATAAATTTTTCATATCGTGTTCCTGGTACAAGGTTAAATTAAATAGCCATCAGTGACCACGTTTGACTTTCGGAGAAATTTGTGATATATCAATAAAAACCTTGAAAATCATACCATTTATCCAGCTAATACACATTTTAACACTTTATTCAAAGTAACAGTAAAAAATGACCAGTGTTTCATGTGTTCACAAAAATCACAATTCAAATTTTATTATTTTCTCATTTTTTGGTCTCACAAACATTGCTTGTGGCCACTAAAGAAATAAGCTCAACCAGGTTGCTTCAATAAGGGGTCACAAACTATGCTTTGAGGGAAAAGTTAAAAAATTTATAGTAATTTATATATTTTTTATACTTACCAATGACCCAGACATAGCTGGTGCTAACTCTTAAAATATAGGGCCAAACACAAATTTTGCCCCCCAATCCCCAAAATTTGCATCTAAAACTAAAGAAAACATGTCCTGAAAGGCCCTCCACACTTCGCCCCTACTGCGCATGCGCAGTGTCAAGGACGTTCCGAAATTGGCGCCATTTATCATTCTAATAACCAGTGCCTGGTAAGCGCTATGTACTCAGCGGGGAGGCAAGAGTTCCCAACTCCTGGGAGGGCCATCCCCGTCTGGGTCATTGGTAAGTATAAAAAATATATAAATTACTATAAATTTTTTAACATTTTTATACTGTACCAATGACCCAGACATAGCTGAATAGTAAAAAGGCTGGAGGGCCAAGGACATAGAGCAAAATGGAATACGCTCAAAAAATAAAATAGAGTCATCCCCTGTAGGGAAAAGAAGGAATAGGCCTTACATGTATCTTTCTTATTTATAATAAATTAGAAAGATACAACACCTTCCAAAAATTGAGCTTCATACATCCATGTACTCTATTAATATCCAATAATCCTTATACTAATAATTTTTAAAGTAAGCCAATAATAAAGTAAGTCTAGAGAATAGAGACTCTTATACTCCTAAAAGTGTGTGAGAATTGCATAATCATGTCCGTTGACATATGCAATATTCAAAAGCTATACTTTAAAAACTAAGACTTGAATGAATTTTATATACTTAAACTTCTCACTAAACAACCATCCCAATAACAGCTCAGAATTACTAACTCCGGAGGAGGTATCCCCTTGTTTTCATAGTAAAAACAGGTGACCCAAGGGAACACCCTCCCCCCCCCCCCCCCTTTTTCTTGCCCTGGGTCAAATAGCCCAGAGCGAAGAGGGCAGCCGAACGGAGACACTGCCGAAACAGACAGCCTACCTAGCTATAGTAGCAACTGTTAAGTGAATGACATTCTGAGCAGTAGATAATAGACCTAACAATAGAGGCCTCCAGAAATGGACTCGATATTTCTGAGATAAAATTCATGAATGGATGGCTGAGCGCAATGAGCAGCCTTCAAAAATCTAAATAGCAACACTATTAATGTAAGCCCAAGAAGTAGAAGAACTCTTACTTCATGAGCCGAAATCTTAAGCACAACTGCTAAGCCAATGATATACCATAAGCAGTACGCTAGTTAATAGAATCCATTAACAATAAAATGGAGCGTAACGTCCTTCTACTAGACATCAAAGACAGAAGAAGCTTACGCCCTTGTAATAAACAGATATCTGTTTATAAATACATAAACTGTACCCGGAAAGAGTAAAGGCCTATGCCCATACGAAGACGGAAGGACCTTAAAATAATAGGCTCCGGATAATAAGAGCCTAACTCTTATGCAACAATCCAACCTAAATAGTAACGGAAGTATTGATTCCGAAACTATGAAAGTGAAAAACATCCATCGATAGTGCATGAAACTCACTGACTCTACAGTAAAAGAGAAACCAACAGAATTACTGTCTAAAAGGTCAGAATTTGAAAACTACTGTTTCCAGAGGCTCAAATGATTACTTAGCTAAATAAGAACCGAAGTTAAAATCCGTATAGGAATTTAATCTAAAGATTCTAAGTCTATTTATCAAAAAGTTACTAACTGACTTAGATAAAGAGACAAAAGACTCAATAGTAAACTATCGTAGAGTGCATAGGTATGAGGTAACATAAACCTATAACCTAAATAACAGCAGGCTGCAGTAGATCTTGTGAAACAAGTATACTAAAAAATAGCAATGAGTAGTATGGAGGGATCAACCATATGAACATAATGATCCCTACACCACGACGGAAGAGCCTCCACTTTAGTCGCATAGAATAGCGAAGAAGAGGATCTCCTATAGTAAGAAATCGCGTCCAAAGCTCGTCCAGTACAGTGCTTACAATGCAATACGGACCACACAACGGAATACATGAAGGTTGCGACCTTGCTGGTTGTGATAAAGATGACACGATTTTCCCAGTGAAAAAAGATCCTCACATAGAGGAAGATTTCACGTTAAGATCCACAGTAGACAAGAGAGTAAATTACTCATGACCTCTGTGAAGATAGAGATGTTATCAACAGAAATGTATTGTGGTTGTTTATCTTAGCAATACCTGCTAAAACAACAGCGCCAGAGGATACGCGTATCCTATCATTCCGTCCTATAGATCAATAGAGCGTTAACAGTATTAGCTCAGAGATCTGGACAAGCCAACACATACGTCTGCAATTGATTAGCAAGCTGTGTCATAAATAAAACATCATTGGGCGCTCCCATAGATAGCAAATCTGATTGAATACTTGTTTGTTGAGAGTCCATTCTGACAGCAACAAGCGACCCGTAAGAGAACGGGAGTGCGATAAAACAATCAGACGACCCAGAATATGACGGACCAAAACTGAACTTGGTGTACTATAATCAACAGACGGATTCTTTCCATTAAATTGAATAACGGAAACGAAAGAGTGCCTCCCTGGTTCCGGAGATACGCCACTACTGTCGAATTAAAGGACAGGAATTTGGGCATGCGTTTCTGAATAATGTTCATGCAATGACATAAAGCAAGCCTAAAAAACATTATTCCGCGGAAGTTAAACTGATAGCTAAAAGACTGCGGAACCCAAAGACCCTGGCACTTCGAATCCGTAGGGATCAGTATATATCCCAATCTGTTTGACTGGCAACCGTCATAACAGCCACACTCGGGTCCGGCAACTGCGGCGGCACTCTCTGAGTCACCCACCGAATGTTTGCCCCAGTCTGAATCTCTTGTAACACTAGATAGACAAGAGAATGTATAAATCAAGCAATTCATGGATTGCCGGAAAGTTGCCGTCGAAGAGAAGCTCCTCCGAGAACGAAGCGACTCTGAGAGAGTTCTTAACCTACTATCCACGCGTGGATGTAGCTAGGGCTGCATCACGTCTAACCAACTCCAATCAGCCACTGAAGGGCGGAGTTATACGTGAACAAACTACTGCCCTCAAAAGAAATTACATTGAGAATAATATCCCGTAAATCTTTTCTTGAAGACGTAATGATAACGCCTCAGTAAGGCGGATTACGTATAATAAAGCGTCTAAGTTAAGTCTACTATACATAATGTCGTTCCCAACATTGAAATTGGAAAAGACATAAACGGCGAAAAAGAATATATGCAGTCTTTAATCACACCGTCTAGACGCATATGAACTCTCGGTATGCCCTGCTCTGCCAAAATAAACTATATGTAAAAAAGATAAAATGGCAGAAATGAGCCACGCGGACAAGAAACTAAACTATCATGCTTAGTAGCAGGCTTGTATATATATATAAATATATAGCGTCGAAAAATAAAACACATATTGTAATGATAATATTGGACTGCGTCGGTAAGTCAGGGACAAAGTCCCTGTACCGATCGAAAAATCCGAGTCCAATGACGCTATAAGTCTCTTATCCAAGATCGCAGCAGTGAAGTCCGAAAAATAATCACTGCAAGAAATGCCAGAAGATATGAAAGGCATCTTCCGATACTACTAAAGGGAAAACTCGAAATCTTTCGAATCCCTTTCGCCATCCTGTCGGACCCTATAAAGCGTTCGGTCGTCCGTAGCTTGATGCAACCGCGGACCGCACCGACCCAGCGCCGTCGGATAATTCCTGATTCGACCGAGAAACCGTCAATTGCTGGGATGCTGCGAAACAACTGTGCTAACTCGGATAGCACGTCCGTCACTGAGGCCTGAGGAGCAGCGGTCTTACGATGCATTGCCGCAGGAAGCTCCGAGATCGTTACCCCGTGCATACTTCCAATATGCGAGCGAATGGAGTGTATAGGCCTCGTGTCCCTTGGCTACCGGATGGCGCGACCTATTCGCTGTGGAATCACTGAATGCCGAACTGATCGGATACTCGAGGTCACGTAGCCAATGTGCGGTTGTGTGCCCTGCTGTGAGGATGAGGAAGCATTAAAGACAGTCTCTCGGACTGTCAATATAACGGAGCGTCCCGAGCAACGGACATATGCTCCGAATGTAAAATATCTGAACCACAACATGCGGTCCCCTATGTTGTTGGCTTCCTCCGATCTGTCCTCAATCTGCCGTCACTGGGTGAGTACTAAAGTAATTAAAGTGCTCGCATCACCCAAATCTCCTTCCTAGACCGCAACGGACGAACCCGGCAGCCGAACCATTCGATGAATGTACGCTACACCGGGTGAGCTAGCGAATGTCACTCCGTAAGCGATAGACATATTCCATGAGCACTTATTGCCGCTAACTCTTCATTAACTATGACGACAGAGGCACACTTTTGAAAGACATCTCCATAACTCTTCGAACAAGAAACCAGAAATGCTTGGATAGCAAGCATAAAATAATAATATATATAGCGTCGTTCAATAATTCGAAAGTTTGTGTGACATTATTGGACTATGTCGGAAATGAGGGACGATGTCCCTGAACCGAACCAAAAATTTCTAAGTCCACCGACGCTATCAGTTTCTTATCCGGCATCGCAGCATATGTTGTTCCGAAAGGGAAAGCTTGAAATCCACCGAATCCCTTTCGGTATCCCGTCGGACCGGATGAAACTTTCGGACGTCCGTACCCGCTTCTGCGGAGCGTCCCGACCCAGCATCGTCGGATAAAATATATGCGACAGATTCAGTTGATGCTGGGATGCTGCGATAAACTGTGCTATTAAGGAAAGCACGTCCGTTCCCGAGGCCTGTGCAGTAGCGGACTTACGATGCATTGCCGCTGGAAGCTCCGTGTACGTTGACTCCCGCACACTTCCTATGCGAACGTCCGGAGTCTGCAGGCCTCGAGTCCCCGGCTACCGACCCAGCGCTGTCGGATAATTCTCGATCCGACACCGTTTCTGTCGGCTGCTGGGATGCTGCGATAAGCTGTGCTATGTGCACAAGAATGTCCGGCGTCGAGACCTGCGGAGGCGCAGTCTATCGCTGCTTCGCCGAGGGCAGCTCCGCATCAGATGGCTCCCGCATACTTTTCCTATGCGAACGTCCGGAGTCCATCGGTCTCGAATCCCTGGCTGCCGGATGGTGTGACCTGGTCGCCGAAGAATCCTTGATCGGCGAAGCTAGTAATATATCGGCGGTCACGCAGCCAAGGTGCGGTCGTGTGCGCTGACGAGAAGAGGAAGCCTTAGCAGTCTCAGCGGACTGCCTATACAACGGAGCGTCCCGAGCGACGGACGTATGCTCCGCTAACGACACATTTGTACCACAACATCTGGGGCCAGATGTTGTTGAACGAGAGAGGGGCCTCTCTCGCTTGCCGTCCGGATGGACCGGAACGAGCTATGAACCGGACTAAAAGGCTTCCTCCGTTCTCCCTCCGATCCGCCGTCACTGGGTGTGCATTAAGTTAATTTTATAGTGCTCGCATCACCCCAAAATTCCTTCTAGACCGCAACGGACGAACCCGGCTGCCGAACCATTCGGTGAATGGACGCTACACCGGGCGAGCTAGCGGACGTCAAAGGCCGTCGAACCTACTAGGGTCCTCTTAGGCAATTGGCGTATTACATGAGCACTTTCCGCTAGCCCTTCATTAATTGTGACGACGGAGGCACACTGTTGGAAGACATCACAGATACATCACCCTAATCTTGATCGTCTGAAATAGAAATTGATAAAGTAGAGTGACCCTGCGGGGAAAGGACCGGAGTGTCCAAATCCCCAACAACATACCGTGACATACGCTTCCCATATTGTCATCGAAATCATACGATACAGAACAGGAGTTAATGCGAGTACACTGACCACATATAGAATGATAATAAGGTCAGAGGAAGACTTCCTCTTAAAACAATTGATCAATATCCTTTCAATGTGAAAAGAAAACAAGTCCTGGTACTCGCACTAACCCCTGGCAATCAAAATACATAATAATAATATGATCCATTAATATAGAAAAAATAATTGAAATCAAAATATTTTGAAAAAATATTTTTTCAGAACAGCCCAAGTTTCTGAAAAGTAACGTTGAGCCCCAATGGATCCCAAGCCTAAGTGTGGACAAAAATTTTAAAAATATTTAAAACAATTTATTCAACACTTACGAACAATAATAATGTATCTAGTTATGATTAAAATAACATAAAGATATTATTATTTAGAAATCCCCCCCTCACACAGAGGGCTGTTGTAAATGTAAACAATGAGTGTAAAAACACTAAAATAAGACTCCAGGCACCCAGGCCCGAAATCAGTTACCAAAAATACACCATCTGATGCAAAACAGAGACTTCCAGGGAAGAAACTGCAGAACATCAGATGGTAGATGCAGAACACAACGCCTAACCACCCGTAGGTGAAGACGTAAACATGGGGAAAAAACAGAATTCATTCTGTTATTCAGCTAAAACTCCCAAGAAATTTTAGTAATAATAATTACAGAAACTATGCCAAAAGCATGGGAGAATAGCAAGGGGGAACTTAAAGGACAGGGAGAGAGGAAAAACACTTGAAAAAACAGTGTAACTAAATAATCAGAATGACAACAAAATGGCTGCTGCCTTGAAAATAGGTAACTTAACATAATTTCATTAAAAAATTTTAAGTTACAGCCCTGATAATATTCTGTCACACATTCTTTTCCTCTCCTCCTTTTCTATCCTCCTTAGAATCACCATTTCACTAATATTTATGTGTCTGGCATCATTTAAACTGAGATTTAAAAGCACAAAGATCAGTCAGATGTTAACTGATGAAGGGCCAAACTTAGAATGATAAATGGCGCCAATTTCGGAACGTCCTTGACACTGCGCATGCGCAGTAGGGGCGAAGTGTGGAGGGCCTTTCAGGACATGTTTTCTTTAGTTTTAGATGCAAATTTTGGGGATTGGGGGGCAAAATTTGTGTTTGGCCCTATATTTTAAGAGTTAGCACCAGCTATGTCTGGGTCATTGGTACAGTATAAAAATACACTTTTTCAGTTTTTCAATAAATGTGTTTGCAAATGTCTTTCGTTTTGGGTTGCATTAGGGTTACAGAAGCTTTCAATTTTATCTATCATTTTTGAACTTCAGCTGTATTTGAGTGCAAGATCGTTGGATAAAACATGAAATGAAAAAATGAAAGTGTCAATGACACTGTAGCTCAACTTGTCAAGACATGTACATGTATAGTAAGTAACAAAGCAATGACAAACATCTAGGTAATGACCTGATAACAAAGGTACATATAAAGTATTGTAATGGTCTGTACATAAATACTGGCTGTAGCCTGTAAATGAAAGTGTCAATGACACTGTAGCTCAACTTGTCAAGACAAAGACATGTACATGTATAGTATGTGACACAGCAATGACAAACATCTAGGTAATGACCTGATAACAAAGGTACATATAAAGTATTGTAACGGTCTGTACATAAATACTGACCGTTGCCTGTAACAAATGTATAGGTAAAGTATTGTAAAGGTGGGTGACAGTCAGATGCTGAACTAGAAAAAATCTTTGAGTCCCAGAGTGGGTCTGACTGAACCCCAAAATATTTGTTCTCATAGCACAGTGATAACAAAGGCACCCCAAAACACACTCGTTCCTGTCCCAAGGTGAAAACAAAAGTACTCAAGAAGTTTTGTGAAGATCAGTTCATAAATACGAGCTGTATAGAACTTGTGACAAAAAACTGATTGGACCTAATTTCGGTACAAAATGGCCACTGGCAGCCATCTTGAATTTTGGACCGTACCCAGAAACACTCATTCTCTTCCCAAGGAGATAACAAAGGTACCCAAGAAGTTTTGTGAAGATCGGTTCATAAATACAGCCTCTACCCTGAGCCGTATTGACATGTGTGCTTACATTGTGTAAGTAGCACTGAATAAATCAAAGTTCATCTAATTTGCATAATTTCTGCACGAAAAAAAACCCCCTTACAATATGTGATGTATTCCATGTTACTAAACATTCATACAAAAATTTATTAAAATCAGAACTTTCATACAGAAGTTCTATACAAAAGACTGATTGCACTAATTTTGGTACAAAATGGCTGCTGGTGGCCATCTTGAATTTCGGACCACACCCAAAAACACTCGCTCTCATCCCACGGTGATAACAAAGGTACCCAAGAAGTTTCATAAAGATTGGTTCATAAATATGGCCTCTAGTCTGAGCTGTATAGAAGTTGTGTACAAAAAACTGATTAGACCTAATTTCGGTACAAAATGGCCACTAGCAGCCATCTTGAATTTTAGACCGCACCCAGAAACACTCGTTCTCGTCCCAAGGTGATAACAAAGGTACCCAAGACATTTCGTGAAGATCAGTTCATAAATACAGACTCTAGTCTGAGCCGTATTGACATGTGTACTTACTGTGTGTAAGTCGCACTGAAAAAATCAAAGTTCATCTAATTTGCATAATTTCTGCACGAGAAAAAAACCCGTATTATATGTGATGCATCCCATGGTACTAAACATTCACACAAAAAAATTATTCAACTCAGGGCTTTCATATGGAAGTTCTGTGCAAAAATCTGATTGCACCTAATTTTGTACAAAATGGCTGCCATTGGCCATCTTGAATTTCGGACCGGACCCCAAAATACTCGTTCTCGTCCCACGGTGATACCAAAGGTACCCAAGAAGTTTCGTAAAGATCGGTTCATAAATGCGGCCTCTAGCCTGAGCTGTATTGGCATTTGCACTTACAGTGCTGAAAGTAACACTAAATACATCAAAGTTAGTCTAATTTGCATAATTTAAGCACAAGAAAAAAACCCGTATAACAAAGGCACCCCAAAACACACTCATTCCTGTCCCAAGGTGAAAACAAAGGTACCTAAGAAGTTTCGTGAAGATCAGTTCATAAATATGAGCTGTATAGAAGTTGTGACAAAAAACTGATTGGACCTAATTTCGGTACAAAATGGCCACTGGCAGCTATCTTGAATATTGGACCATACTCAGAAACACTCGTTCTCGTCCCAAGGTGATAACAAAGGTACCCAAGAAGTTTCGTGAAGATCGGTTGATAAATACAGCCTCTAGCCTGAGCCGTATTGACATGTGCACTTACAGTGTATAAGTAGCACTAAATAAATCAAAATTCATCTAATTTGCATAATTTCTGCACAAGAAAAAAACCTGTACCATATGTGATGTATTCCATGTTACTAAACATTCATACAAAAATTTATTCAAATCAGAACTTTCATACAGAAGTTCTGTACAAAAGAATGACTGCACTAATTTTGGTACAAAATGGCTGCTGGTGGCCATCTTGAATTTCGCACCACACCCAAAAACAATCGTTCTCATCCCACGGTGATAACAAAGGTTCCCAAGAAGTTTTGTAAAGATCGGTTCATAAATACGGCCTCTAGCCTGAGCCGTATAGAAGTTGTGTACAAAAAACTGATTAGACCTAATTTCAGTACAAAATGGCCACTGGCAGCCATCTTGATTTTTGGACCGCACTCAGAAACACTCATTCTCGTGCCAAGGTGATAACAGAGGTACCCAAGAAGTTTCGTGAAGATCGGTTGATAAATACAGCCTCTAGCCCGAGCCGTATTGACATGTGTACTTAACTGTGTGTAAGTAGAACTGAAAATATCAAAGTTCATCTAATTTGCATAATTTCTGCACGAAAAAAACCCCGTATTATATGTGATGTATCCCATGGTACTAAACATTCATACAAAAAAATATTCAAAGCAGAGCTTTCATGTGGAAGTTCTGCACAAAAAACTGATTGCCCCTAATTTTGAACAAAATGGCTGCCAGTGGCCATCTTGAATTTTGGACCGGACCCCAAAACACTCGTTCTCGTCCCACGGTGATAACAAAGGTACCCAAGAAGTTTCGTAAAGATCGGTTCATAAATGCGGCCTCTAGCCCGAGCTGTATTGGCATTTGCACTTACAGTGCTGAAAGTAACACTAAATACATCAAAGTTAGTCTAATTTGCATAATTTAAGCACGAGAAAAAAACCCGTATGATATGTGATGTATCTCATGGTACTAAACATTCATACAAAAAAATGTTCAAATCAGAGCTTTCATATGGAAGTTCTGTACAAAAAACAGATTTCTGCATCGTCGGTACAAAATGGCGGCTGGCAGCCAACTTGAATTCTGGACCGGACCCAAAAACACTCGTTCTCGTCCCACGGTGATAACAAAGGTACCCAAGAAGTTTCGTAAAGATCGGTTCATAAATGCGGCCTCTAGCCCGAGCTGTATTGGCATTTGCACTTACAGTGCTGAAAGTAACACTAAATACATCAAATTTAGTCTAATTTGCATAATTTAAGCACGAGAAAAAAACCTGTATGATATGTGATGTATCTCATGGTACTAAACATTCATACAAAAAAATGTTCAAATCAGAGCTTTCATATGGAAGTTCTGTACAAAAAACAGATTTCTGCACTGTCGGTACAAAGTGGCGGCTGGCAGCCAACTTGAATTTTGGACCACACCCCAAAACACTCGTTCTCATCCCACAGTCATAACAAAGGTACCCAAGAAGTTTCATAAAGATCGGTTCATAAATACCATCAATTGTTGAAGTACGGACAGATGGACAGACGGCAACGGACAACGGGCCATGGCATAAGCTCAAATTTGGCTTCACCAAAGTTGTGCTAAAAAATCAGTATAAAAGCATGGCAAATGTGACCCACCAGTAGGGACTGCTTATGGAATAACTCCCCAATACATAAATTCTGACATCTGGTAGACAGACATTTTAACTTGACCTATGCATGAGAGATAGTGTTGAAATGATTAAGCTGACGTTGAAGTGATTAAAAGTATTAATCGACTAACAAATTCCATGTCGACTAGTTATCAACATATATATCCCATGGGCCCACTCCCAATACAAGTTATTGTAACTGGCTGGTGCATTTCTTGAGTTTTTTCCCTTCACCACAGTAAAGTGCAAAATTTGATGAGAATGCTCATTTCATTCGCATGGTGGTTAAGCAAATTTAAATCTATGCGAACGGAATGACAGGTTAGACAAAAGTTGCATCTTGAATGGTAATGTCTGAGTAACTTAACTGGTAGAGTGCTAAATTTTTTCTCAGCCTCAAGATTTGTTCACACATTTTTTTCTTGTTACAATTCATGGAGGAGTGCCTATAGGCACTTTCCCATAAATTGTAACAATGCAAATCAATGGAGATGAAGTAATTTTACTTACAAGATAATACGAAGGACATACACAGAACACGAAGCCTTTAACTTTAGGTACCTGCAGTTCAGAATAAAGCCCAAATATGGGCTTCTAACACTCTACCAGTTAAGCAGCCTTTCTTGTCTCTTGATACATTTTTAGACTTTTGCCATGAGAGGCGATATGTATTTTAATTCCATGCAATATATGAACACCTGTTAATGATAAAAAAAAGCAGTTTCCCAAGAATTTTTACATAGCCGAGTGCTCGGTTAGCCATCTCCAACCCACTTGAATGATCAGTCAGTTAGAGACATTTTTTAAATTTTGCACACTGTACAAGTTACAGTATCCGACTGGTATGTTTCCTTTTGACTTTTGTCACTACCATCTGTTTACTTGGAACACACTTGTTACCTAGTTAATTTTAAATCACTGTCAAAACAATACGTACAGTAATAAAATGACCAGGAAAACGATTGATCAGCTGATTTGACAGTGTCAGTTTGAAAAGTCCATGCTGGTCATGTTTTATGTAACAATCTAAAAATAGTGCTCTGCCATTTTGTGTGTCGATTTCTGGGACTGGTCATCATCAGTGAAGCATGAGATTTTTTTTTTAAATTGTTCTATTTGGAACTTTCCAGTAATAGGCGCCTCACTGTAAGTCAACGCAAACATACTGAAATGCAGTGTAAAGAGCTATTTAAAAATACATCTGCATTTTCAGTTGTAGATTTTTGGCCCCTTATGCAAGCATGTGAATTACTGTGTACAAAATGTGATCTATATTTGTCTGTATATGTGTGTTTCAAATTGATTTGACAATCGCAAAAAAAGCCACGAAGAAAATAATAAAACCAAGTAAATAAATATATATTAATTAAATGCCTTTCATATTTTATATTCAATAGGAAACTCCATTTAAATGAAACTAAGCTTAAAATATTATGAGAGTAAGTCACCTACTATTGCTTGCAAATCGACATTAACATCAACCTCCAAACTGAAAAAAAACTTTGATAGTAGATTTTCCAAGATTTTTAGGTGAAACTGATCTCATTCCAGGAGTGATTCAAAATGCTCAAATATCAATCATGTTATAAACAGGATCTGGCTAAATGACCAAACTGCCCATGACAAAAAGCCAGCAAACATCTTTGTTGTCACCAAGAGAATCAGCTGATAAAAGACAAAAATTACAAAAACATTACTTACACACAATGGGGTATTTCTCAGGCAACATTCTGATGTAATCTAGTGGTATTCGCCCTGTATCTCCATCATCAAACTCTACACTGATCAAGTTTTTGTCATGTCTACTCTTTGAGCATTCTACAAATACAGAGAAAACTCACATGAAGTAAAAATATAAATAAAATCTGGAAAACTTTGCGTTAATTCTAAATAAAAAAATACTTTGTTTTACAGGCCTTACATTTTTTTCCACCTTAGAAATAAAAAAAATTATTACCTAGCACACTTACAAATTCCAGACTAGAAATATGTAGTATTTATTCAAAGTATTATTCTTCAATAAACACTGCCAGAATAAAAAGATAAACTAGACTTTATGATTCTGGAGAATCATGGCTTTTCCCGATGAGATTCCTTGATTTTTCATGCCCCCACAGTGTCTGATGAATTGTTCTTAACTGTCTCACTGAAGTTCCTTCATTGATGTTATGAGAAAGGTGATCTCAAATGACTCAGTTTGATAAAAAAAATTGTTTAGGTAAAACCATCATTACCGGTGGAGTGGGTTAATATTAATATCGTCGTCCCACAAGTTAATGGCCGACAAAAGAAGTTATGTTTGTTTGACACATACGCACTGAGTGCTCTGTCTATTTGAAAATGGTCCATTTTATCTCAAATGTATCCAAAATATTGATGTCTGGCAGTTTGTAGAGGGTTAACATGTGCTAACAGGAATATTTATTCATGCAACTTGCAATTCCAAACCCAAAAGTGCGAATGGCCATTTTTACTAAAAATCTACAAGATGTTTTCAGAGAAAGCCATGCGCATACGCTCTTTTCGAATTTGACGTGACGAAATGCGAAATTCGTATCGCTCTTATTATTTATTTATTTATTGGTGTTTAAGGTCACATATTTCTGCACAATGGTTAATCATGACCGTGACAGTTTTGCGGGTGGAGGAAGCCGGAGTACCCGGAGAGAACCACCGAGCAACGGCGAGCAACTGTCAGCTCCCCAACATACCAACTCCACACAAGCAGGGTTAGCATTGGTTGAAGACAGGTGCACCATCGACGTGCAGTACGCCTTAGTACCGTGCCCCCACGTGGGCAATGGGAGTGAAGTGTCTTGCCCAAGGACACAACGCGGTTGCCACAGGTGGGATTCGAACCGAGGACCTATCGGCTTGCAGCCTGCACCTCTACCTACTGAGCCACCGCGCCCCCTCGTATCGCCCTTCATGGAAAGTGATGCCGCAACTATCCATGAACAACGAGTGAAAATTTCATGGAAATCTGCCTAGAATTGGCTGGGATATAGCGTTTTGAAAAGAGGAGGTAACTGTTTGAATTTGGTCCTTCCTTTTCAAGCCAGTTCGAAAAAAGATGTCGTGAATGGGCGCAGACTCCTTTAGTGCCCCCCCCCCCCCTCTGGAGAAAGTCCACTTAAATGTTACAATTGTGTGTGACTGGTGGAGAGTTGGCTGTAAATGGAAGTTGCTTCTTTAAGACCACCACCCAGGGATCCAAACACAACCTTTAAACCAAAGAGAATCGTCAGAAGTTTAAAGTGAAAAGAAATTGGCGGTGATTGGGTTTCTGGTATTGGACATTAAAATAGCACTTCTGACATACACGAACCGTGTCCAGACCGCTGGAGGCAGCGACTTGAAATTTTCAGAAATTGTTCGACGGACCCTGGCCGACATTTTGGGATCTGTTAGTTTAAACATATTTATTTGCCAACAAAAGCATAGCAAAAGGATTGGAGGACAAGTGCTCAACACTTAGCAAACCCTCCTCTCCATTACATATAACATTTAATAATATAATTATTGTAATAATGGTAGCAATTAAATAATGTACAAAACTTTACTAATAGATTTACACTTATATTTTCTGCCAAATAAAAATAGGCAAGAGAGAGAGAGAGAGAGAGAGAGAGAGAGAGAGAGAGGAAGAAGAAGAAAAAAGAAGAAGTAAGGCTCACAGTGAAGGGGCAGAGATTTCCACTGATAAATGTTGCTCAAACTCCTACGGAAGTGTTCCATTACAATGGCTAAACAAGAGGGATCTGTTTGGAGCTTCCGGACCGCCTGGAAAACACCACGCATCGCTTGGAATGTGAGAGTACTATTCGTCCCGACTCTGTCAGTTTAGAATGGACACGGGCAGTGTTGTAGGCGACTGTAGAGCTGCGATTGAGCATAACGTCCCAGGTTTCGGTGCCTCATTGCCTTACCGACTCCAAGGTATAATTGTTTGTCTCAATATCGTCCTTACTACTTGTAGTTTATACCGTTGCCATACTTTAATGTAGCCTCTTGCCGTTTTCGAGACTTTCGACCCAGAACGCCGCCAAGGTGGGGAAGTGCGGGGGAGGGGGGGGGGGGCTGCAGCGGCGGGGGGGGGGGGGGTTGTATCCTGACACTATCTTTAAACCTTAGATAATTCGCAGAAGTTGAAGTGAAAAGAAATCGACGGTGAGTATGTTTTTTGGCGGGAAACGATTAACGAAAATTTGCCAGTTAGACATTCAAATTGAACTTCACACAAACACGAACCGTGTCCAGACCACTGAAGGCAGCGTCTTCTGATTTTCAGAACTTGTTCTACGCACCCTGGCCGACATTTTGGCATCTGTTGCAAGTGTCGATACCGCGTGGAGAACACCATGCATCGCGTGGAAAGTGAGAGTACTATTCGTCCCGACTCTATCAGTTTGGAAAGGAATTGGGCACTATTGCAGACTACTGTAGAGCAGCGATTAAGTATAAAGCCGGAGTTTTTTTGTGCCAAATTGCCTAACCGGCTCCAAGGTACGATCTTTCGTCTGTACATCGCCCAGATCGCCTGTAGTTTATAGCGTTACCATACGTTGAAGTAGCCTTTTGTCATTTTCGCCACTTTCTACCGAGATTTGAGGGTACCTTCCTTCAACCCCAATTTACAGCGAAATCTAGCCATGCTCACAACCACGCCCTCTCCCCGTGCCCGGGTGCTTCTAAAGATAGAAAGGTCAATGGGGAGGGGCAGGTGTACTTGGTGTAAAAACAGCAGGGGGGGGGGGGCGCGTGTCCTAGGTAAAAGAAACAGCAGGGGACAGGTGTCCTAGGTAAAATAAACAGCAGGGGGGGGGGGGGGGGAGGAGGGCAGATGCCCCCGCTAATTAATTTTAATAGCAGGCAGTTGTTCATGGGGCAGGTGTCCAATCCTATTGCACAGGTTCCAAATTTTCTATGGTACTTGGCCTTGACGGAAACAACATTTCAACAAGAAACAACGGGAAACCTATTTGTAGTAAAGCTGCAAATATAAACCTGATTTTAGGACCATTCCATGGACAGTTCAGCATTTCTTACTCTCCGCAGTATTTCACCCGAGTCGAGTGCTGACGTCATGCAAGTTTGACGGACACGCTTTCAATTTTGTTATTGACAACAACATATTTATAATTTCGTGATTACTGATCGGAATTTTGAAAACTACACACACAATCGCGAAAGAGTTTTCTGAAAAACACGATTCTGCAAAAGGTTTTAGTGAAATTTGATTATTTTTTTTTATTTTCAACTTCGATGGCTCTTGTCGAAAAGGTGCTAATCACTGATCGTCCCAAACGAGATCAAAGACTGACGCCGTATATTAATAACATACAGAGAATCTTCTAAGAATATACACGCGCAATTCTAAAATGCAATAAATCAAGTCTTTTTTCAGGTTTTACGAGAGAAATATGTCCAATTGTATCATTGAATCATGTTTAGGTATATGTGGGCGAGACATTTTCTATACGGACAAAATACAGATTAAATAAAATATTTGCCATTATTTTCCGCAGACGTATTTTTGTCTTTGCTTCTTAGGGAAATCCATGCTGCTAAATACAACGAAGAAGTGTTATCTAATGAGGTCAGAACCGTCAGGTGGTCGATCCGACACCGCACCTCGAAGAAGATTTAGTGGGGGTGTCAATTTTACAAGTAATGTAGGCAGCGTACACGGCATGGGCTGTCTGTCTTTAATCCTATAAACAGGGTTAAGGCTTGATTTTTTGAATACCCTTATTTATTTATTTATTTATTTATTTATTTATTTATTTATTTATTTATTTATTGGTGTTTAAGGTCACATACTTATGCACAATGGCTAATCGTGACCGTGACAGTTTTTTTGGTGGAGGAAGCCGGAGTACCCGGAGAGAACCACCAAGCATCGACAAGCAAATGTCAGCTCCTCAACATTCTAACTCTGTTCAAGCTCCGCTCAAGCAGAGTTACAGAGGTTGAAGACATATGTACCATCGACGTTCAGTATGCCTTAGTACACAGCGTCATCGTGCCCCCATGTCGGCAACCGGGCTACTTAACGCCAATTATCCAAATGGGAGCATGATGCCGCCGTGTACAAAGGCGTACTGCACGTCGATGGTACGCATGTCTTCAACCAATATAACCCTGCCTGTGCTGCAGTGCGGAGTTACGATGTTGGGGAGCTGTCAGCTGCTCGTCGTTGACTGGTGGTTCTCTCTGGGTACTCCGGCTTCCTCCATCCGTAGAACTGTCACGGTCATGATTGGCCATTGTGCAAATATTATCATGCACTGTAGTGTGGAATATGAAGTGAGACGTACCTTTCAATGTGTGTTTGGTTGGAGAAAGAGAGAGGGGAAGGGGTGGGGGGTGGTAAGATCGGTAATATTGTTGCGATAAATCTACCGATGGCGTTGGACACCATGGAATTGACAGCCCATTTTCTGAAAATGTCTATGCTTGGCAGCCTCTGGAGGGTTAGCAAATGCTTACCGAAATATTTTGTCCATGCAACTTGTAATGTCACTCCAAGACCTGCGAATGCAAACTTTTTGTTGAAAATCTTTTTGAGAAATCTACAGAAAACTGGAATTTTAAGCTTTTAGGGGTATATCTCCTTAACTAGCCAAAAATGGGTTAAGACCTTGATTTTTGAATACACTTACTACTTACAAAAATGTTTCCCTGGCAGCTTTGCGTCCGGTAAAAGAAGTTATTTTTCTCTGTTGCCTTCTCATTTGATGTTGTTGGTGTCCAAAAATGGACTATTTTTTCAGAATTTTGACTTTTAGCAGTTCATAAAAGGTTAACCAATGCTTACCAGAATAATTTATCCATTCAAGTGGTAATGTGACACCAAGACCTATCAATGGCCATTTTTTGTTGAAAACCCTACCAGATGTTTGTAAAGAAATCCAGGGAAAACATAAATTTTTAAGCCTTTGATGGGTATCACTATTAACAACAACAAAAGGGGTTAACGCTTGGTTTTTTGAATACCCTTATTACTTACAAAAATGGTCCTTGGTGAATTCCACTTCCGACAAAGGAGATTAAGTTTATTTCTCAGGTACACGTCGGGAGCTGTGGGTGTCCGAAAACAGCCCATTTCAACAAAATTACGATGTTTGATAGCCTGCAGAGGGTTAATAAACACTCACCGGGATATTTTGTCCATGCAGCTTGTAATGTCACACTAAGACCTGCGAGTAGTCATTTTTTCTTGAAAACCTACAGGATATTTTTAGCTAAATCCACAGAAAATGGGAATTTTAAGATTTTAAGGGGTCTCTCTCTTTAGCTTTGCCAAAATGGGTTAAGACTTCGACTTTTGAATACCCTTACTACTTACAAAAATGTTTCCATATAGATTGTGCGCTCGATAAAAGAAAGCACTTTTCTTTGTGGCGTACCCGTTGGGTGCTGTTGGCGTCCAAAAACAGCCCATTTTATCACAATTTTGACTTTTAGCAGCCTGTGGAGGGTTAACAAATGCTCACCGCAGTATTTTGTCCACGCAGCATCTATTGTCACATCAAGGCCTGGGAGTGACAATTTTTTCTTGAAAATCTACAAGACTCATTTAGAGAAATCCACGGAAAACCTGAATTTTTTAGCTTTATGGGGGTATTGCTGTTTAACCAGCCCAAGACGGGTTAACGCTTGCTTTTTTGAACACCCTTATTACTTACAAAAATGATCTCCGGTAAATTCCACTTCCAATAAAGGAAGTTATGTTTATCTCTCGTGTATCGTTTGGGTGTTCTGGGGGCCTGAAACCGGCCCATTTCATCAAAATTTCGATGTTTGGCAGCCTGTGGAGGGTTACCATATGCATCGCCTGATATGTCATGTGTATCAAAGGTCATGGCACAGACAGGTCTATCAATGATGAAGGTTTAAAAAAAATCTACAAGATGTGTTTCGAGAAAGTGCCGATAAACCCCAATTTTGGCAGTTTTTTGCCAATTCCGACAAAGTAAGGGTTAAATCGAAAATTCCGCTTCGGTACATTTTTAGATTTTGTGCCCCTCTATGCGTGTGCAAAATTTCGTGAAAATCGGTTCGAAAATGGCTTCTGAATCGTACGGACAAAATGTGTGGAAAAAAAAAAAAAAAAAAAAAAAAAAAAAAAAATAATAATCCGTAGAAAAACAATAGTCTTTTCCAGAGGGAAAAGCCTGAAAAAAAAAAAAAAAAAAAAAAATAATAATCCGTAGAAAAACAATAGTCTTTTCCAGAGGGAAAAGCCTAAAAAAAATAATAATCCGTAGAAAAACAATAGTCTTTTCCAGAGGGAAAAGCCTAACTAGATTTTTCGATTTCAAGAAATCGAGAGATTCACCTATTCCGCTTGTCTTTTTAGGCAGCGACGAAATAAGATTGCATATAGAGCTGGTAGTTTTTTAGGCTATATTAAGTGCATAGCCGATAGAAAACTCCCTACTGTGTCTAACAATTCTTTCGGCAATACTCTTTCACATTGGCGTGAATGCTGTATGCTTAATGTCCAAGTTAGGGCTAAATAGCAAACCCGTTGAACAGATCGCGTGTACTTAATAATAACAACATGTGCATGTGTGACACCATAGATTGTGGCGAACGTTTTCGCAGCAGCCATCCCAAACATTCAGCATTTGTACCTGAAGCTCGCCCGAACTCGGTCATATTATTAGAAAGTCCCGAAACCAAGCATGGGCCTCGAGGCAGCCGCCCCTCTCTCTCAACCCACACCCCGAACGTGCACATACCCTCTCCTGACATTCAACATGATAGAATGGGAAATTGGTGTCGCTCTCTGTGTGAAAAGATGCGGTAACTATTTGTGAAGAATGAGTGAAAAAATGATGGAAATCGGCCAAGAATTGGCCGAGATATATCGTTTTAATGAGTTGAGGTAATTGTTTGAATTTGGTCCCATTCTAGCCGGTGCGACCTGACGCTGGGTATATGTCTGGGGTAGTTCCGCTTGAAATCGTGGATTCTCAGTTTCTGGTGGAGAGACGCTGGTGACTGAAAGATGCATTGTGTACACTGGCGCCAAATGGACCTCGCCAAGCTGGTAACAGTTAGATATTTGTCAGAAATGAAAAGTGGACAGTAATCGCACATGGGTTAATGGCGAATAGGCGGTAATCTGGCTAATTTGACATTAAAATTGAACAGACAGCAGTGTCGCTCATACGCCCACTACGTCCAGACCACTGGAGGCAGCTACACGAAATTTTCAGAAGTTGTTCTACTCTTCCTGCCCGACAGGTTAGTATCTTTGTCGAGTGGCGTGACCGCGTGGGAACAATGTGGATCGCGTGGAAACCGAAGGGACGATTCGTCCCTCCTCTATTCCCAATGCAACGACGTTTCCATTCACTATTCACCTGTCACCCGTCGAGTTTGGCATTATTTCTGTCTATTTGACGAACTGTTCAGCTTTCAATATTCACACGTTCACGTGGGACTGAAAGTTTGGAGTTAAACTGCTTATTTCAGAGCGTACCGGCAGAAACTGACAACTCGACCCGGTGGCGAAAAAGCCGTCGTCTGGCTAATTTGACATTCAAACTGAACAGATACAATGTCGGATACACGCCAATTATGTCCCGACCATACAAGGCAGCAACTTCAGATTCTCAGAATGTTTTCTCCTGTCCCTGCCCAACAGTTTAGTATCTTTGTCAAGTGCCAAGACCGCGTGGAAACACCGTGGATCAGGTGGAAACCGAGGGGACGATTCGTCCCTACTTTCTTCTCAATTCAACGACTTTCCTATTCATTATTTACCTGTCACCGGCTGAGTTTGGCATTATATCTGTCTATTTGATGAACTTTTCAACCTTAACTATTTGCGGCCTCGTGTTTCACCACCGAAAGGCCACTGCACGGTTACCAATATATTCAGGGACTGATTTTGCGAAAAAAACAATTATTCCGACTGTACCCACATGGGAACTCCTAAATCTGTAAGGGTTACATTTTTAATAATAACGTATAAAACAGAAGTTGTCGTGCTAAGCTTGCTGCATGCAGGCATAGAAAACATTCAGCGCTCAATGAATTAGGAATGGAGTAAATTGTTACTTAAACCAGCGAAATTCTGAAAAAAATGAGAGTTTTTTTTCGACGGCACCTACCTTTATGCATCCGAGACAGGGACTGCGTTAAACTTTACAGCAACCTTATAACAGAAAATATTCTTGGAATTGAACTGTGAATCCGAATTTCGAAAGCCTACAGAATGCAAATGGGTGGGTGGCGGGCATCATCACTGGATCTAATGTTGTATTTCATGTTTTCTTTATATTCTATTTATTTTTTTGATCTCTCTCTCTCTCTCTCTCTCTCTCTCTCTCTCTCTCTTTCTCTCTCTCTCTCTCTCTCTCTCAGTTTAATTTGTGTTTGTCTATAATGTTTATAATATTTTGATTTTGCTAGATTCTGTTATTTATGGAATACGTTCTGCCATATTGTAAATTATTAGTCACCGTACAGGAACGGAAGGGCTTCTAAGTGGTAAGCACTTGTCCTCCAATCCTGATTTGCATTGTCAAATGGCAAATAAAATATGTTTAATCTAATCTAACAGTAGGGCGGGGGGGGGGGGATGTGTCCTAGGTAAAAAAACAGCAGGGTGCAGGTGTTCTAGGTAAAATAAACAGCATGGGGGGGGGGGGGGGGGGGGGGGGGGGGGATGTCCCCGCTAATTAATTTTAATGGCAGGCAGTTGTTCATGGGGCAGGTGTCCTATCCCACTGGTACTTGGCCTTGATGGAAATAACATTTCAACAAGAAACAACGGGAAACTTATTTGCAATAAAGCTGCAAATACAAACTTGATTTTAGGACCATTCCATGGACATTTTAAAGCCTACTGCGATATCAGCGTTTCTTACTCTCGTCCTTTCACCACACCGCAGTATTTTACCCGAGTCGAGTTCTGACGTCATGCAAGTTTGACGGACATGCTTTCAATTTTGTTATTGACAACAACATATTTATAATTTCGTGCTTACTGATCCGAATTTTGAAAACGACACACGCAATCGCGAAAGCATTTTCTGAAAAACACGATTCTGTAAAAGGTTTTAATGAAATTTGATTATTTTTTTTATTTTCTATTTGCTCTTGTCGAAAAGGTGCTAATCACTGATCGTCCCAAACGAGATCAAAGACACGCCGTAGTTTAATAACAGACAGAGAATCTTCTAAGAATATACATGCGCAATCCTAAAATGCAATAAATCAAGTGTTTTTTCACGTTTTATGAGAGAAATATGTCCAATTGTATCATTGAATCATTTTTAGGTATATGTGGGTGAGAAATTTTCTATACGGACAAAATACAGGCTAAATAAAATATTTGCCATTATTTTCCGCAGACGTATTTTTGTCTTTGCTTCTTGGGGAAATTTCTTGCTGCTAAATACAACGAAGGTGTGTTATTTGATGTGGTCAGAACCGTCAGGTGGTCGGGTCCGAAACCGCACCTCGCAGAAGATGTAGTGGGGGGTGTCGATTTTACAAGTAATGTAGGCAGCGCACACTGTCTGTCTTTAATCCGACAAAACAGGGTTAAGGCTTGGTTTTTTGAATACCTTATTTATTTATTTATTTATTTATTTATTTATTGGTGTTTAAGGTCACATACTTCTGCACAATGGCTAATCGTGACCGTGACAGTTTTAGAGGTGGAGGAAGCCGGAGTACCCGGAGACAACCACCAAGCATCGACGAGCAACTGTCAGCTCCTCAACATTCTCACTCTGTTCAGGCTCCGCTCAGGCAGGGTTACAGAGGTTGAAGACATGTGCACCATCGATGTGCAGTATGCCTTAGTACACGGGGACATCGTGCCCCTATGTCGGCAACCGGACCAAAGTGCCTTGCCCAAGGACACAACGTGAGTCGTCCCGGACGGGGATCGAACTCGGGACCTCTAGCATAGAAGTACAACGGTCTACCACTGAGCCACCGCGCTCCCTTGAATACCCTTAATACTATCATACATTATCCCCCAGGAATTCTAAATCTGATAAAAGAGGTCATGTTTATATATTGCATACCCATTTTGCTGCCCGAAAACAGCCGATTTTATGAAAATTTTGACGTTTAGCAGCCGGTAGAGGGATTAACAAACGACTAGCGGAATATTCTATCTATGCAATTTGTAAGACCTGCCAATGTCAAATTGTTCTTGAAAATCCACCAACAAGCAGTTAGCGAAATCCACGAAAATGTAAATTTTAAGCGTTTAAGGGGCATCTCTCCTTATCCAGTTCAAAATGGGTTAAGTTTCATTCTTTTAAATACCCTTACTACTTACAAACCTTAAACACCAATTAGATTCCATGATTTTTCTTGATCCCCCACAGTGTCTGATGAATTGTTTTTAACTGTCTCACAAAAGTTCCTTCATTGATGTTATGAGAAAGATGAGTATAGTAGTCTCAAATGATTCGGTTTGGTTTTGATAAAAAAATGTTTAGGTAAAAACCATCATTAATGGTAGAATGGGTTAATATCAATATCAATGTTTCCCTATCAGTTTTGCGTCCGGTAAAAGCCCATGAAGGGTTAACAAATGCCTACCAGAATAATTGATCCATGCAACTGGTCATATGACACCAAGACCTATCAACGGCCATTTTCTCTTGAAAACCCCACAAAATGTTTGTAAAGAAATCCAGGGAAAACGATTTTTAAGCTTTTGATGGGTATCCCTGTTAACCTCCCCAACAGGGGTTAACGCTTGGCTTTTTGAATACCTTTATTACTTACAAAAATGGTCCTCTGTGAATTCCACTTCAAACAAAGGAGATTATGTTTATCTCTCATGTATACATTAGGTGCTGTGCGTGTCTGAAAACAGTCCCATGTTAACAACATTACGATGCTTGGCAGCTTGTAGATGGTTAATGCCACATAAACACCTACGAATAGTCAATTTGTCTTGAAACCCTACAAGTTACCGTTAGGGAAATTCACAGAAAATGGGAATTTAAAGCTTTCAAGGGATATCTCTCTTTAGCCTGCCCAAAATGGGTTAAGACGTCGACTTTTGAATACCCTTACTACTTACAAAAATGTTTCCATATAAATTGTACGCGCGATAAAAGAAGGAACTTTTCTTTGTGGTGTACCGTTTGGGTGCTGTTGGTGTGCAAAAACAGCCCATTTTATCGCAATTTTGACCTTCAGCAGCCCGGGGAGGGTTAACTAATGCTGACCGGAATATTTTGTTCATGCGACTTGTAATGTCACACCAAGACCTGCAAATAGCCGATTTTTCTTGAAAACCTACAAGATGTTGTTAGAGAAATCCACAGAAAACGGGTATTTTAAGATTTTAATGGGTATCTCTCTTTAACCAGCCCCAAATGGGTTAAGACGTCAAATTTTGAATACCCTTACAACTTTCAAAAATATTTTCCGATCAATTTTGCATCCGATAAATGAAGGCCCCTTTCTCTGTGGTATATTGTTTGGGTGCTGTTGGCGTCTAAAAACAGCCCATTTTATCACAATTTTTACGTTTAGCAGCTCGGGGAGGGTTAACTAATGCTGACCGGAATATTTTATCCATGCAACTTGTAATGTCACACCAAGACCTGAGAGTGACCAATTTTTCTTGAAAATCTACAAGACTCGTTTAGAGAAATCCACAGAAAACATGAAGTTTTGAGCTTTTTGGGGGTATTGCTGTTTAACCAGCCCAAAACGGGTTAACACTTGGTTTTCTGAACACCCTTATTACTTACAAAAATGATCTTCGGTGAATTCCACTTCCAATAAAGGAAGTTATGTTTACCACTCGGGTATCGTTTGGGTGTTGTGGGGGTCTGAAACCGGCCCATTTCATCAAAATTTCGATGTTTGGCAGCCTGTGGAGGGTTACCATATGCATCGCCAGATATGTCATGTGTATCAAAGGTCGTGGCAGAGGCAGGTCTATCAATGATGAAGGTTTAAAGAAAATCTACAAGACGTGTTTCGAGAAAGTGCCGATAAACCCCAATTTTGACAGTTCTTTGCCAATTCTGATGAAATAAGGGTTAAATCGAAAATTCCGCTTTGGTACATTTTTAGATTTTGTGCCCCTCTATGCGTGTGCAAAATTTCGTGAAAATCGGTTCGAAAATGGCTTCTGAATCGTACGGACAAAATGTGTGGAAAAAAAAAAAAAAAAAAAAACCCAAAAAACCCCCCCCCAAAAAAAAAAAAAAAAAAAAAAATAATAATAATCCGTAGAAAAACAATAGTCTTTTCCAGAGGGAAAAGCCTAATAATGTTTTGTATTATTTTGATGGTTGATACCTTTCTTAGTAGCTGACAAAAATCACTTCCACTTTGTCATTCTCTCATCAGAATGTACAGTTTTCATACTCAGAAAACCTGCTCCAGCCACTGAAAACAACATTCTGGATGAGAACCAGATTTTGGATGAAACAATTTTAAAACTAGAGGTACTGTGAGCAAGCTCACAAAGTGATACCCCCCGCGCCTGAAATGTATAAGTTAGATTATCTCCCCTTGGAAATGTCAGGACGGAATTATATTGCTTCATGCACATCTTCATATGGAGTTCTTCCATTGTGTAAAGTTTCATGAAAACTCTTCAAATGGTTTAGGAGGAGTTGCGCTTATAAGAATGGACAGATGGACGGAGGGACAGACGGACGCTCCAACATTTCGGGTTTATGGGCTACCAAAAAAACATTTTGTATGTCCAAAACCTTATTTTACCCAGAACTCCACCCCCTCCACCCTAGAACTTATATATTTAACCCTAACCCACCCCTCCACCCAAAAACCACACCCTAATCCTACCCCACCCTGACCCTAAACCCTAAAAGCCCACCCCAGACCCTAACCCCCACCCACCCCCAGGACCTAACCCCCAACCTTAAGCCCTACTCTGGGGCTACCCCTAACCCCCACCCCACCCTAGCCAAACCAATAGGATTAGGAGCTATTTTTCGGTTTAGGGGGCTACTAAAACTAAAACCCCACCCCTGACCCCAACCCTAACCCCCCCGGGACCTAACCCTCCCCAACCTTAAGCCCTACTCTGGGGCTACCCCTAACCCTAACCCCACCCCACTCCTAACCCTAACACTACCTTAATTTGGAGGTAGCCCCTAATAATAATATCCCCTAAACCCCCAATGTTGGCCCGGACGGACAGACAGGGTGATTCCTATATACCCCCCAAACTTTGTTTGCGGGGGGTATAACAAGCAGACAGGAATTATGTATAAGCTTTTGCCACTTCATTTGACCCATAAAAGACATCTTGGGTTCAAGTATTAGTAACTAATAGATTGAAGAAAGGTGAGCAAAATAAATCAGATGGTACAAGCCAGAAAATAAGCAGACAGTCATCTGTTAATGATAACAAGTGTTTGACCACCGAGGTGGTATTAGTCTCCTACGGCGCTTTTGTGACATAAGGTGTGTTTGTCACATAAGACATTACCACAGTCAGCATGAGTATCAGACTTGGGGGGGCGGGGGTGCGGGGGGGGGGGGGGGGGGCTTTGCAGCAGTTTTGGTAACATAATTGGGGATGGTTCGGCCTGGGGCGGTTTGGCATGGGGACAATTCGGGTTTCATGACAACAGTTAACAGGAGTGTCATACCTGGGGGGTGGTTTGGGTAAAATACTATCAGACAGGATTTCAAATGTGAATGGAATCTAAAAATTGAGAATTGAGAGAAGTGTAGCTTGAACCATGTTGGAGGGAGGGGTGGTAACATAAAAATAGAGAAAAAAAAGCTTAAAAAACACGGCAAAAATGGCCGCCATTCCGCCATCTTGGATTTTGAAAAAAAAAATGTTAAGCATGCATCATCCCTTCAGAACCATTTATCCATGTACCAAATATGAAAGGTGTAGCTTAAAGCATGTTGGAGGGAGAGGTGTTAATGTAAAAACAGACAGACATAATCCCCTCACAACCCTTTATCCCTGTACCATATATGAAAGGTGTAGCTTGAACCATGTTGGAGGGAAGGGTGGTAACATAAAATAGAGAAAAAAGCTTAAAAAACACAAAAATGGCTGCCATGGCGCCATCTTGAATTTTGAAAAAAAAAAATTGAACGTGCATCATCCCATCACAACCCTCTATCCATGTGCCAAATATGAAAAGTGTAGCTTAAATCGTGTTGGAGTGAGGGGTGCTAACATAAAATAGAGAAAAAAGCTTAAAAAAACACAACAAACATGGTTGTCATGGCGCCATCTTGAATTTTGAAAAAAAAAATATTGAACGTGCATCATCCCATCACAACCCTCTATCCATGTGCCAAATATGAAACGTGTAGCTTGAACCATGTTGGAGTGAGGGGTGGTAACATAAAATAGAGAAAAAAGCTTAAAAAAAACAAAACAAAAATGGCCGCCATGCCGCCATCTTGGATTTTGAAAAAAAAAATATTGAACGTGCATCATCCCCTCCCAACCCTCTATCCATGTGCCAAATATGCAAAGTGTAGCTTGAACCTTGTTGGAGGGAAGGGTGGTAACATGAAAATAGAGAAGAAAGCTTAAAAAAACACAACAAAAATGGCCGTCATTCCGCCATCTTGGATTTTGAAACAAAGATTTTGAGCGTGCATCATCCCCTCAGAACCGTTTATCCATGTATCAAATATGAAAGGTGTAGCTTAAAGCATGTTGGAGGGAGAGCTGGTAACATAAAAACAGACAGATGGACGGACAGACAGATGGACGGAGTGCAATCCTATAGTCCCTCTATGGTTCCCGTAGGGGACTAAAAAAAAAGAGGGTGAATTTGGTGATGCTACCCTGCACAGCAGGGTAGCATCACTAAATTTACCCTCTGTGAACCTCAATCTGAATCAGGGTATCAAACCTAAACAGAAAGAGGTACCCAGAGGATACATTGGCCCACTGGATGGGATAGCATCAGGACATTCACCCTCTGGTGACCTCATTCTGCAAATGTCAGATTGCTTATTTTCAGGCTTGGATGGGTTTGTCTGGTATTTCTGTACACCTTTCAGGCATGTGCAGCTTATGATACAAGAAAAAGTGGAATACCCAATTTGGAAAATCACATGTTCAATGAAGATGTTGTGATTAGTAGTCACTTGTATCTGACCCATAACTGTTTTGCTTTCATGGTTGATCGGCTCATTTGTGAAAATGATGATGGGAAATGATACTCTATGTCAACAAATTCTTATAAATGGAATGGGAGGCAATGAAAATAGGTCAGTACCCAGTTTTCTGAATATTTACATGAAATCTGTCGAGAGCAGATATTACCGTCTGGCGACAGTGTTGGTAAGAGAGCAATATATTTTGCTTGTGTTATTGTTTTTATATAAAACAAAAGCAAATTTATAAAAAATTTTGACATGTTTCTTTTTCTTTTTTTGGGGGGGGGGGGGCAAATTATCCATGGAAATCAGGAATTTGGGGGTAAAATAAAAAAAATGCCCCACTGCATCTGTTTTGAAACCATGAGTTTCTGAGAAACAAAGTATCTTTTTATATGGATTAAGTAAATATTTTCCCCAACCCAATCTGACACATGCTTCATACTATCACAATGACCCCTTTTTTGAGCTTTCTGTAATTTTGGAAACACATTTTAAGAGCACAAAAATAAATATATAACTTTTCCCTTAGAATGACTGGTGGAGTGCCAGATTAGTTTGGGTAATGAGGATTCATTCACTGATAAGTGTTTTGTTATTTTTATTGGGGAATAAGTAAATAATAACATTTTAATATTTTGCCTAAAAAACATAGCTCACAACCCCTCATTGGAATGAGCTCATTCTGTTGAGAGGGTCATAAGCTGTGTTTTGGAGACAAAAATTAAAAAAAACAAGAGGCCCCACGGGGCCTGAAGCGCTCATCTTGTACAGAACACAATTTAAACAGAGTCCAAGAATGAGTCTACATTAAGCAAGCCATCTCCATAGGCTACACTGTCAATCCTTGAGTCCCTCAGGAGTGACAAAAATAATCTGGGCATCATGCCTTTTCTTCAGTTGCTCATAAGTAAAATGCAGAGCTCCCCTATGAAGCCCCTTGATACAACCTATGTGGATTAATCTTAGTACCTCTAGAGGGTACTGAATACAAAATTTTTAATTCTTCAGCAAAATGGCCAATTCCGGCTCCCATAGAGAGCCCAAATATTAACCCAGGCTCTTGATTTGAACACAGTTAAATCTGACTGCCCTAGAGATGTTGTGTACCGAATATGAAAGCATTTCAACTGGTGGATCTGAAGAAGAAGATTTTTAAAGAAATTTTCTCATATTGCACTAAGTAAAATTTTGGGCTACCATAGTGAGCCCAAATATATACCTAGGGATCTGATTTGAACAAACTTGAATCTGACCCCCATAGAGATGTTGCATACCAAATATCAAAGCATTCTGACTGATGAATCTGAAGAAGAAGATTTTTTTTAAATTACCCTCCATATTGAACAAAGATAAAATGTGGGCTTCCGTAGGAAGCCCAAATATTAACCTAGGGACTTGGTTTGAACAATCTAGAATCTGACCCTCATAACAATGATGTATACCAAATATTAAAAGATTCTGACTGGTGGTTCTGAAGAAGAAGATTTTTAAAGAATATTCCCCACATTACCCTATGTTAAAACTTCGGGCTCCTGTCGAGAGCCCAAATATGAACCAATGAGCTTTATTTCAACAAACTTTTATCTGACCCCCCTATGAATGCTGTATACCAAATATCAAAAGATTCTGATGATTGGTTCTGGAGAAAAGATTTTAAAAAATTTTTGCAAATATGCTGACTCAGCATTTTTTCGATGCCCATTACAGAACACCCTAACATAACCGATGGCAATTTTTTTTTACTATTCAATTCTACTGGTCATAAGGATACTTCATACCAAATAAAAGCTCTCTGTTCCGTACGGTTTGGGAAATATGGGCGTTTGAAAATATTTATATTTTTAGCTCCCAGGGTTCCCACGGGGATGCGGGAATTTTTTTTTTTGCATGGGTCAAGTACTTATGACCCAATACTACCACAAACCAAATTTAGTTCATACTGGACCATCGGTTCAGAAAATATAAATTTTGGGTGGGGCCAAAAATCTTACCCCTCCTATTACAAAGCCAAATATTACTTCACGAACTTCATTTGAGCAAACTTGATTCTACACCTCATATGGAAGCTCCATAGCAAATATCAAGTCATTGTACACACTGGTTCTTGAGAAGAAGATTTAAAAAATATTTTGGAGGATTTTCCCCCACTCCCTCCCTATGGGGCTGGGCATGCTGAGTTGAACAAAAATGAAATGTCCCTTTGGGACCATCACTCACACAAACTTTCACTTGAATTGGCCCAGTGGCTTTGGAGGAGAAGACCAAAACATGGTGTTGGCGGACGACGGACGGGAAGCGATGAGATTAGCTCAGCTTGACTTTGTCAAGATGAGCTGAAAAACAAAGTTTGAATAAGAGTTTTTGTGAATAGCAGTGGCTGCTTACACCAATAACATTGAGTAAAGGTTTAAAGATTTCCTTGAAATGCTATTTTGTGTCTCCATCATTTAGCATCCATGACCGACATAATAACTAAATTAATACACCAACACTTGCTCAGTGTATTTTTGAAAATTGGGTAAGACATTAGAAGTGGGCTGAAACATGTATTATTGGCAATACGAATATTTTTGTATTGAGATATTGAAACTGATAAATGATATGTAGTTTTCTCACTGTTTTATTCACCTGTATGGAAAACATAGAGACATTTCATGAAAAAGCTGCAATGGACACACTTTAAGATATGCCATAGATAAGAAATATAAAGTTTTAATATAGGTGAATCTCATTATAAGACTGAATAGTGGATACAAATAGCCCAATCAATCAACATCTTCATTTCAACAGTAATATAATTATTTTAAAGATTTCCAAGTCGACAAGTTTTTTTGGTATAGTAATGTACCATCTAGTAGTTTTGTTAATAATGAAAATTTTCATAATTTGATAATTCTTTCAAATATTTCAAAAGGAATGTGGCAAAAATTGTTCATCACAACCTGTCACTGTCCCTTTCCACAGAGAAAGTGATTTTTTATTATCTGCCAAGGAGTGTGCACTAGGGTATGTGAAACACTGACTAGTTATCATTAGAGTGATCATTATGTTGATGCAACCAGAAAATGCTTTGGCAGATTCTTATTGATTTAAGAATCAGAAATTGATGCTCTTCCTGAGTTCATTCAGTTGTTGAAAGTTAAATGTATGGTTTTGGGACTATCAATGTTAAAAAAAAAAGCTATCTGTGACGATATTGGCAGAATGGATGTGCTAACCGGATAGCTATATCTTGCTGATAACATTCTCAGCCAATACTGATAGCCAATACTGCTTATCAGCTAGATACCTATATCTTGCCAATAACAAAGTTATCAGCAACTATTGATGGCCAATATTGCTTATCAGCCCACTTCTGTAATAAATGTCAATTAATAATCCTAAGTCAAGATTGAGGATACCAAAGATGGGAACGAAGGGAAGTCCTCCAACCATATCTTATACAGTGAAACCATGTTAACTGAATAGCCACTTTGTCAATGAAAATTATTCATTTAACATTCAATTAACAGAGATTGTGTCTCTTTCCTGAATTCTAGAGATAAACTAAGCATTTATTCTATTATATCTTGTTTGATAGAGCTCCATGAGCTCTGTCAAACAAGATATAATAAATTAAATGCCTGTATTGGATGTACTGAGGCTACATAGGTCTATAAAACAAAGGAAAACTAGGGAGAGGCAGGGTAATTTTTTGACAGGTTACAAGATTTTTAATTCAATTAACAGGAGTTTACTCCATGACCCATATTCAATTAACAGGTCAAATTTGTGCTGGGAGAATGGTAAATGGTTTTGTGTTGGGAAATTATATTCAATTAACAGGGCTATTCAGTTAATAGATATCCAATTAAGTGGGCTCCGCTGTACTAAATAATTTACTTTTTGTAGCTTCAATCTGGTTGATCAACATTTTTAACAGTTAAATTAAAAATGCCATTCTGTTATGATAACACATCTTTAGCAAACTTTATCAGAACTTCAACTGAGTTTTCTGGCTCAATGAGAATGAATATATTTACCTTTAGAGACAGTGCCTGGGTAAAGACAGCTGAACTGTTGACTCCAATAAGCACATATTCGAGTCCCTTCTTTCAAAAATTTATACGAAGGTGCTTTAACATCAAGTATCTGAAAATAAAAATAAGAATTATTCATCAATATTTGTTTATGACTTTCCAACTTTTGAGTTTAGTACACACATGCAATTGCTTAAATTGCCACCTTGCTTCCATAGGGTATTAGTACTAAACTGTGCTGATAAATAAAATATTATTATATTATCATCATTAAACAACACCACGATTCAAACCTTTTAATACCCAGAAAAATATTTTACATGTGACATACTTTTGCAGTGGGGTTTATGAATCCTTTCCAACAGTTGCACCTAGCAATGCAGGGCTTATATATTTCATCTAAATTTGGGAGAATCTCTTTGGATTCTCGCAAAAATAGTTGTGAGAATGCATACCTGCTATGAGTGTCCCAGGATCCCATGAGGACACCATGGTTGAACCTGTTATATACTGATAACACATGTTAACCCTTTACCCAACACAGCTTTTTAATTTTTAAAACATCAACTGAATTTTTTAAAAAATAAAGAATATTTACCAATGAAAGCGTCAATGACACTGGAGCTCAACTTGACAAACTTGAACTTGGTAATTTATAAGTGAAATGTCAAAATTGAAGATCATTGGTACCAATGTTATTTGGTGAAATATAAATTTTATAGTAAATTTCCTTTCTTATTATACCTACCGCAATTGTTTACTACAGGCTTGCACTACAGTGGAAGAACCTAACTCAGATAAAATACTCTCTATTTTAATCTTTCCCAAGAGATTTGGGAAAGAAAAGTGGTGTAAAAACACCACGAAAAAATAAGCCAAAACTGGGTCGAGTGCCACCAGCGCAACCCAGTAAGGGACGCTCTTCTCTTAGTACAATTCCACGACTTCCATTAACCAGTGTGCAAGCAGTAATCAAAAACCATTCTTCTGAGTCCGCCAACATAGGAGGTATGTGATCAGCGGGGAGGAAGGATTCTTACCCGAATAAGAAGATGGGAGGGCCTACATGTAAATAATTGCGGTAGGTATAATAAGAAAGGAAATTTACTATAAAATTTATATTTCTTATCAACCTACCTTACAATTGTTTACTACAGGCTGAATAGACAATAGGATGGAGGGAATCACATAACCAACCCACATATAACTCAATTGCACTGGAAACGTGAACAGAGGAAGAGATCCCTAGGCCTATCAAACCATAGCATCACAAACATTAGTAAAAGACAATGAAATATGAGGCATATGGTGAAGTGCGACACACAGACAGAAAGGGCAGTAACAGCACGGAGCTGGAACTGACCCTGTAAAAAGCTGAATGGCTGGGATAGACAACAGCCTGAGCCGAAGAAAGAGGGCCCGTAGGCCAAAGGTCCTCTGTCGGCTCTTGCAACTGTCGCAGATAAATGGAGAAGGTCGCATTTCTCCAGTATAACATCTGACAACATGACGGAGTTAGTAAAAGCCCCAAGAGCAAGACAATGCACGCACCTCGTGGCTGAAAAACAATTGGTAATACAATCATCAGTAGCTAGACGAGCGGAAGCTGCATGAATAGCAAGAGAAATCCATTGAGAAATGGATACAGGAGAGATCTGGCATGTGAGAAAATGCATATCCATCCAGGATAAAGGTGCGAATGCCCCCCCCCCCCCCCCCCCCCCCCCAAGCAGAGCAGCACCCAAGAAAGTGTCCATCTTGGAGTAAACTGCAAAGTCCTAGGCCTTTTCAAGGAAAAGAGATGAACAAGCTTGGAGAGGCAAGGATGAGTGTCGAAACAATGCGGTACAACATATGAAAAATCGTGACATCGACGCCGTAGCTGCGACGGGTGGTGCAATCTCATAAAATTCTAAGTTCATCAAGGGCCATAACTCCAAGAAAAATCTTTGGAACAACACATGCATTGAACAGTGGCTAGACATCAATAAGATACACTTACATGCCACATATAAAGTCATTCCATCAAGTATTTCAAAAGTTATTGAGTTTTGAAACTCGTTGGTCACAGACAGACCAACAGACCGACCGACAGACAGACCGACATTGCAACTTATTGAGCTGCTAGTCGCAGCTAAAAAGGTCTCCAAAGCATGGACTTGTACCCATTGCTGGAGACACCCAGAAACAAACATATACCAGAAACTCCGCAAGCAGTGTGATCGAAGGAGTGACAGAAGCAACAGAGTGATCGCACACCATCGAGAGAAGAATCTTCTACTTAGCCATAGAGGCTAAACCAGTGGAGTGAGTGCCTCCTTGAAGAAGAAAAGCAACTCCACTGCTTGTCTCTAAAAACCACTATGGAGAAGAGAGGACCCGATAAAAGACATGCGCGAAGGCACAATGAAGTCGGATCAACTTGAAACCTCCTCGGGCGACTCTGGCAAAGAAAGTCGCGATGTAGAGGGAGACATGCCGGTACTGCCGCTAACAGAGAGCGGAGCAGATTGATCCATACCCACCTAGGCGACAGGGGTGTGATCGAAAGGATTCAACGACTGCAGGTTCATATCTGGGCTAGAACCTGAGGTGGAATCGGAACCGGCAGGAAGGCGTAGCCGACAAGACCATCCCAAAGGAGGGCGAAAGCCAGAGCATCTGGACACGGGGACACGAAAGTGTCCACCTGATGGTTCCAATGAGTCGCAAAGAGATAGATGGAACACTGCCATGTGGAGCATCCACTCGGTGGAAAAGAACCTGCTCCGTCGGGACAGGGAGTCAACTAGGATGTTCAGACGACCGGAAATGTGACGAACAACCACCCCGGCATTGACATCCTGAGCGAGCAGTAGAAGATCCTGAGCCAATTAGTACATTGGAACCAAGTGCGTGCCGCCCTGGTTCCAAATGTAAGCAACCACTGTCGAATTGTCGAACAACAGAACGACCTGACGATTCGACAGGTGAGGGATCCACTGCCTGAAACTCAAAAGAAGAGCAAGAAGCTCCTTCTGGTTGATGTGAAGAGATGCCCGATCCTGGTCCCACATCCCGTGAAGGGAAAGACCTAGAGGATCCAATGTAACACCCCATCCGAGATTGCTGACATCTGCCGTCAGAACACGATCGGACGTGGGT
This sequence comes from Pictodentalium vernedei, assembly GCA_031216915.1. Classification (NCBI taxonomy): domain Eukaryota; kingdom Metazoa; phylum Mollusca; class Scaphopoda; order Dentaliida; family Dentaliidae; genus Pictodentalium; species Pictodentalium vernedei. The sequence continues at coordinate 572,039,792 of CM062297.1, read as the reverse complement.
AAGTCCAACGGGACACCCTGCATGATACACTGAACATTTGTCCAGTGGAGAAGGTGAGGATAAGAGATTCTGGTAACTGAAGCACCAGATCCAGAGAATCGACATTCGGCCTCCAACAACTGAGCAGAAAGTGTTGGAGAGGTCTGACATGCAGCCGACCTAGAGGAATGAGATCCGTCGCCGAACCGCAGAGACCGAGCAGCCGGAGAATACCCCGTGCTGTCGCGGATGTGGACTGGGAACAGAGTCAGAGCAAAAGCTGAGAGAATCACAGCCTTGGCCTGGGGAACCGCCACCGTATTGAACTGAGTGCGGAAGGCCATCCCCAGATGACAAAACGACTGAGAAGGGACCAGATACGACTTCTCCTCGTTGACTCTGAATCCTAGCGATGTGAGCAAGCTCAACAGAGTGTCAACATCCAACTCCAGTAAGGCAGCATTGGAATGCCACTGGAGGATATCATCTAGATATGCCGAAGTAGTCACCCTGGACTGTGTGCGATGGAAGGCTATCACATGCGACATCAGTCGGGTGAAGGCCCAAGGAGCCAGATTGAGGCCGAAAGGCATGGCCTTCAACTGGTAAACTCGCCCCAGAAAAGCGAACCTGAGATACTTCCACGACACCTGATGAATCGGAACATGAAAGTAAGCGTCTCGCAGGTCGATGCTGGAAGCGAAATCTCCCCGGTGAATGGAACAGCGGATCGACCTGAAAGTCTCCATGCTGAACTTGGGAGCAATGATAGATTGGTTCAGGATACTCAGATCGATAACCGGTCAGAGTCGGCCGCCCTTCTTCAGCACCAAGAACAGGCGGGAATAAAATCCCACTGACTGAATGTTCTTGACGACCTCGATCTCCCCCTTGGCCAGGAGACTGTCTATCTCCGTGGACAAAAGCTCCCGACATAAAACGTCTGAAGGAACTGTGGTTGGAAGAGGCACTCTGGACAGAGTGGGGTGCCTTCGGAAGGATATTCGCAGCCCGGACCGAACAACATCTAACACCCAAGGATCGGATGTGATGGTGGCCCAACAGTCTGCAAACTCTGCTATCCTTCCTCCAACCTGGACGAATCGAGGTGAGGACCTTCAGTTCGAGCCGCGACGAGGCCCACGAGAGGAGAAACCACCTCCTCTACTGAATGAAGAATCCTGAGACTTCCCTCTAGCTTGCCGATGCCTACCCTTACCCTGTGAGTAAGAAATAGAAGCGGTGGCAGAAGGATCAGCCCTTTGCTTCGCTGAGGAAGCAGAAGGGTACTTGTTAGGCTTTGAACGGTCCCTGCCTCCCCTAGAAGGCTGATCAAGCTGACGAAGCAGCAGCTGATCTTTGGAATGATGTAGGATGTCATCCCAGACTGTCGACACGGAACCCATGGAACAGTAGCGGACCTGCCAAAGAAGCAGATCGAAGAGCAGCGCGCTGCCCCCAGGAAGGGGATCGGCCTGTGTCCACCAGTCCCTTCGAACTAGTTCCAAAATAACCGTGTCACAGACATGCGTGTGAGTAAGATGCATGGGCACCTTGGACAGCACACACCAAGGAGCCTGTACATCGTCAAACCTATCTGGAGGCAGCTAAGGCAGAGACGACGTGATCGGAGAGAGAAAGCATACCCAGCATTCCTCCCAATCAGCCCAACATGGATTCCAGAGTCGTCATAGGAATTACGGCAGACTTGGGCTTGGAAAGCCCGGGGGAATTGGAGTCCTGATCCAAAACCGTCAAAGTCTGGCAGACTGACGGATTGGCAAAATCGTAGTAACGATAACGCACCAGAGGCAAAAAGGTGTCAACCCTGGTGAAGAATGGATCCTTCATAGCCTTGGAACTCAGTTTAGAGTCCAAGGCTGAAAATGCTTCAACCACCTGTACTGACTGGCATGGTTGAAGATGCCCAGAAGCAGGTTGCTCCACAGGCTGTAGGCGCACGACCGATGATCGCGGCCTGGCTGACACTGTTTGGTTTGATGGTTTGAGATCCAGAAGGAACCCAAACACAAAGTCAAGAGCTGCCCCCAAGTCAGAAGACTTCTGGCTCTCGACATCAATGATGTCTGACTCCTCCCCAGAGTCGGAAGACACATAGCCCATCGTGAGCAAACCAGCCGACACCTCCCATGGTGAAGGAACAACAGGGGGATCAGAAAGCAGCCTATTTCCAATCCCAGAAGGCGGCGCCATAGGGGCGCCTGGAAACCACTCGCTGCCTCACTGGACAGAACCTGAGTGAGTAAGGAGAGGGCCTCCCTAAGCTCACTGCCCATACCAGCCGGTTCGACATGGGGACGAACCAGCAAAGTGGCTTCACACCTGACCCTCTTAACCAACGAAGGGTCACAATCGTCCAATACACTCAAAGCGGGGCGACGTGCGGCAGCCGAAACATCTGAGGGCAGACATGTATAGGGGTACGACACATGCCGAGGATCAACATAGCGGGAACTCAGGAGAGTTGCCGCGGACCTCTGTGGGGCACAAGGTCCAGGCTGCACAGAAGGCGTTGGTCCCGCAAAATTGGCTGTGTGACCAGAATGAGTGGACGGAAAACACCAATGACAAAACTGTGGTACTCGATGGCGCAGAGACCACAGTAGGGGGGGGGGGGGGGCCGACAGCCACTTCCAACTTTGATGAGTTGAAGTCAGGGAAGGCTGAGGCTGATACCCCCACGTCTACACTACCAGACACCGCAGCAGACCACTGCAGGTATAAAACTGCTATGCTCAACGGCTGAGAGGACACAGCAGAGGGTTCAGTCAGCAGCCACTTCCGAATTCACCGAGTTGAAGTCGGGGAAGGCTGAGGCCGATACCCCACAACCACACTACAGACATCCCTGCAGACCCTTGCAGGGATAAGTCGAGGCCGGCTAAAAATGGTGCCCGATGACGTTGTAGACGGAACAGCAGTAGCAGCAGATACGACGGGAGCTGTTGGAACTGGCGGAAAAGGGGAGAGAGCCACCTAGCTCGGCCTCCAAAGGAGGAGTCACAACCCTACTGACAGCCTCAGATGTCGTCTGGAGAGGGCACATAGTCCTGGAACCAGGCATCTCTTCACCAGAAATCCAACAGCTCCCGCAGTATTCAGAAACGGTAATAAAAAAACTGCACATCCCCCACAAAAGGGGAATAACTCTCACCAGATGTGGTCGAGTCAGGAGGCCCGAAATTACAGCATTCCCCACCCCCCGCTGGTGTGGGAGGAGCTGCACATCCCCCACAGAGGGGGAGTAATTCTCAACAGACGTGGTCGTCAGGAGGCCCCGAAACGACAGTGTTCCTCACCCCCACGGGAGTGGGAGGAGCTGCACATCCCCCATGGAGGGGGTATAACTCACACCAGATGTGGTCGAGTTGGGTGGCCCCGAAACGACAGCATTCCACACCACCCGCAGGTGCAGAAGAAACGGACCAAGGCGAGGGCAAAAGAAATTGCCCTAAAGGAACCGAACTGTAAATAACAGAGGTGAGAGCAGTAGAAGAAAATGGTGAACTCAACAGATACAGAAAGTAGAACACCCTCAACTACATGAGAAGGTGGCAGAAAAAAAAACGGTGGGTACACGACAGAACCCAGACGGCCGTCAGGGACCAAAAAAAAACAAAAAAAACAGAAATTCAGCCCTCAACAGAGGGAAGAAATCCTGTCCAGACTGTCCCTAATTGACACCTAATTCCAACAACAATTTAAATTTATCAACCGAAAAATTTCATTCACTGTCGAACCGCGTTGACACGATGTCGAAAAAACATTCGCGAAAACAGAATAATAAATAATATACAATGAGAATGTGGTTGAAAATATTTACGAGAATATATAAAACACAGTCCTGTTATTATACGATCTTCAGATCCATAATCCAGTCACAGAAAAACCATTATCGATGAGTTGAATTATCACTGTATCATAATGCAAAGATGGCGCAACACGTCCACCACGTTGCACGGACAAAAGAAGAATGGTTTTGATAACTACTTGTGCACTGGTTAATGGAAGTCGTGGAATTGTACTAAGAGAAGAGCATCCCTTACTGGGTGAGCAGCCGGGGAAGACTCCGAGCTGTTGCAGACATGGACTGGGACAGTCAGGGCAAAAGGCTGAGAAAATGACAGCCCTTGCCCGGGAAACCGCCACCGTATCCAGCTGAGTACGGAAGCCCATCCCAGATGACAAAACAATGGAGAAGGGAACAGGTCCGACTTCTCCTCGTTGACTCTGAACCCTAGTGATGTGAGCAGGCTCAACAGTGTGTAGACATCCGATTCCAGAAAGGCAGCATTGGAATGCCCCTGGAGGATATCGACTAGATATCCCGAAGAAGACACCCTGGACTGTGTGTGATGTAAGACTCAGGGACCAGCCGTGAGGGCGACTTGGGCGATTAAGTCGCCCTTCTAAGCCCAAAGTCGCCTAGAAAAATAGTCGGGGCGATTACAAGTCGCCCTCTAAAAATTGGCCAAAATGAGAAAAGGCTGAACTGAGTGATGAGAGGTTTACATGAAAACGAGTATTTTCAAAAATTGAATGTGCTCGAGTGTGATAAATGGGCATTTTAATTCGTCAAATAAACGTCCATTTATTTGAAATCACACGACAAGCAATTGTCCATTGTCGCTTTCGGCGGATTTTTTTTATTTCTATTTTGTTGCGTTCCAGTCGGAGCTTCAAGTGTCGAAACGAACATAAGTGACTTACGCGACTCAACAAAACAACCCAGTTTGAAAGTAGGTTACGTCGCTTAGGATGCCGAAAATGTATACACAACGGACGTATTTTATAACACATTATTTTTATTTCGATTTGCTGACGACTGTTAACTGTTGGGCTGTCTATTCCCAGAAAAACACGAATGGAATTGAAACACATGAAAAAAAGCTTTAGTGATGTCAAGAAAAGCTTTGTACAAGACACAAGTGTGCATGTGGACGATCTTGAAAAAGGGTCCTCCTAAACATCGGAATGACATGAAATGACGCGGAATGACACCGGAATGCCATAAAAATGATGCGGAATGACATTTCTTTTACAAAATACTCGACCCCAGAATGTATTTTGTTTATTAACTAACAAAGTACCTCCCAAGCAACCTTCTTACATCTGGTCCTGTTCACACTTTCAGACTTAGGAAATTATTAGCTTAGTAGACTTTGTTGAAAGGCAACCACAGGAGGGTGATGGGGGATTGGCATGAAGAAGAGGTGAGGGGTCATGAAGGAGAAGGTAGCAGTGGGGGATTTTCAGTCAATAATTACATTGTGATTTTTTAACCTGGCACAGATGCATCATAGACAACTGGACCTGGATTATTTGTACGTTAATGGAGGACCATAAATTGAAAATATGAAGGTGCGGCGGGGGTGGTACATGAATATTATTAATTTTCCCCACTTGCCTATGAAGTCTCCCTACATGACTCTGCAGTCTCCCTATTTTTTCTGGAGGGAGACTTGAAGTCTCCCTAAAATTCCCCCCTAGGCTGGTCCCTGGTAAGACTAAAGGCAAAATACTCTCTATTTTTGTCTTTCCCAAGCAATTTGGGAAAGAAAAGTGGTGCAAAAGCACCAAGAAAAAATAAGCCAAAACTGGGTCGAGTGCAACCAGCACAGACCCAGTACGGGACGCTCTCTCCCAAGTACGACTCCACGACTTCCGTTGCCAGTGTGCATATACCGCCGCTAAAGACTCATTCTTTTTGAATCCGTCAACGTTAGAGTTATGTGATCAGCGGGGAGGAAAGATTCTTTACCCGTTAAGAAGATGGGAGGGCCTCCATGTAAACAATTGTGGTAGGTATAATAAGAAAGGAAATTTACTATAAAATTTAGATTTCTTATCAACCTACTCACAATTGTTTACTATAGGCTGAATAGACAATAGGCTGGAGGGAATCGCATAACCAACCCACACATAACCCCAGTGCACTGGAACCGTGAAGCAGAAGGAAGAGGTCCCGAGGCTTATCAACCATAATGTCGCAATCATTGGTAAAGGACAATGAAAGGAGACATATGGGCCTGTGTGACACACAGACAGAAAAATGCAGTAACAGCACAAGGCTGAAACTGACCTTCAAGAAGCCTAATGGCTAGGGCAGACAACAGCCTGAGCAGAAGAAAGAGGACCCAAGGCAAAAAGGTCCTCCGACTGCTCCTGAAACTGGCGCAGATAAAAGGTGGAGAAAGTAGAGGCATTTCTCCAGTAGGCTGCCTGCATAACATCCGACAACTTGACGGAGTTAGAATAAGCCCAAGAGGTGGACAATGCCCGCACCTCGTGGGCAGAAATACGATTGGTAATACAATAGCCAGCTGCTAAACGACCGTAAGCCATACGAATAGCAAGACAAATCCATCTAGAAATGGATTGAGGAGAGATCTTCTGTCGACCCGGAATAAGAGACAGAAAAAACTGTTTCCTGCCTTTCCGTATGAAACGTGTCCGATCGAGATAAATGCGAATAGCACGGACCGGACAGAGCAAAGGGCGATTACCCTCAACAGAAGGAAGAGCCCTGATACAGATAGGAGGAGGAGTAGTATCTGGTAACTGATTCTTGGCCAAAAAAGAGCAATCAGTGGTAAAAGTAACACTGTTGGGAGAGCTCCTAAAAAAGGCCGGGTCAACCGAGAGGGCGTGAAGCTCACTAACCCGTCTGGCCGAAGCAAACGCCATCAGAAACGCCATCTTATATGTGAGAAAATGCATATCCACCTGGGATAAGCAAGCAAAGCAGCACCCACGAAAGATTCCATCGTGGGGTAAGCTGCAAAGTCCGAGGCCTTTTCAAAGAAAAGTGCCGAACAATCTTGGAGAGGTAAGGATTAGTGCCGATATGACGCTTCCCCACATAACAAAAAGTCTCTGAAAGCATGGACCTGTAACCCTTGATGGTAACAGGCTGGAGACCCCAAGAATCAAACAGATATACCAGAAACTCCGCAATCTGTGAAATCGAAGGATTTGCATAATCAACAGAGTGATCAGCACACCATCGGCAGAAGACCTTCCATTTAGCTGCATAAGCTAAACCAGTGGAGTGCCTCCTTGACGAAGAAATGCACTCCACTGCTCGTATCGAAAAACCTCCACGGAGGAGACAGGACCTGACAAAAGATATGCGTGAAGGCACAATGAAGTCGGGTCGACGTGAAACCTCCTTGGGCGACCTTGACAAAGAAGGTCGCGACGTAGCGGGAGACGTGCCGGAACTGCCGCCATCAGCGAGCGTAGCTGATTGATCCACATCCGCTGAGGCGACAGGGGAACGATCAGAATGATTCGACAACTGCAGGTTCGAATTTTGGCTAGAACCTGAAGCAGAATCGGAACCGCTGGGAAGGCGTAGGCCGACTAGACCGTTCCAATCGAGTGACAGAGCGTCCATGGCAAAAGCCAGAGGATCTGGACACGGGGACACGAAAGTGTCCACCTGATGGTTCCAATGAGTCACAAAGTAATCAATGTGGCGACGTCCCCAGAGATCGCAAAGCGACTGGAACACTGCCCTGTGGAGCATCCACTCGGTGGAAATAACCCTGCCCTGTTGGGACAGGGAGTCGGCTAGGACGTTCAGACGACCGGGAATGTGACGAACAACCACTCTGGCGTGAACATCCTGAGCGAGCAGTAGAAGATCCTGAGCCAATTCGTACATCGGAACCGAGTGCGTGCCGCCCTGGTTCCGAATGTAAGCAACCACTGTCGAATTGTCGGACAGCAGAAGGACCTGGCGATTCGACAGGTGAGGGATCCACTGCCTGAATGAAACTCAGAAGAAGAGCGAGAAGCTCCTTCTGGTTGATGTGTAGAGCGGCTTGATCCTGGTCCCACATCCCGTGTAGGGAAAGACCGAGAGGATCCAACGTCGCACCCCATCCAAGATCGCTGGCATCTGCCGTCAGAATGTGATCGGACGTGGGTAAGTCCAATGGAACACCCTGCATAATCCACTGAACATCTGTCCAGGGAAGAAGGTGAGGATAAAGAGATTCCGGAAACGGAAGCACCAGGTCCAGAGAATCTACATTCAGTCTCCAACGACTGAGCAGAAAGTGTTGGAGAGGTCTGACATGCAGCCGACCTTGAGGAATGAGATCCGTCACCGAACCGCAGAGACCGATCAGCCGGAGAAAACTCCGAGCGGTCGCGGATGTGGACTGGAACAGAGTCAGAGCAAAAGCTAAGAGAATCACAGCCTTGGCCTGGGGAACCGCTACCAAATTGAATTGGGTTTGGAAAGCCATCCCCAGATGACAAAACGACTAAGAAGGGACCAGATCCGACTTCTCCTCGTTGACTCTGAATCCTAGCGACGTGAGCAAGCTCAACAGAGTGGCGACATCAGACTCCAGTAAGGCAGTATTGGAATGCCTCTGGAGGATATCGTCCAGATATGCCGAAGTAGTCACCCTGGACTGTGTGCGATGGAACGCTATCACATGCGACATCAGTCTGGTGAAGGCCCAAGGAGCCAGGTTGAGGCCGAAAGGCATGGCCTTGAACTGGTAAACTCGCACCAGAAAAGCGAACCTGAGATACTTCCGTGACGCCCGATGGATCGGAACGTGGAAGTAAGCGCCTCGCAGGTCAATGCTGGCAGCGAAATCTCCCTGGTGAATTGATTGGCGGACCGACCTGAAAGTTTCCATGCTGAACTTGGGAGCAATGATAGACTGGTTCAGGATACTCAGATCGATAACCGGTCGGAGGCGGCTGTCCTTCTTCGGCACCAAGAACAGGCGGGAATAGAAACCCACTGACTGAATGTTCTTGACGACCTCGATCGCCCCCTTTGCCAGGAGATTGCCAATCTCCATGGACAAAAGTTCCCGACGTAAAACGTCTGAAGGAACTGTGGTTGGAAGAGGCACCCTTGACAGAGTGAGGTGCCGCCGGAAGGATATTCGCAGCCCGGACCGAACAACATCTAACACACACGGATCGGATGTGATGGTGGCCCAATGGTCTGCGAACTCTGCTATTCTTCCTCCAACTGGGGACGAGTCGAGGTGAGGACCTTCATTTCGAGCCCCGACGAGGCCCGCGAGAGGAGAAACCACCTCCTCTACTAAATGAAGAATCCTGAGACTTCCCTCGATTCTGCCGACCTTTACCCTTAACCCTTGAGTAAGAAGTAGAGGCGGCGGCAGAAGGACCAGCCTTTTGCTTCACAGAGGAAGCTGAAGGGTACTTGTTAGGCTTGGAATGGCCCCTGCCTCCCCTAGAAGGCTGATCAAGCTGACAAAACAGCAGATGATCTTTGGAATGATGTAGGACGTCATCCCGGACCGTCGACATGGAACCATGGAAAAGTTGCGGACCTGCCAAAGCAGCAGCGCGCTGCTCCTCGGGAAGGGATCGTACTGTGTCCAGCACAGCGTCCCTTCGAACTAATTCCAGATTAGCCGAGTTACAGGCATGTGTGTTAGTAAGATGCATGAGCACCTTGGACAGAACACGCAAAGGAGCCTGTACCTCGTCAAACTTATCTGGAGGCAGATAAGCAGCTAAAGCTGAGACGACGTGATCTGAGAGAGAAAGCATGCCAAGCATCTCTCTAGATAAACCCAACGTGGACTCCAGAGTCGTCATTGGAATGACGGCAGACTTGGGCTTGGAAAGCCTGAGGGAAGTGGAGTCCTGATCCAGAACCATCAAAGTCTGGCAGACCGATGGATTGGTGGAATCGTAGGAACGATACCGCACAGGAGGCAAAAAGGTGTCAACCCTGGTGAAGAACGGAGTCTTCAGAGCCTTGGAACTCAGCTTGGAGTCCAATGCTGAAAAAGCTTCAACCACCTGTACTGACTGGCACGGTCGAAGGTGCCCAGAAGCAGGTTGTTCCATGGGCTGTAGGCACCCAACCGATGATCACGGCCTGGCTGACACTGTCGGCTGGTTAGCTGGTTTGAGATCAGGCAGAAACCCAAACACAAAGTCAAGAGCTGCCCCCAAGTCCGAAGACTGCTGGCCCTTGACATCAAGCATGTCGGACTCCTCCCCAGAGTCGGAAGACACATAGCCCATCGTGGGCAAACCAGCCGACGCCTCCCATGGTGTCGGGACACCAGGGGGATCAGAAACCAGCCTGTTTCCAATAGGAGGCGCCTGGAAACCACTCGCTGCCTCGCAGGAAGCAACTGGAAGGCTATTTGACAGAACCTGAGTGAGTAAGGAGAGGGCCTCCCTAAGCTCACTGTTCGAACTGGCCGGTTCGACAGGGGAGCGAACCGGCAAAGTGGCTTCACCTCTGACCCTCTTAACCAGTGGAGGGTCACAATCCTCCAAAACACCCGACGCGGGACGACGGGCGGCAGCCGAAACATCTGAAGGCAGACGTGTATAGGGGTAGGAGGCACCCTGGGGATCAATATAGCGAGAACTCATGAGAGTCACCACAGACCTCTGCGGGGTAGAAGGTCCAGGCTGCACAAAAGGCGTTGGTCCCCCAAAACTGGTCGTATGGCCAGAATGAGTGGACGGAAACGCCACAGAGTTCATAGTGTCTCCACTAAGAACATCTGAATCCAAAGACACAACTGTGGTGCTCGACGGCATAGAGACCACAGTGGTGGGTTCGGCCGGCAGCCCCTTCCAACTTTGCCGAGTTGAAGTCAGGAAAGGCTGAGGCCGATATCCCACGTCTACAGAACCAGACATTCCTGCAGTCCCCTGCAGTGAAAAGCCGAGGCCGGCTGAAACTGACGATGAAGCAGACGGACCAGCAGTAGTAGTAGATACATCGGGAGTCGTTGAGGCTGGTGGAATAGTGGAGAGAGCACCCCTGCTCGGCTCCGAAGGAGTCGTCACAACCCTGATGACAGCCTCAGATGTCGACTGGAGGGGGACCGTAGTCCCGGAACCAGGCACCTCTTCACCAGAACACTCAACGGCTCCCACAGTATCCACTACACGAAAAGACTGCACATCCCCCACGGAGGAGGAATAACTCTCCCCAGACAAGGTCGGCTCGGGAGCCCCCGAACAACCACGTTCTCCCTTCCCGCGAGAGCGGGAGGCACGGCCACGAGAACGAACGACACGGTTAACTGACGCCCAGAAAGTGGATGACCATGATCCACAGACACCACATGGCCGCTCGGCCGAACACCCATTACAGGAGGAACAAGAAGAATGTGAATCATCCACATGCTTTGGCAGCAGACATTGCCCACAAGGAATTGTCCTGGGCATGATAGAGGTGAGAGGAGCAAAGAAGGTGAAATCAGTAAACAGAAGAACACCCCCAAAGAAGAGAGAAAAGTGACAGAAATTAAGACCCCAGACGGTCGACCGGGAACCACACAACAGGATGACTACTCTCAAAAGAGAGAAGAAAAACTGCAGGAGCGGTACCCCGCTGACACCCAACTCTAACACAATTAGAAAAATTAGCAAATTAAGCATTGACAATAATTGTGAAAAATAATTTAAGTCCGAACCGCATGGCACACGAAATTCGTGCGCGACTCGAGAGAGAACATATAAAATACATTATGGATATATGATATGTAAGAGAATATAATAAAAACTGTTCCTGAGAATACAAAGGATACTCTGATACACTATGAATCAGGAAACATCAATCAACGAGCTGGATAAACACTGATAAGCGTGCAGAACATCTCGACACAAGGCGGATGACAAAAAGAATGAGTCTTTAGCGATGGTATATGCGCACTGGCAATGGAAGTCGTGGAGTCGTACTTGGGAGAGAGCGTCCCGTACTGGGTCTGCGCCGGTTGCACTCGACCCAGTTTTGGCTTATTTTTTCTTGGTGCTTTTGCACCACTTTTCTTTCCCAAATTGCTTGGGAAAGACAAAAATAGAGAGTATTTTATCCGAGTTAGGGACTTCCACTGTAGTGCAAGCCTGTAGTAAACAATTGTGAGTGGGTTGATAAGAAATTGAAGAAAATCGATATCTCCAATCTAGAGGTCACCCTAAAGAAGCATGCCAAGTTTCAAAGCAATCTGATCATAAATGCGACCTGTGAGGTGTGCCAAAGGAAATTGTATACAAGAACTGATGGCCATAGCTCAGCTTGACTTTGTCAAGTTGAGCTACTAAAACCCTACAAATATGGATGTCACTGGAACTGGACAGCCATATTTGTACAATTTTATTGACAAAGTGTCAGCATATTTCAGGTCATGTTAGCTTTCGATTGGTTAATTTGCTGCTGCTGTTAGGTAAAGGGTTAAATTGAGTAAATTCTTTGCACGCGAATCAGAATCAGATCTGAGGTCTAGTGTTCAATATTGCACTAACAATTAAATTTCAGGCAAAATTCAACAACAAAGGGCAATAACTCCCTTAATTTTCATTGAAAAATGGTAATTATAAAACATGACGAAGAAATTGTTAATATTAAGCAGTACCCCAAAATTAATTACAATCTGATAACTACTGTTCAAGATATCGCATAAACAACTTCTGCATGGACAGACGGATGAACAGATAGATGGATGGTTGGATGGACAGACAAACAGATAGAAGGCACTCTTCACCACATTCCTTACCTGTGGGGTAATCATTGGCCAAATCTGCCCAGACTTCTACACCAAAATCACCACTAAAACTATTCTAAGCCCTTCACTAATGTTACACAGCCATAACTGACTTCTGCTATTCACAAAAATCACCATTTAAATTGGGGGGGGGGGGATTTTTTCCTCAAAAACATAGATTATGATCTCTCACTGGAATAAGTCTGATGAACTTGTTCCAGTGAGAGGTCATGATCTCTGTTTTAGAGGCAAAAAATGAATATATTTAGTTATATAAGAATTTTTTTTGCTTCGGCTTCTATTTGTATTAGGTAAAGATTTTATGTTTGTTTTCATGTTGATCACTTATTGGAACTCATTGGAACAAGCTCAATTGATCACTCGTTTCAACAAGCCCTGCTGGAGCATAGTGGCTCAGTTGTTACGGCATTGAACTTCATACTGAGAGGTCCATGGTTCAATCCATGTGTTGTGTCCTTGGGCAAGGCACTTAATCCTGATTGCCCACATGGGGGCACAGTTATACTGTGTACTAAAGCATTCTGCATGTCGATGATGCACCTGTCTTCGACCAATGCTAACCCTACTTGTGTGGAGTTAATTCATTGGGGAGTCTGACAGTTGCTCGCTGTTGCTTGGTGGTTCTCTCCAGGTACACCAGCTTCCTCCACCCGTAAAACTGTCTGACACAATGTGACCCTGGCTATCAAAAGTGTCGCTAAACTCCAATAAATAAATAAATACATTCATAAATAAATAAATAAATAAAAATAAATAAATAAATAACAAGCTTTGCTGACTTTTTTAAGCATAACATCCATTTTAAAAAACAGATTAAACAAAGAGAAATTTTAAAACATATTTATTACTGATGTCTGTAACATTCTATGAACTTTTCTGTCTACTACAGAACCCAGCAGGTTTGGGTAACAGGCTAGTAATTAATTTTACAATTACTTTAATGTTTCAAATTACAATTACATCTGATACCTGAAGTAATCAACTGAAATTACAATTAATTTCAATTGTCATTACTCACAATTTACCAATTTATTTTTCCATGATCTCCTTTTAAAGGATAGAGAACAAAAACTATTGCAGCCCATAAACATTTCCCCTTGTTATTGGCAGAGATAAAGTCAATCATTGCAGAAACATACATGAGGAATCATGAGTTAGACAGGCAGACTTCAGTCATTGAAATATATAGATGTTATCTACACTGTTTTAGTGAATATCAGGAATTATCTCATGAGTGTGGATCTGAAAATTCTATATTTCATGAGCTCGTGAAAAATAAAACTTTTAGATCCACACTCATGAGATAATTCCCAATATTCACTAAAACAGCATAGACTTTCTTTTTATTATATGCTACATGACATTTTACTGCGCAATATTCTGCCCAATTCGACTGGAAACAGTTTCAAGACAATAATAAAAAGCTGCTGATCATTCATTCAAGGTGACATCATGTGCTGATGATGCATAACGTCATTTAGGAAGCTACTGAAAAAAATCATTGTGCGGACCAAAAATATTATTTTTCACTCGCGCAAGTGTTTGTGAAAAATGAAAGTGTCAATGACACTGTGGCTTAACTTGCCCATGTGTTGTGTTTGATGAAAAGGATAATGTTCAATGTTTATGAAAGGATAATGAAATACGACAAGAATTGTGATAATTGAGAATATGCTAATTTCTGTTCCCTGTATGCTATTTTTTCAGTAAAGGTGAGGTGTGGACTGTACCCACGAACTGAGGTGTAGGTTACTGTGGCCCTCACAGTTAATGTATGTGAACCAAAGTTACCAAATTACAGTGAAATTATTCCAAAACGAGTCATGCTATCAAGTTACAATGAAATCCCTTCATAAATACGCCTGTAGACTGTGCCAAAGGTTTTCAGGCTTTGGGCCCATGTAGCCTTCTTGGTTGATCAATCGCAACCAAAAGGGGATGTCCTCATCTAGACAATATACTGAGTCATCCTCTGATGATACAATAAAATCCCTTCATAAAAACGACCTGTAGTCTATGCTAAAAGTTTTCGGGTTTTGGGCTTGGGCAGCCGTCAGTTGAATGATCGCTACCAAAAGGGGACATTCTCATCTAGACATTATCTGGAATCATCCTACCAAGTTACAATGAAATCCCTTCATAAATACAACCTGTAGACTGTGCTGAAGGTTTTGGGGCTTTGGGCCCTGTAGCCATCACAGTTGAAAAATCATGACCAAAAGGGGAAGTTCTCAACTACACATTATATGGAGTCATCCTACCAAGTTACAATGAAATCCCTTCATAAATATGACCAGTAGTCTATGCTAAAGGTTTTGGGCTCGGCAGCCATCATGGTTGAATGATCGCTACCAAAATGGGATGTTCTCATCTAGACATTATCTGGAATCATCCTACCAAGTTACAATGAAATTCCTTCATAAATATGACCTGTAGACTGTGCTAAGGGTTTTTGGGCTTCGGGCCCCTATAGCCACCACAGTTGACCAATCGAGATCACAAGGGGACGTTCTCATCTAGACTTATACTGAGTCATCCTACCAAGTTACAATGAAATCCATTCATAAATAACACCTGTAGTCTGTACTAAAGGTTTTCAGGTTTTGGGATCGGGCAGCCGTAACGGCTAAATGATCGTGACCAAAAGGGGTTGTTCTCAGCTAGATATTATCTGGAGTCATCCTACCAAGTTACAATGAAATCCCTTTATAAGTATGACCTGTAGACTGTGCTAAAGGTTTTCGGGCTTCGGACCCCTGTAGCTGCCATAGTTGACCAATCGCGACCAAAAGGGGACGTTCTCATCTAGACCTACCAAGTTACAATGAAATCACTCCGTAAATACGACCTGTAGACTGTGCTAAAGGTTTTCAGGTTTTGAGTTCAGGCAGTCATTGCAGTTGACAGATCACAACCAAATGGGGTAGTTCTCATCTAGACATCATACAGAGTGATCATACCAAGTTACAATGAAATCTCTTCATAAATATGACCTGTAGACTGTGATAAAGGTTTTTGGGCTCCAGGCCCCTGTAGCCATCACAGTTGTCCAATCGCGTCCAAAAGGGGACGTTCTCATCTAGACATTATATGAAGTCAACCTACCAAGTTACAATGAAATCCCTTCATAAATATGATCTGAAGACTGTGCTAAAGGTTTTGGGGTTTTGGGTTCGGGTAGTCGTCATGGTTGACAGATCGCGACCAAATGGGGAAGTTCTCATCTAGACATCATACATCCTACCAAGTTACAATGAAATCCTTCCATATTAAATATGACCTGCAGACTGTGCTAAAAGTTTTTGGATTTCGGGCTTGGGCAGCGATCACGGTTGATAGATCATGACCAAAAGGGGACGTTCTCATCTCGATATTATACAGAGGCATCCTACCAAGTTACAATGAAATCCCTTCATAAATACAACCTGTAGACTGTGCTAATGGTTTTCGGGTTTTGGGCTCGGGCAGCCATCACGGTTGACCGATCATGACCAAAAGGGGATGTTCTCATCTAGATATGACCCCAAACCTGCATATGAAATTTAGTGACTATCGGATAAGAAATATGGGGTGCAGCCTGTGCTAAAGGAAAATGTGAACAGACTCACAGACTAGCAGACTTCTGCATGCGTGATGGCAATAGCTTATCTTGACTTTGTCAAGTTAAGCTAATAAAACTTTCAGGTCCACACTCATAATTCAAGATACTAACTAAAATAAAGTAGATTTTCCTTTTTATTATATTTATTGTATACTACCAGACATTTTATTCACAATATTCAGCCCAATTCGACCCCCAAATGCATACATTTCAAAACAATAACAAAGATCAGCTGATTGTTCCTTCAAGGCGACGTGATGCAGCATAGCATGACATCATTTAGGAAGCTACTGAGGGATATTTCTCAATATCCATCAAGTTGATGGATATTGAGAAAAATCTTTTAGATAATTAGTGATAATTCACAGGGTAGCATATAAAAAAGTTATTCAAAAAACAATTTAGGGCTATATCTGTAGAAAAACATTTCACATCAAAAACATCTGTACTCTTCTAACTCTACACCTCAAATTAATACTTCATATTGATGTTTATAGAAATCTATTTCCATGTTAGATTTCAAAAGAATCAACTTCTGAAAATATAAATTTTGGGCAAAGTCATAAACTCTGCCCCTTCCAACATGAGCCCAAATAAGAAGTGTACAGTGGAGCCTACTTAATTGGATATCTCTTAACTGATTAACCCTGTTAACTGAATATAATTTCCCAACACAAAACCATTTACCATATCTCCAGTACAAATTTGACCTGTTAATTGAATATAGGTTATAGAGTAAACTCCTGTTAATTGAATAAAATATCTGGTAACCTGTCGAATGAAAGTGTCACTGACACTGTAACTTAACTTGCCTGTGTGTTGAGTTTGATGAAAAGGATAATGTTCAATGTTTATGAAAGGATTATGAAATAAGACAAGAATTGTGATAATTGGGAATATGTTAATTTCTGTTCCCTGTATGCTATGTTTTTAATAGTTCCCTGTATGCTATGTTTTTAATAAAAATAATATGAGGTGTAGACTGTACTAAAGAACTGAGGAGTGGGTTAATGTGGCCTTCACAGTTAATGTATGTGGCCTTCATGGTTAATGTATGTGGCCCTCACAGTTAACGTATGTCAACAAAAGTTACCAAGCTACAGTGAAATTATTCCAAAACGCGTCATCCTATCAAGTTACAATGAAATCCCTTCATAAATATGGCCTGTAGACTGTGCTAAAGGTTTTCGGGCTTCAGGCCTGTGTAGCCATCACGGTTGACCAATTGTAACTAAAAGGGGACGTCCTCATCTCAACATTATACTGAGACATTCTACCAAGTTACAATGAAATCCCTTCACAAATACGACCTGTAGTCTGTACTAAAGTTTTTTGGGTTTTGGGCTCGGGCAGCCAACATGGTTGAATGATCGAGACCAAAAGGGGACATTCTCATCTGGGCATTATCTTACAATGAAATCCCTTCATAAATATGACATGTAGACTGTGCTAAAGGTTTTCGGGCTTCGGGCCCCTGTAGCCATTACAGATGACCAATCACAACCAAAAGGGGATGTCATCATCTAGGCATTATATGGAGTCAACCTAACAAGTTACAATGAAATCCTTCCATAAATACGACCTATAGACTATGCTAAAGGTTTTCGTGTTTTGGGCTTGGGCAGCCATCACGGTTGAATGATCACGACCAAAAGGGACCGTTCTCAACTAGACATTATTTGGAGTCATCCTACCAAGTTACAATGAAATCCCTTTATAAATATGACCTGTAGACTGTGCTAAAGGTTTTCGGGCTTCGGACCCCTGTAGCTGCCATAGTTGACCAATCACATCCAAAAGGGGACGTTCTCATCTAGACATTATATGAAGTCAACATACCAAGTTACAATGAAATCCCTCCATAAATATGATCTGTAGACTGTGCTAAAGGTTTTTCGGCTCGGGCAGTCATCACGGTTGACAGATCGCGACCAAATGGGGAAGTTCTCATCTAGACATCATACGGAGTCATCCTACCAAGTTAAAATGAAATCCCTCCATATTAAATATGACCTGCAGACTGTGCTAAAAGTTTTTGGGTTTTGGGTTTGGGCAGCCATCACGGTTGACAGATCATGACCAAAAGAGGATGTTACACAGAGGCATCCTACCAAATTACAATGAAATCCCTTCACAAATATGACCAGTAGACTGTGCTAATGGTTTTCGGGTTTTGGGCTTGGGCAGCCATACCTGTTGACCGATTGGGACCAAATGGGGACGTTCTCATCTAGACATGACCCCAAACCTGCATATGAAATTTTGTGACAATCAGACAAGAACTATGGGGTGTAGTCTGTGCTAAAGGAAAATATGAAGAGACTCCCAGACTTCCGCACGCGTGATGGCAATAGCTTATCTTGACTTTGTCAAGTTAAGTTAAAAATTACCCTGAGTCTCCCCAGTTTTCCTTTGTTTATAGACCTATTTGGCCTCAGTACATCCAATACATGCATTTAAATCTATTATATCTTGTTTGACAGAGCTCATAGAGCTCAGTCAAACAGGATATAATCGAATAAATGCTAAGTTAATCTCTAAAATATAGGAAAGTGACACAATTCCTGTTAATTGAATACTCATGTTAAATGAATAATTTTCATTGGCAAAGTAGCTATTCAATTAATAGGGTTCCAGTGTATTATGAAAAAGCAAACAGATAATGGAAAGTTAAAAAATTTATAGTAATTTATATATTTTTTATACTTACCAATGACCCAGACTTAGCTGGTGCTAACTCCACAAAAACCAGGGCCAAACACAAATTTTGCCCCCCAATCCCCAAAATTTGCATCCAAAACAAAAAGAAATCATGTCCTAAAGGACCTCCATAGTACGACTCTACTGCGCATGCGCAGTGACGCAGTCGTCCCGAAATTGGCGCCAAATATCATTCTTACTGGCAGTGCCTGGTCAGCGCTATGTACTCAGCGGGGAGGCAAGAGTTCCCAACTCAGGGAGGGCCATCCCCGTCTGGGTCATTGGTAAGTATAAAAAATATATAAATTACTATAAATTTTTTAACATTTTTATACTGTACCAATGACCCAGACTTAGCTGAATAGTAAACAGGTTGGAGGGCCTAGGACATAGAGGAAAATCCAATAAGCTCAATTATAAAATAAAGAGATAACCCCTTAAGGAGAAAAGGAGTATTAGGCTTTACATGTATCTTTCTTATTTAATATTTAAATTAGAAAGATACACTACCCTTAATAATTGAGCACAATAACATTCATGTTCTCTATTAATATCCAGTATAACCTTTATACTAATTATTATTAAAACAAGCCAATAAATAAAGTAGTCCAGAGAATTGAGACTCTTTATAATCATTTAAAAGTGTCCGAGTATTGTATATTAAAGCCCGTTTGACACTTGACATATACAAATGCTTCACACCGAGCTACACTTTAAAAATAAGACATGAATGAAATTAAACATTAATATTACACTTTAAAACCATCCCGGAAGCGACTCAGAAATACTGTCTTGGAGGAGGCATTCCCTTGCTTTTCACTATAAAGCAGGTGACCTAAGGGAACACCCGCCCCCCCCCTTCCCCTTGCCCTGGGTCAAATAGCCCAGAGCGAAGAGGGCAGCCGGACGGAGTCACTGCCGGAACAGAAAGCCTGCATAACTATAGTTGCAACTGTTTAGTGGACGACATTCTGAGCAACAGATAACGGACCTAAACAATGCAGGTCTCCAGAAATGGACTCAATATTTCTGAGATAAAAATTAGTAAATGTGGATGGCTGAGACCAATAAGCAGCCTTCATTAAATCTGTAATAGCAACACTATTAGCATAAGCCCAGGAAGTAGAAAGAGCTCTTACTTCATGAGCAGAAATCTTAAGCACAGACTGCTGAGAAGAAGATAAATCTTCATACGCAGTACGAATAGTTAACTGAATCCATCTAGCAATAGAATGGACTGAAATGTCCTTTCTATTAGGCATCAAAGACAGAAAGAAACGTTTCCGTCCCTTTCTGATGAACTGAGATCTCTGTTTATAGATACGTAGTGCTCTAACAGGACAGAGTAAAGGCCTACGCCCGTCTGAAGACGGAAGAGCCTTAATAACAATAGGTTCCGGATATTTATTAGGAGCCTGATTCTTAGCTAAAAAACCGACGTTAGTAGTGAAGGTGATAGTGTTCCCAACACTACGATAATGAGAATCATCCACCGATAGTGCATGAAGCTCACTGACTCTTCTGGCAGAAGAGAAAGCTAAGAGAAAAGCTGTCTTATAAGATAAGAATTTGAAATCTACTGTCCCAAGAGGTTCAAATGGCTTTTCCTTCAATTTAAGGAGAACCCAAGCTAAATTCCACTTAGGAATTAATCTAAGAGTTCTGGGTCTATTTATCGAAAAGTTTCTAACCAATTTCGATAAAGAGACATTAGATCCAATTTGTAAACTATCATGATGTGCATAGGTATCAGATAACATAGATCTATAACCCTTTATAGTAACCGGTTGCAGTTTGATTTCGTCAAACAAGTATACTAGAAAGTTAGCAATGTCTGGTATAGAGGGATCAAATATATCAACAGAATGATCCCTACACCAACGACGGAAAACCTTCCACTTAGCCGCATAATTTAGCGAAGAGGAGGTCCTCCTACAGTTAGAAATCGCGTCCACTGCTCGTCCTGTAAAGTGCTTGCCATGCAAGAAGGACCGCACAACGGAAAAACGTGAAGGTTGAGACCTTGCGGGTTGTGATGCAGTTGGCGCGATTTCCCCTGTCAAAGAAGATCCTCTCGTGGAGGGAGCTTCCGCGGTAGGTCCCACAACAGACACCTGAGTAGATTTATCCACGGTCTCTGTGGCGACAGAGATGCTACCAACAGAATCTTGCATTGAGATTGTTTTATCTTTAGCAATACTTGTTGAATTAACGGCGCTGGAGGATACGCATATCCTATCATTCCGTCCCAAGGGATCGATAGAGCGTCTACAGCAAATGCTCTTGGATCCGGACACGGGGACACATACGTCTGCAACTGATTGTTGAGATGTGTCGCAAATAAGTCTATCATTGGCCGTTCCCATTGGTAGCAAATCTGATTGAATACTTGTTTGTTGAGAGTCCACTCCGACGGCAACAAGCGACCCTTTCGAGAAAGGGAGTCTGCTAGCACATTCAGACGACCCGGTATGTGACGGACCGAAAGAAGAACGTGATGTTCCAACGCAAACAGAAGGATTCTTTCCGTTAGATTGAACAACGGAACTGAATGAGTGCCTCCCTGATTCCGTATATACGCCACTACTGTCGTATTGTCGGATAGGATTTGGACATGAGCATCGTGAATAATGTCCATCCAGTGACGTAACGCAAGCCAAATTGACATCATTTCCTTGATGTTTATGTGCTTGCACAGGAATTGCGGATCCCAAAGACCCTGGCATCTCGAATCCGTTGGGATTAATGATGCACCCCAACCTGTTTGACTGGCATCCGTCATAATGGTAAAACTCGGATCCGGCAACTGCAGCGGAACTCCTTGAGTTAACCACTGAATGTTTGCCCAAGTCTGAATCTCTTGTTTCACTTGATCTGACAAGAGAACGTCTACATCGAGCGAATGAATTTTCACACTCCAATTCTGAGTCAAGAAAATTTGAAGAGGCCGTGTGCGTAGCCGTCCCATCGGAATGAGATCCGCAGCGGCTCCGCACAGACCTATCAGTCTCATAAATTCTCTCGCTGTGACTTTGTCTGTATTTAGACAATAGCGAGCGTAACAACTGACTAATTTCGCTCTGGTTAACGGCAGACGAACGAGATTGTTGTGCGTCTCGAAGCTCATTCCCAGATGAGTGAATGACTTGGACGGCACCAGATCCGACTTCTCCTCGTTTACTATGAAACCGAGACGTCGGAGCAATAGAAGAAGATTCTGAACATCGTTCTGAAGCGTTAACTCGTTGCCGTACCTCTGAAGAATGTCGTCCAGGTAGGCCGACGTTACCGCAGACGAATGAGCTCGGAAGTAAATCATTACCGAGTTCATTACTCGAGTGAAAGCCCAGGGTGCTAGATTCAATCCGAAGCACATGGCCCGGAACTGATACACCACTCCTAGGACTGCGAAGCGTAGATACTTTCGGAATGTCGGATGTACCATGACGTGAAAGTACGCATCTTTGAGATCTATGCTCGTTGCATAATCGTTCACCCGAATACTCGCTCTGACCGATCGAATCGTCTCCATATAAAACTTCGGAGCGATGATCAGCTTGTTTATCCAGCTCAAATCTATGACTGGACGGAACGAGCCGTCTGGTTTCGGAACCAGAAACAGATGGCTGTAGAATCCCAGCGATTCCTGGTTTTCTACGACCTCTACCGCGTTCTTCATTAAAAGAGACTGCACCTCTGATAGCAGAGCGTCTCTTTTCTGAGGGTTTGACGGAAGATGAGTCCACTTTGGACTTCGAGTTAATGGAGGCTTTCGTTTGAAGGATATCTTTAGACCTTCCGAAGTCACTCCTCTCACCCAAGGGTCGTCCGTAATCGACGCCCACTCTTGAGAAAAACTCGACAACCTTCCGCCAACCGGAACGCGATAGAGGTTTGAGCCATCACCTCCTGGATCTGCGAGGCCTGCGGTAGGAGAAACCACGTCTTCCACGACCCGCACCTCGCCTCGTCGACCTCGGGGCGTCCGACCGATTGTCCCGGCCTGAAGGACGTCCCGAACGAGAGTCGCTATCCTGACGGTCTCTCGAATAAGAGCTAGAGGACGCACCGGAACCTCTATAGGAACCTCTCTTGGGCGGATAAGACCCAGAAGTGCCCGCCTTATTCGTGTCTGCTGAATCCGACCTTTTAGGAGCGGATCTAAACAACAGAGAATCACTAGCTTTCTTTTTAATATTATCATAAATAGCGGAAAGCTTGCCGTCAAAGAGAAGATCTCCTGAGACCGAAGCGACTCTAAGAGAGTTCTTCACCTAGAATCCACTAGTGTGGATGTAGACAGGGCTGCGTCACGTCTAACTAACTCCAGGTTAGCCACTGAAAGGGCGGAGTTACACGTGGAATAAGCTACTGCCCTTGAAAGAAGTCTTAAGGAGGATTGTATATCCTGAAACTCTTCCCCTTGAAGACGCAGTGATAACGCCTTCGTAAGGTGATCTGCGTAAGATAAGGCATCTAAATTGGCTCTGTTAGACGCAATAGCTGTTTCCAACACTGCGGTTGGAATAGAAGCTGACGACGGTAATGATAGCTCTAAGTCTTCCGCCTCGTCGTCCATACGCAGAGGAACTCTCGGTATACCCTGACCTGCCGTGTCGAATTTATTCCTTGCATTAATGAAAGGCAGGTTGAGAGTATTTGCGGACAAGAAGCCTGCTTTCCCTGTCCTGGAAGCAAGTTTAAAAATAGCGTCGTTCAATAATTCAAATGTTCTTGCAACATTATTGGACTGCGACGGAAACTCGGGAGCGATGTCCCTGAACCGCTCGAAAAAATCAGAGTCCAATGACGCTATAATTCTCCTGTCCGGAAGCGCAGCAGTCTGGCCCGACGGAACAACTTGAGGAAGAAAGTGCCGGATGAAGTCTACGGCAGCTTTGTGTTGTTCCGAAAGGGATAGCTCCAATTCATCCGTATCCCTTTCACCATCCGGTCGGACCTCCCGATGTTCCCGGTCGTCCGCCCCCGATGCTTCGGCGGAGCGTACCGACCCAGCGCCGTCGGATAATTCTCGATCCGACACCGTCTCTGTCGGCTGCTGGGATGCTGCGATAAGCTGTGCTATCTGCACTAGAATGTCCGACGTCGAGACCTGCGGAGGAGCGGTCTTTCGCTGCTTTGCCGAGGGCAGCTCCGCATCGGATGGCTCCCGCATACTTTTCCTATGCGAACGTCCGGAGTCCATCGGTCTCGAGTCCCTGGCTGCCGGATGGTGTGACCTGGTCGCCGAATAATCCTTCCTCGGCGAAGCTGGCAAGATATCGGAGGTCACGCAGCCAAGGTGCGGTCGTGTGCGCCGGCGAGAAGAGGAAGCCTTAACAGTCTCTGCGGACTGCTTATACAACGGAGCGTCCCGAGCGACGGACGTATGCTCCGCTAAAGACACATTTTGTACCACAACATCTGGTCCCAGATGTTGTTGTACGAGAGAGGGGCCTCTCTCGCTCGCGGCCCGGCTGGACCTGGACGAGCTAGGAACCGGACTAAAAGGCTTCCTCCGTTCTCGTTCACTATCCGCCGTCACTGGGTGTGCATCTATTATTTTTATAGTGCTCGCATCACCCAAAATTTCCTCTTGGACCGCATCGGACGAACCCGGCTGCCGAACCATTCGGTGAATGGACGCTACACCGGGCGAGCTAGCGGACGACATTTGTCTAATTTCCATGAGCACTTTTGCCGCTAGCTCTGTATTTAATTGTGACGACGGACGCACACTTGAAGAAGATAACATGGAAACATCACCCTGTTCTGGTTCCTCTGAAATAGAAACTGAGAGAGTAGAGTGACCTTGTGGAGAAAGAGCCGGCATCGCTCTTTCTCCAGAAACAACATATCGTGACACACGTTTCCAATGTTTCTCATCCCAATGTTCACATACAGGACAGGGATTAATGCGAGAACACTGACTACAATTTATGCAATAATCATGAAAGTCAGAGGAAGATTTCTTCCTATTACAATTTGAACAAGTTCCTTTCATTGTGAAGGAACAACAATAAGTCCTAGTTACTCGCAAAAACCCCTGACACAAAGATACATAATAACATGATCCATTAATAAATGAAAAAACAATTGCAAAACAAAATAATTTTGAAAAAATATTTTTTCAGAGAAGCCCAAGTTGCTGAAAAGTAACGTTGAGCCCCGATGGATCCGATGGCAAAGTGTGGTCAAAAATTTTAAAATTATATAAAATAATTAATGAGACACTTTCGGATAATATAAATGTATCTTATAATGAGATAAACTACCTCAAAGGCAAACAGCCCCCCTCAAAAAAGGCTGTTGCCAATGAAAACAAACAGTGTAAACACAGAAGAAAACATGACTCCAGGCACTGACAAAACTGGCCCGGAATCAGTCCTCAATTACACTCTATCTGATGCAAAACAGAGACTCCCAGGGGAGAATCTGCAGAACATCAGATGGAAGATGCAGAACACAAACGTTATACACCCATGGGTGAAAACGTAACTATGGGGAAAATAACAGAAAACATTCTGTAACCAAGCAACTCTCCCAGGGAAATTTTAGAAATGAAACTTCTCAAAAATATGCCAAAAGCATGGGAGAATTGCAAGGGGGGACTTTAGAAGGTTAGGGGAGAGGAAACACTGAATAAGCAGTGCAACAATTAGCAAGAATGACAACAAGAGGCGTTTGCCTCGAAAATAGGCAACTTAACATAATTTTAACAAAAAATTTTAAGTACAGCCCTGATTATTTTTTGCCACTTCTTTTTTCCTCTCCTCCTTCTATCCTCCTTAGAATCACATTTTCTCCAAGAATTACGTGTCTGGCATCCTTTAAACTGAGATTTACAAGCACAAAGATCAGTGAGATGTTGACTGATGAAGGGCCAAACAGAGAATGATATTTGGCGCCAATTTCGGGACGACTGCGTCACTGCGCATGCGCAGTAGAGTCGTACTATGGAGGTCCTTTAGGACATGATTTCTTTTTGTTTTGGATGCAAATTTTGGGGATTGGGGGGCAAAATTTGTGTTTGGCCCTGGTTTTTGTGGAGTTAGCACCAGCTAAGTCTGGGTCATTGGTACAGTATAAAAATATAGAAAATAGAGAGATGATGGGTAAACGACAGAGGCCAAGTAATGGCAATAGCTAAGGCTGACTTTCAGTGAGGTGAGCTGTAAGTTAAAAAATTTATAGTAATTTATATATTTTTTATACTTACCAATGACCCAGACTTAGCTGGTGCTAACTCCTTAAATTATAGGGCCAAACACAAATTTTGCCCCCCAACCCCCAAAATTTGCATCAAAAACCAAAATTTCAACTATGTGGTCCTCCATACCTTTTATCCACTGCACATGTGTAGTGTCAAGGAGGTCTCGAAATTGGCTCCAAAAGTCATTCTTACAACCAGTGCCTGGTAAGCGTTATGTAATCAGAACTCAAAACTACTGTATTGGATGATTTTGCGAAAACAGTAACCAAAAATATCAGATCAAGTGCCTGGTAAGTGTTATGTAATCAGCACGGAGGTGTGAGTTCCCAACTCATGGGAGGGCCATCCCCATCTGGGTCATTGGTAAGTATAAAAAATATATAAATTACTATAAATTTTTTAACATTTTTATACTGTACCAATGACCCAGACTTAGCTGAATAGAAAAAGGCTGGAGGGCCTAGGACATAAAGGAAAGTCCAATAGTCTCAATTACATGTAAACAGAATTATCCCCTCAAGGAGAAGAGGAGAACAAGTTTTACATGTATCTTTCTTGTTGCAAAAAAGAAAGACACAATACCATTCTGTAATTGAGCACAATAACATCAATGATCTCTATTAATATCCAGTATAACCCATTATACTAATCTTTTTAAAGGAAAGCCAATAAATAAAGATAATCCAGAGAATGAGACTCTTTATACTTATTTAAAAGTGTCCGAGGATTGTATATCAGCGCTCGTATGACCCGTGACATATACAAATGTTTCACACCGAGCTACACTTTAAAAATATTACATGAATTAGCTTTACACTTTAAAACCATCCCGGCACCGACTCGGAATTACTGATTCCAGAGGAGGTATTCCCTTGCTTTACACTATAAAGCAGGTGACCTAAAGGAACACCATTCCCCCCCCCCCCCCCTTTCCCATGCCCTGGGTAAAAATACCCCAGAGCAAAGAGGGCAGAAGGACAGAGTCACTGCCGGAACAGAAAGCCTGCACAACTATAGCTGCAACTGTTTAGTGGACAACATTCTGAGAACAGATAACGGACCTAAACAATACAGGTCTCCAGAAATGGACTCAATATTTCTAAGATAAAAATTCGTAAATGTTGAAGGCTGAGACCAATATGCAGCCTTCATCAAATCTGTAATAGCAACACTATTAGCATAAGCCCAAGATGTAGATAGAGCTCTTACTACATGCGCCAAAATCTTAAGCACAGACTGCTGAGTTGAAGATAATTTTTCATAAGCAGTACGGATAGTTAATTGAATCCACCTAGCAATAGAATGGACCGTAATGTCCATTCTATTTGGCAGCAGAGACAAAAAGAAATGTTAACATCCCTTTCTGATAAACTCAGATCTACGTTTGTAAATACGTATAGCTCTAACAGGACAGAGTAAAGGCCTATGCCCATTTGAAGACGGAAGAGCCTTAATAACAATAGGATCCGGATACTTATTAGGAGCCTGATTCTTAGACAAAAATCCAACATTAGTAGTCAAGGTAATAGTATTACCTACACTACGATAGTGAGAATCATCAACAGATAGTGCATGAAGCTCACTAACTCTTCTAGCAGAAGAGAAGGCTAAGAGAAAAGCTGTCTTATAAGATAAGAATTTGAAGTCTACTATATCAAGAGGCTCAAATGGCGCTTCTTTTAGCTTAAGAAGAATCCAAGCTAAATTCCACTTAGGAATTAATCTAAGGGTTCTAGGTCTATTTATCGAAATGTTTTTCACTGACTTAGATAAAGAGCCATTAGATCCAATCTGTAAACTATCATGATGTGCATAGGTATCAGATAGCATAGACCTATAACCCTTAATGGTAACAGGTTGCAGTTTGATCTCATCAAACAGGTAGACTAGAAAATTAGCAATGTCTGGAATGGAAGGATCATAAATATCAACAGAATGATCCCTACACCACCGTAAGAAAACCTTCCACTTAGCAGCATAATTTAGCGAAGAGGAGGTCCTCCTACAGTTAGAAATTGCGTCCACTGCCCATGAAAATCCTGTAAATGCTTGCCGTGCAAGAAGGACCGCACAATGGAAATATGTGAAGGTTGAGACCTTGCGGGTTGTGATGCAGTGTGCGCAATTTCCCCTGCGAATGAAGGTCCTCCCGTGGAGGAAGCTTCCACAGAATGTCCCAGAACAGACACCTAAGTAGATTTATCCATGGTCTCTGAGGTGACAGAGATGCTACCAACAGAATCTTGCAGTAAGATTGCTTAATTTTAGCAATATCTGCTGAATAAACGAAGCTGGAGGATACGCGTATCCTATCATTCCATCCCAGGAGATCAAGAGAGCGTCTACTGCAAATGCTCGAGAGTCCATGTTGATGGTAACATGCGACCTTTCCAAGAAAGGAAAATCAGATGACCCGTTATATGACAGACCGATAGACGAACTTGATGCTCTAGGACAAACAGAAGAATCCTTTCCGTTAAATTGAATAACGGAATGGAATGAGTGCCTCCCTGGTTCCGAATGTATGCTACTACTGTCGAATTGTCGGACAGAATTTGAACATGCGAATTCTGAAGAATGTTCATTCATTGTCGTAGCGCAAGCCATAATGACATCATCTCTTGATGTTTATGTACTTGTTAGGAACTGCGGATCCCAAGGACCCTGGCACCTCGATTCCGTTGGGCTCAGAGTTGCGCCCCAACCTGTTTGACTCGCATCCGTCATTATCGTAAAACTCGGATCCGGCAGTTGCAGTGGTACTCCTTGAGTTAACAACTGAATATCTGCCCAAGTCAGAAACTCTTGTTTCACTTGATTCGACAAGACGATGTTCGATTCGAGTGAATGAATCTTCACACTCCAATTCTGAGATAAAATATATCTGGAGTGGACGAGTGCGTAGCCGCTCCATTGGAATAAGATCCGCAGCAGGTCCGCACAAACCTCTCAGTCTCATGATTTCTCTCGCTGTTACTACATCTGAGTGAAGACAAAAGCGAGTGTAACAACTGACTAATATCGCTCTGGTTAACGGCAGATGAAAGAGATTGTTGTGCGTCTCTAAGCTCATTCCCACGTGGGTGAATGATTAGGACGGCACTAGATCCGACTTCTTTTCGTTTACTATGAAACCGAGACGTCGGAGCAATTGAAGCAGACTCTGAACATCGTTCTGACGTGTTAACTTGCTGCCGTAACCCTGAAGAATGTCGTCCAAGTAGGCCGACATTAGCACAGACGAATGAGCTCAGAAATGAGTCATAACCGAGATCATTATTCGAGTGAAGGCTCAGGGCGCTAGGTTCAGACCAGAGCATCATTGCTCAGAACTGAAAACAACTCCTGGGACAGCGAAGTGAAGGTACTTTCTAAATGCCGGATGGACCATGACGTAAAAGTACGTATCCTTGAGATCTATGCTCACAGCATAATCATTCACTCGAGTGCTCGCCCTGACCGATCGGATAGTCTCCATATAAAAATTTTGAGCCACGATCAGCTTGTTTATCCAACTCCGATCTATAACTGGACGAAACGAGCCGTCTGATCTTGGAACCAGGAACAGGTGACTGCTGAAAACTGGAGATTCCTGGTTTTCTACGACGTCTATAGTGTTCTTGCCCAGAAGAGATTGAACTTCTGATAGAAGCGAATCTCTCTTCTGAACGTTTAACGGAAGCTGAGACCAGCGTGGACTTCGAGTTAACAGAGGTTTTTCCTTGAAGGACAGTTTAGACCTTCGGAAATAACCCCTTGCACCCATGGGTCGTCCGTAATTGACAACCAATTGGTTAAGAATCTCGACAGCCTTCCGCCCACTGGAACATAATAGAGGTTTAGACCATCACCTCCTGGCCCTGCGAGGATTGCGGAAGGAGAAACCACGTCCTCCACGACCCGCACCTCGCCCAGTCGACCTAGGGGCGTCTGACCTGATATCTCAGCCAGCATTACAACCCCTATGTGAGTCGCTACTCTGGCAGTCTCCGGAGTAAGACGTAGAGGCTTTATTTGATCCTCTATAGGAAGTTCCTTTGGACGTATTCGCCCCCGAAGAACCTGCCTTACTCCTCCCTGCTGAGTCTGACTTTTTCAAAGCAGAATCAACGCAGAGAATCTGGAGCTTTCTTAGTAATCTAATATAGATTGTAGAAAGCTTAACATCAAAGAGAAGCTCTCCTGAGACCGGAGCAACTGGAAGAGAGTTTTTTCACCTTACTATCCACTCTTATGGTTGCAGCCAGGGCAGCATCACATCTGACTAACTCCATATTGCCACTGAAAGGGCGGAGTTATACGTAGAATATGCTATAGCCATCAAAAGAACTCTTAAGGAAGTTTGAACATCCTGGAATTCTTTTGCTTCGAGACATAGTGATAACACTCTGTTAAGGTGATCTGCGTGAGATAATGCATCTAAATTCTATTAGACGATATTGTCGTCTCCAGTATACTGGAGTAAATAGACATGGACGCCGGCAATGTCAATTCTAGGTCTTCAGCCTTGTCGTCCAAACGCAGAGGAACTCTCGGCACGCCATGTCCTGCCGTTTCAAATTTATGTCTAACATTGATAAAAGGCAGCTGTATAGCACTAGGCGATAAGAAACCGGATTTGCCAGTCTTAGAGGCTAGCTTGAATATAGCGTCATTCAAAAGTTTGTGACATTTCTGGACTGGGTCAGAAACTCAGGGAAAGTGTCCCTAATCCGGCCGAAAAAGTCTGTGTCCAGTGACGCTTTCAGTTTCTTATCAGGTAACGCAGCATTTTTGTCCAGAGAAACAACTTCTAAAATGTGATGCCGGATGAAATCTATGGCCACCTTAAGTTGTTTGGAAAGGCAAAATTTCAGCTGTGCTGATTCCCTTTTTACCATCCGCCTGGACCACATAATAATCTTGGTCGTCCCTTACTGACTGTGCAGGGTAGCGAACCGACCCAGCTTGCTCAGATAGTTCTTTACTGAAAAAGTTTCTGATAGCTGCTGGGATGCTGCGATGAACTGAGCTATCTGTGATAGCAAGTCCGTCATGGAGGCCTGTGGAGCCGCGGTCTTACGTAATTTAGCTGCTGGAAGCTTCAGGGACTTTAATTCCTGCATACTTCTGATATGCGAACATCCCAACTGCGGATGGCGTGACCTGGTCGACTTGGACTCCCTGATTGGCGAAGCAGGCTGGATATCTGCGGTCACATAGCCAAGGTGCGATCGTGTGAGCTGACGTGAGGATGAGGAAGCCAATAGACAAGCCGCGTCAGACTGTCTACGCGACGGAGCATCCCAAGCAGGAGGAGTGGAGGTATGCTCCGACTAACGAACGTTACATACAACATCGCGGCCCAGATGTTGTTGTAAGAGAGAGGGGGGCCTCTCTCGCTCGCGGTCCGGATAGACCTGGACGAGCTAGCTACCGGACTGACAGGCTTCCTCTGTACTATCCTCGGATCCGTCGTCGCTGGGTGTGCACGTTCAATGTTTATAGTGCTCGCATCACCCAAACTGCTTCCCTGGACCGCAACGGACAAAACCTGGCTGCCGAGCCATTCCATGAATGGTCGCTACACTGGGCGAGCTAGCGGACGATCAACGCCATCGATCCTACTAGGGACCTCTTAGGCAATTGTCGTATTTCCATGAGCATTTTAGCCACTAGCTCTTATTATACTGCGACGACGGAGACACACTTCCTGAAGACATCACGGAAACATCACCCTGTTTTTGTTCCTCTGAAAAAGAGACTGTAAAACTAGAGTGACCCTACGGAGAGAAGACCGGCATGGACCTCTCACCACCAACAATATACCGTGACACACGTCTCCAACGTTTGTTAACCAATTGACACACACTGAGCAAGAATTAGTGCAAGTACATTGACTACAAGAAACACAATGAACATGAGAATCAGAGGAAAGCTTCATCGCATTACAATTGAACAATATTCTTTCGTCATGAAAAAATATAAACAGTTATAGTACTCACACTAACCCTTGAAAACAAAGATACATAATATAATATAATCCATTATAACATTTCGAAAAAATAATTCAAAAGAAAAAAAATTTTCGAAAAAATTTCATGAGAGCCCAAGTTCCCAAAGGGAACAATGAGCCCAAATGGATCCCAAAAAAGCCTAAGTGTGGACAAAAATTTTAAAACATATTTAAAAATTAATGTAACACTTACGGACAATATCAATATATCTGGCTATGAGCAGAACAAAACAGAAGACAAGTAGTCACTATCAGAAGTAACCGTTGTCAACGTAAACAAAATTGTACAAAAACCGGAAACATGACTCCAGGCACTGTAAACATGGCCCAAAATCAGTTACCAATTTAAACACTATCCGATGTAAAACAGAGACTTCCAGAGAAGAAACTGCAGTACATCAGATGGTAGATGCAGACCAAAATGCCTAACCACCCAAGGGTGAGGACATTAGCATGGGGAAAAACAGAATAATTATTCTGTTACCAAACCAAAACTTCCAAGAAATTTTAGTAAAAAAAATTACAAAAATTATGCCAAAAGCATGGGAGAATAGCAAGGGGGGAATAAAGGAAAGGGAGAGAGGAAACGCTGAACAAACAATGGTAAATTCATAGCCAGAATGACATCAGGCTCATGTCCCGAAATTAGGGAACATGAAATAATTTCGTAAAAAAATTATAAGTTACATCCCTGAACACATTCTACCACTGTTTCTTCCTCTCATCCTTTTATTTCATCCTTAGATCCACCATTTCTTTCATAATTATGTGTCTGGCATCATTTAAACTGAGATTTACAAGGACAAATATCAGTGACATGTTACTGATTTTAGGGCCAAACAAAGATAGACTTTTGGAGCCAATTTCGAGACCTCCTTGACACTGCGCATGCGCAGTGGATAAAAGGTATGGAGGAACATAGGACATTGAAATTTCGGTTTTTGATGCAAATTTTGGGGACTGGGGGGCAAAATTTGTGTTTGGCCCTATAATTTGAGGAGTTAGCACCAGCTAAGCCTGGGTCATTGGTACAGTATAAAAATATAATAAAATTTTAATGACAATTTTTGTGAACAGCACTGGACGGTTCTGGATGTTACCTGAGGTAAACAAAGTTTAACCCTTTGAAGCTGAGAGACTGCTTTTCCCACCGCGGAACATGATACATCATAATTTCATTAAGTATAATGTCTGATAAGTGAATGTGAGGGATCGGCCAATTAATATTATCATCGTGCAGCCTTGGGGCTGCACATTGATAATATTAATTGGCCTATCCTCCAATAATGAATATGGCTCTTTGGATCCAATTGCTGTCATTAAACTGACATGGAAGATACTACCAGCATGCAATTGGTTATTGAAGTGAAGGTGATTGTACCACAAGCGAATGAATTTGAACTAAGTACTCACTGCTTCCTGAAGAATCTCTTCCCTTGAGTAGATATGTGGTCTTTTCCCTCTTTCATTACGTATTACAACTCCATAGCTGAAAAATGATAAACTTATTTACAATAATATGATACAAATAATCTGCCTGATAATACACCTACTGCTACAGTTACATAGATATTTTATTATGATTTTGCTGAGATTCATATTTTATCATGTTGAATATTTCTGATTTAATAAAAGAATTTGAGGGTAACAATATTATGAACAAGGGCAACATAAAGCATGGGCCACTGCCCCCCTAACCCATAGGCATGTTTGAAGTAGCCTTAAAGGCATTGTGGGACAGAAAAAAATTTTATGTCAAAAGAGTGAGAACAGAAAAATTATCTAAGTCCAAAAAGTGAAAAAGCGCCATAACTCTATCAGCATACCAAAGGAGATCCAAATTCAACCAATTGATTTGAAATGACAATGCAAAAAGTTTGTATGGATAGACCGACAGACAAATGGCCAGATAGATGAAGGGCTTCACAAGACACCACAGAATCCTCCTTCAGAGGTCAGGGGCACAATAAGGCAGCCTATCATAAAAGTTAAATTCACACAAATTGTCATTTGACCCACATTCAAGATCATTTATTAACCCTGTACCTAACATAATGATCATATCCTGTCAGCAGTATTCACAAGAACTGCCAGTCACAATTAATTATTTTTTCAATTATTGGCTAGAAAAAGAATTCTTATTGTCGCTGAAAGTTAAAATTTCGAGCATTCCTAACCCTATGAGGATTATATAATTGCAAACACTCACATGTCTGGTGCTTGGATGGCTTTCAACTCTCCTTCATAAAACAGGCCTTCCATAAATAAAAGTACTCTGAGCTCATCTTTGAGTTCTTCAGTTTGTATTTCACATGATGTCAGCTCTGGAACAGTAAATATGAAAATGTAACATGAGAAAAGTAGTACATTAAGGCCCCACCAAGTAGATCTTCTGTTTCCCAGAGTTAGAATGTTGAGGAGCTGAAAGTTGCTCGTCAATGCTCGGTGGTTCTCTCTGGGTACTCCAGCTTTCTCCACCCGTACAACTGTCACGATTAGCCATTGGGCATAAGTATGTGACCTAAAACACCAATAAATAAATATTATATCAGACATAAACTGTTTAATTTTTATTTTCTTTAAGTTTGCATTGGTTATAAAAAGAAAGCATGCGGCAGCCAAAAGGACAATGTGGGAGGGCCTGAGAAACAGATTTTTAAGTTTTTAGGCCTAAAAAGAAGTGTTTTTTAACCCCCAAAGGACTGGATAATTTGAGATATTTTTCTGCACTTTGACAGTGTATATTTTGCTGCATTGCAGTTGATTCTAGGCAAGTACTGGCTGCCAAAACAGTCAGCCAAGTCTTGCCTTGAAACAACTGCGAAGGTACTTTGAATGTAACTTCCTTTGGGACACCTGCTATGTGGGAGAAAAAAATTATGAAAGTCAGCATTGGGCCTGTTCTTCTTTATATTCACAGATCTAATATCCTTTCAGCTTGTCCCATGGCATATGCTGACGTTGACCCACACATTTACCATAAAATGTAATACCATGGGGTGGGGGAATCTTTTTAAATTTGTGCTAGGAGAAGCATTCTCCTGCATTTTCTTGACAATATCTACTCAATTATTTCCTTACAATATGGGTAATGTATTACTTGTATTTCTGTGTTTATGGAGCATTTTTTCTCCAGATAATCGTGACCACCATGATGCAGGAAAGGCCAGTAAAAAACCAACAAACTGCAAAAAGTGTTTTTTTTTATATGAATGGAACCTGGTCAATAATGCAACTACACACTCCTGCCACCTCCACAAGCATCGAAGGCCCATACCAAAAGCCTTTCCACAACTTTCAGCATTTTAAAACACCAATAATCCTGGGGCAAATGTCTTAATGATTCGTTTCGAGTTGCACTGATTCTGAAAATTCTGTACAGGAGACCTGATGATAGAAGAAGAGCCCAAAAAGGCTCCGCGTCCGAAGCTACTTTGATCCCGTCGTGGGCTATTCACATTATTGAATGATTTGACAAAAAAACAGACAAGTTGCAGTTAAATGCAATACTTGAGTGGAGACTGGCAATATTTACGGTTGTAAGAAGATGTGATATCTTGAACTTCAAGAATGGTGAGATTCGATTCAGGATTGACTTCAGTTCAAAATTTTTTGCCTGATTGAATTTGGGGCTTTAATTTGATTTGAAATTTGAGATTTCTGGGACCCTAGGCTTCAGTACATCCAATGCAAATATTTAATCTATTGTACCTGGTTTGACAGAGCATCAGGAGCTCTGTCAAACAAGATATAATAGAAAAAAATGTTTGGTTTATCACTAGAATACAAGGAAATGACCAAATTCATGTTAATAGAATTCTCCTGTTAACTGAATATTTATCGCTGACAAAGTAAGTATTCAGTTAAAAGGATTGCATTGTTTCTGAAGAAACATTCACAGATTACTGTACCTGATATGGATGTCTTATTTCTCAGTGCACTCAATGGAACATTGTCTCCTTCACTACTGGAGTCAGAATCAGAGGAAGTTTCTCTCTTTGGTTTTCTCTTTTGACATGTTTTTTTATAAGCCTGAAAAAGAAAAAATTGTTTTTAAAGACTAATGGCCAACAATCACAACAAACTATCTTGACTGGAGTTTAACATGTGCTAATCATTCACTCTCTCATCATGGTATTAAGTATGCTATAAAAGTGACTGTGTTGCAAGAAAATTCATTTTGAATTAAACCTGTACAACACAAAGCAGTCCATACGCATGACAGAGAGAAAGCAATCAATTTTTTAGATGCCCACATAGGGAGTAAATTAAGTGGTATCGCATTACATTTTGTAATGCAATTTTTATGTTTAGAGATGTCCTACATCAGGAACCCTAGCAAAACGTGAAATCAACATTTCGGCCCAAGCACAGTTACTCTATTGTCAGTGATAGTCATTCAAAACAATCCTCCATGAACATATTTGATTCTCATAATGATGGGGGAAGAGAAGTTATGGCGAACATGTCACTATAACATGTAGAATTTAACAGAAATCCCCAAATAGGCCAAACAGCCCCGCTTTACTTTGAAACACCTCCGCTGTATTTTGAAGATAGAGTCAAAGTCACGTTATTAAACCTATGTTGACTGGACAATTGGTCAGTAACCTACCATAGCTCCTTTGGTGGCTGAGAAATGTGAGCTTGACTTAGCCAAACTGATCCACTTACAAATAGGGATCAGCAATGTATATAAACAAAATCTAATACTGGTAGTAACACATATCAAAACTAGAGGTACTGTGAGCAAGCTCACAAAGTGATACCCCCCACGCCTGTCAGAACGGAATTATATTGCTTCATGCACATCTTCATATGGAGTTCTTCCATTGTGTAAAGTTTCATGAAAATTCTTCAAACGGTTTAGGAGGAGTTGCGCTTATAAGGATGGACAGACGGACAGATGGACGGATGGACAGGGTGATTCCTCTATACCCCCCCCCCCCCCCAACCTTTGTTTGCAGGGTGTATAAAAACAATTTTGACTGGAAATTTAAAATTCACACCTTGTTGCACCACTAATGATCAAGTCTGGAAATAAGCAATCGGTCATTTGCAGAATGAGGTCTCCAGGGGGTGAATTTGCTGATACTACCCCATACAGTGGGCTAGAATCTCCCAATTTATCTTATGGGTACCTCTTTCTGTTTAGAAACTGTTGAGTTTTAATTCTTGATCGAACATAATAGCCATATCCAGCCAGCACCATTCTAATTTTTTTCTTTTTTCAATTCTTGCCACCAAAACAATAGCTTATGAACTTGTTGAGCTTGAATCGACAAGAAGTCATAAGCTATGTTTTTAAGGCAAAAAATGAAAATTTGTAGTTAATCAAGAAGTTTTTTTTTTCAAGGGTCCTTCCTGGCCATGTCAGGTAAACAGTAAATATAAATAACTCCTATCCCCACCCCCACTCCCAAAAATACAGGAGCACTATCCAGCAGGGAATCATATACCCAATTGGAGGGAGGCCCTGGATGTGTGAATGTGCATGCTGATTCCATATGCTGATCACTAACCTTGACCTTGGTAGGTCAGCCATGAATTTTTGTATGCAACATACCACCTAGTGCTGAATCAAATGTTCAAGTTTCGTTTTGACATCTCTTTGCACTAAAAGTTATGGCTCAGATATGAAAATGTTGATAAGCATGCTGACATCTATCTGACCTTGGTACAGTACGGCCTCCATGGACAGGTTACTTTCCATCAGTGGGCAATATTTCCATGGGCGCAATAATATTAGATTCCAAATGCTAAATTTCAGAATAGTCATCAAAACTTCATTTAATGAAGTACAGGGTACAACCCGGTGCTTCATTAATTAAAATTTTGCTGATATTGATTTTTATTACCTGGTGAATGCATGCATGGACACAGGCCAGAAAATAAGCAGTCTGACATTTGCAGAATGAGGTCCCCAGAGGGTGAATTTGATGATGCTGCCCCATACAGTGGGCCAATTTATCCTCTGGGTACCTTTTTCTGTTTGGTTATGAGACCCTGTTTCAGGCTGAGGTTCACAGAAGGTAAATTTAGCTGTGCAGGGTAGCATCACTAAATTCACCCTCTGGGGACCTCATTTTGCAGATGTCAGTCTGCTTATTTTCTGGCTTGCGTGGACATCAGTTGATTACGACCAGTCCACAGTGACTGTACTGTAAATCATAGTGAATTTTGTTTCTGACACACCAGCTGATATTGATTCATAGGTTGTGAAAATTTCTTTCTGATATCTTATCTTACAAACAAGAGGCCCCACGGGGCCTGAAGCACTCACCTTGTACAGAACACAATTTAAACATAGTCCAAGAATGAGTCTACATTAAGCAAGCCATTTCCATAGGCTACACTGTCAATCCTTGAGTCCCTCAGGAGTGACAAAAATAATCTGGGCATCATGCCTTTTCTTCAGTTGATCATAAGTAAAATGTAGAGCTCCCCTATGAAGCTCCTTGATACAACCTATGTGGATTTATCTTAGTACCTCTAGAGGGTACTGAATACAAAATTTTTAATTCTTCAGCAAAATGGCCAAATCCGGCACCCATAGAGAGCCCAAATATTAACCCAGACTCTTGATTTGAACACGGTTAAATCTGACTTCCCTGGAGATGTTGTGTACTGAATATGAAAGCATTCTGACTGTTAGATCTGAAGAAGAGAAATTGTAAAGAAATTTCTTCGAATTGCACTAAGTTCAAATTTGGGCTACCATAGCGAGCCCAAATATTAACCTATGGATCCGATTTGAACAAACTTGAATCTGACCCCCCCTAGAGATGTTGTATACCAAATGTGAAAGCATTCTGACAAGTGAATCTGAAGAAAAAGAAATTCCCTCATATTGTACTAAGTTAAATTTCATGTTCCCATATGGAGCCCAAATAATAACCTAGGCACTCGAATTGAACAACCTGGAATCTGACCCCCCCCCCCCCCCCCCCCCCCCCCCCCCCCCCCCCCCTAGAGATGTTGTATACCAAATATAAAAGCATTCCGACTGGTGGATCTGAAGAAGAAGATTTTTAAAGAAATTTCCTCATATTGCACTAAGTAAAAATTTGGGCTACCATAGTGAGCCCAAATATATACCTAGGGATCTGATTTGAACAAACTTGAATCTGACCCCCATAGAGATGTTGCATACCAAATATCAAAGCATACTGACTGATGGATCTGAAGAAGAAGATTTTTTTAAATTACCCTCCATATTGAACAAAGATAAAATGTGGGCTTCCGTAGGAAGCCCAAAGATTAACCTAGGGACTTGGTTTGAACAATCGAGAATCTGACCCTCATAACAATGATGTATACCAAATATTAAAAGATTCTGACTGGTGGTTCTGAAGAAGAAGATTTTTAAAGAATATTCCCCATATTACCCTATGTTAAAACTTCGGGCTCCTGTAGAGAGCCCAAATATGAACCAATGAGCTTTATTTCAGCAAACTTTTATCTGACCCCCCTATGAATGCTGTATACCAAATATCAAAGGATTCTGATGATTGGTTCTGGAGAAAAGATTTTTTTTTAATTTTTGCAAATATGCTGACTCAGCATTTTTTCGATGCCCATTACAGAACAGCCTAACATAACCGATGGCAATTTTTTTTGCCATTCAATTCTACTGGTCATAAGGATACTTCATACCAAATAAAAGCTCTCTGTTCCGTGGGGTTTGGTAAATATGGGCGTTTGAAAATATTTCTATTTTTAGCTCCCAGGGTTCCCGTGGGGATGCGGGAATTTTTTTTTTTGCATGGGTCAAGTACTTATGACCCAATACTACCACAAACCAAATTTGGTTCATACCGGATCATCGGTTCAGAAAGTTAAAAAATTTATAGTAATTTATATATTTTTTATACTTACCAATGACCCAGACTTAGCTGGTGCTAACTCCACAAAAACCAGGGCCAAACACAAATTTTGCCCCCCAATCCCCAAAATTTGCATCCAAAACAAAAAGAAATCATGTCCTAAAGGACCTCCATAGTACGACTCTACTGCGCATGCGCAGTGACGCAGTCGTCCCGAAATTGGCGCCAAATATCATTCTTACTGGCAGTGCCTGGTCAGCGCTATGTACTCAGCGGGGAGGCAAGAGTTCCCAACTCAGGGAGGGCCATCCCCGTCTGGGTCATTGGTAAGTATAAAAAATATATAAATTACTATAAATTTTTTAACATTTTTATACTGTACCAATGACCCAGACTTAGCTGAATAGTAAACAGGCTGGAGGGCCTAGGACATAGAGGAAAATCCAATAAGCTCAATTATAAAATAAAGAGGTAACCCCTTAAGGAGAAAAGGAGTATTAGGCTTTACATGTATCTTTCTTATTTAATATTTAAATTAGAAAGATACACTACCCTTAATAATTGAGCACAATAACATTCATGTTCTCTATTAATATCCAGTATAACCTTTATACTAATTATTTTTAAAACAAGCCAATAAATAAAGTAGTCCAGAGAATTGAGACTCTTTATAATCATTTAAAAGTGTCCGAGTATTGTATATTAAAGCCCGTTTGACACTTGACATATACAAATGCTTCACACCGAGCTACACTTTAAAAATAAGACATGAATGAAATTAAACATTAATATTACACTTTAAAACCATCCCGGAAGCGACTCAGAAATACTGTCTTGGAGGAGGCATTCCCTTGCTTTTCACTATAAAGCAGGTGACCTAAGGGAACACCCGCCCCCCCCCCCCTTCCCCTTGCCCTGGGTCAAATAGCCCAGAGCGAAGAGGGCAGCCGGACGGAGTCACTGCCGGAACAGAAAGCCTGCATAACTATAGTTGCAACTGTTTAGTGGACGACATTCTGAGCAACAGATAACGGACCTAAACAATGCAGGTCTCCAGAAATGGACTCAATATTTCTGAGATAAAAATTAGTAAATGTGGATGGCTGAGACCAATAAGCAGCCTTCATTAAATCTGTAATAGCAACACTATTAGCATAAGCCCAGGAAGTAGAAAGAGCTCTTACTTCATGAGCAGAAATCTTAAGCACAGACTGCTGAGAAGAAGATAAATCTTCATACGCAGTACGGATAGTTAACTGAATCCATCTAGCAATAGAATGGACTGAAATGTCCTTTCTATTAAGCATCAAAGACAGAAAGAAACGTTTCCGTCCCTTTCTGATGAACTGAGATCTCTGTTTATAGATACGTAGTGCTCTAACAGGACAGAGTAAAGGCCTACGCCCGTCTGAAGACGGAAGAGCCTTAATAACAATAGGTTCCGGATATTTATTAGGAGCCTGATTCTTAGCTAAAAAACCGACGTTAGTAGTGAAGGTGATAGTGTTCCCAACACTACGATAATGAGAATCATCCACCGATAGTGCATGAAGCTCACTGACTCTTCTGGCAGAAGAGAAAGCTAAGAGAAAAGCTGTCTTATAAGATAAGAATTTGAAATCTACTGTCCCAAGAGGTTCAAATGGCTTTTCCTTCAATTTAAGGAGAACCCAAGCTAAATTCCACTTAGGAATTAATCTAAGAGTTCTGGGTCTATTTATCGAAAAGTTTCTAACCAATTTCGATAAAGAGACATTAGATCCAATTTGTAAACTATCATGATGTGCATAGGTATCAGATAACATAGATCTATAACCCTTTATAGTAACCGGTTGCAGTTTGATTTCGTCAAACAAGTATACTAGAAAGTTAGCAATGTCTGGTATAGAGGGATCAAATATATCAACAGAATGATCCCTACACCAACGACGGAAAACCTTCCACTTAGCCGCATAGTTTAGCGAAGAGGAGGTCCTCCTACAGTTAGAAATCGCGTCCACTGCTCGTCCTGTAAAGTGCTTGCCATGCAAGAAGGACCGCACAACGGAAAAACGTGAAGGTTGAGACCTTGCGGGTTGTGATGCAGTTGGCGCGATTTCCCCTGCCAAAGAAGATCCTCTCGTGGAGGGAGCTTCCGCGGTAGGTCCCACAACAGACACCTGAGTAGATTTATCCACGGTCTCTGTGGCGACAGAGATGCTACCAACAGAATCTTGCATTGAGATTGTTTTATCTTTAGCAATACTTGTTGAATTAACGGCGCTGGAGGATACGCATATCCTATCATTCCGTCCCAAGGGATCGATAGAGCGTCTACAGCAAATGCTCTTGGATCCGGACACGGGGACACATACGTCTGCAACTGATTGTTGAGATGTGTCGCAAATAAGTCTATCATTGGCCGTTCCCATTGGTAGCAAATCTGATTGAATACTTGTTTGTTGAGAGTCCACTCCGACGGCAACAAGCGACCCTTTCGAGAAAGGGAGTCTGCTAGCACATTCAGACGACCCGGTATGTGACGGACCGAAAGAAGAACGTGATGTTCCAACGCAAACAGAAGGATTCTTTCCGTTAGATTGAACAACGGAACTGAATGAGTGCCTCCCTGATTCCGTATATACGCCACTACTGTCGTATTGTCGGATAGGATTTGGACATGAGCATCGTGAATAATGTCCATCCAGTGACGTAACGCAAGCCAAATTGACATCATTTCCTTGATGTTTATGTGCTTGCACAGGAATTGCGGATCCCAAAGACCCTGGCATCTCGAATCCGTTGGGATTAATGATGCACCCCAACCTGTTTGACTGGCATCCGTCATAATGGTAAAACTCGGATCCGGCAACTGCAGCGGAACTCCTTGAGTTAACCACTGAATGTTTGCCCAAGTCTGAATCTCTTGTTTCACTTGATCTGACAAGAGAACGTCTACATCGAGCGAATGAATTTTCACACTCCAATTCTGAGTCAAGAAAATTTGAAGAGGCCGTGTGCGTAGCCGTCCCATCGGAATGAGATCCGCAGCGGCTCCGCACAGACCTATCAGTCTCATAAATTCTCTCGCTGTGACTTTGTCTGTATTTAGACAATAGCGAGCGTAACAACTGACTAATTTCGCTCTGGTTAACGGCAGACGAACGAGATTGTTGTGCGTCTCGAAGCTCATTCCCAGATGAGTGAATGACTTGGACGGCACCAGATCCGACTTCTCCTCGTTTACTATGAAACCGAGACGTCGGAGCAATAGAAGAAGATTCTGAACATCGTTCTGAAGCGTTAACTCGTTGCCGTACCTCTGAAGAATGTCGTCCAGGTAGGCCGACGTTACCGCAGACGAATGAGCTCGGAAGTAAATCATTACCGAGTTCATTACTCGAGTGAAAGCCCAGGGTGCTAGATTCAATCCGAAGCACATGGCCCGGAACTGATACACCACTCCTAGGACTGCGAAGCGTAGATACTTTCGGAATGTCGGATGTACCATGACGTGAAAGTACGCATCTTTGAGATCTATGCTCGTTGCATAATCGTTCACCCGAATACTCGCTCTGACCGATCGAATCGTCTCCATATAAAACTTCGGAGCGATGATCAGCTTGTTTATCCAGCTCAAATCTATGACTGGACGGAACGAGCCGTCTGGTTTCGGAACCAGAAACAGATGGCTGTAGAATCCCAGCGATTCCTGGTTTTCTACGACCTCTACCGCGTTCTTCATTAAAAGAGACTGCACCTCTGATAGCAGAGCGTCTCTTTTCTAAGGGTTTGACGGAAGATGAGTCCACTTTGGACTTCGAGTTAATGGAGGCTTTCGTTTGAAGGATATCTTTAGACCTTCCGAAGTCACTCCTCTCACCCAAGGGTCGTCCGTAATCGACGCCCACTCTTGAGAAAAACTCGACAACCTTCCGCCAACCGGAACGCGATAGAGGTTTGAGCCATCACCTCCTGGATCTGCGAGGCCTGCGGTAGGAGAAACCACGTCTTCCACGACCCGCACCTCGCCTCGTCGACCTCGGGGCGTCCGACCGATTGTCCCGGCCTGAAGGACGTCCCGAACGAGAGTCGCTATCCTGACGGTCTCTCGAATAAGAGCTAGAGGACGCACCGGAACCTCTATAGGAACCTCTCTTGGGCGGATAAGACCCAGAAGTGCCCGCCTTATTCGTGTCTGCTGAATCCGACCTTTTAGGAGCGGATCTAAACAACAGAGAATCACTAGCTTTCTTTTTAATATTATCATAAATAGCGGAAAGCTTGCCGTCAAAGAGAAGATCTCCTGAGACCGAAGCGACTCTAAGAGAGTTCTTCACCTTAGAATCCACTAGTGTGGATGTAGACAGGGCTGCGTCACGTCTAACCAACTCCAGATTAGCCACTGAAAGGGCGGAGTTACACGTGGAATAAGCTACTGCCCTTGAAAGAAGTCTTAAGGAGGATTGTATATCCTGAAACTCTTCCCCTTGAA
Source organism: Pictodentalium vernedei (assembly GCA_031216915.1). NCBI lineage: Eukaryota > Metazoa > Mollusca > Scaphopoda > Dentaliida > Dentaliidae > Pictodentalium > Pictodentalium vernedei. The sequence continues at coordinate 571,995,438 of CM062297.1, read as the reverse complement.
GACGCAGTGATAACGCCTTCGTAAGGTGATCTGCGTAAGATAAGGCATCTAAATTGGCTCTGTTAGACGCAATAGCTGTTTCCAACACTGCGGTTGGAATAAAAGCTGACGACGGTAATGATAGCTCTAAGTCTTCCGCCTCGTCGTCCATACGCAGAGGAACTCTCGGTATACCCTGACCTGCCGTGTCGAATTTATTCCTTGCATTAATGAAAGGCAGGTTGAGAGTATTTGCGGACAAGAAGCCTGCTTTCCCTGTCCTGGAAGCAAGTTTAAAAATAGCGTCGTTCAATAATTCAAATGTTCTTGCAACATTATTGGACTGCGACGGAAACTCGGGAGCGATGTCCCTGAACCGCTCGAAAAAATCAGAGTCCAATGACGCTATAATTCTCCTGTCCGGAAGCGCAGCAGTCTGGCCCGACGGAACAACTTGAGGAAGAAAGTGCCGGATGAAGTCTACGGCAGCTTTGTGTTGTTCCGAAAGGGATAGCTCCAATTCATCCGTATCCCTTTCACCATCCGGTCGGACCTCCCGATGTTCCCGGTCGTCCGCCCCCGATGCTTCGGCGGAGCGTACCGACCCAGCGCCGTCGGATAATTCTCGATCCGACACCGTCTCTGTCGGCTGCTGGGATGCTGCGATAAGCTGTGCTATCTGCACTAGAATGTCCGACGTCGAGACCTGCGGAGGAGCGGTCTTTCGCTGCTTTGCCGAGGGCAGCTCCGCATCAGATGGCTCCCGCATACTTTTCCTATGCGAACGTCCGGAGTCCATCGGTCTCGAGTCCCTGGCTGCCGGATGGTGTGACCTGGTCGCCGAATAATCCTTCATCGGCGAAGCTGGCAAGATATCGGAGGTCACGCAGCCAAGGTGCGGTCGTGTGCGCCGGCGAGAAGAGGAAGCCTTAACAGTCTCTGCGGACTGCTTATACAACGGAGCGTCCCGAGCGACGGACGTATGCTCCGCTAAAGACACATTTTGTACCACAACATCTGGTCCCAGATGTTGTTGTACGAGAGAGGGGCCTCTCTCGCTCGCGGCCCGGCTGGACCTGGACGAGCTAGGAACCGGACTAAAAGGCTTCCTCCGTTCTCGTTCACTATCCGCCGTCACTGGGTGTGCATCTATTATTTTTATAGTGCTCGCATCACCCTAAATTTCCTCTTGGACCGCATCGGACGAACCCGGCTGCCGAACCATTCGGTGAATGGACGCTACACCGGGCGAGCTAGCGGACGACATTTGTCTAATCTCCATGAGCACTTTTGCCGCTAGCTCTGTATTTAATTGTGACGACGGACGCACACTTGAAGAAGATAACATGGAAACATCACCCTGTTCTGGTTCCTCTGAAATAGAAACTGAGAGAGTAGAGTGACCTTGTGGAGAAAGAGCCGGCATCGCTCTTTCTCCAGAAACAACATATCGTGACACACGTTTCCAATGTTTCTCATCCCAATGTTCACATACAGGACAGGGATTAATGCGAGAACACTGACTACAATTTATGCAATAATCATGAAAGTCAGAGGAAGATTTCTTCCTATTACAATTTGAACAAGTTCCTTTCATTGTGAAGGAACAACAATAAGTCCTAGTTACTCGCAAAAACCCCTGACACAAAGATACATAATAACATGATCCATTAATAAATGAAAAAACAATTGCAAAACAAAATAATTTTGAAAAAATATTTTTTCAGAGAAGCCCAAGTTGCTGAAAAGTAACGTTGAGCCCCGATGGATCCGATGGCAAAGTGTGGTCAAAAATTTTAAAATTATATAAAATAATTAATGAGACACTTTCGGATAATATAAATGTATCTTATAATGAGATAAACTACCTCAAAGGCAAACAGCCCCCCTCAAAAAAGGCTGTTGCCAATGAAAACAAACAGTGTAAACACAGAAGAAAACATGACTCCAGGCACTGAAAAAACTGGCCCGGAATCAGTCCTCAATTACACTCTATCTGATGCAAAACAGAGACTCCCAGGGGAGAATCTGCAGAACATCAGATGGAAGATGCAGAACACAAACGTTATACACCCATGGGTGAAAACGTAACTATGGGGAAAATAACAGAAAACATTCTGTAACCAAGCAACTCTCCCAGGGAAATTTTAGAAATGAAACTTCTCAAAAATATGCCAAAAGCATGGGAGAATTGCAAGGGGGGACTTTAGAAGGTTAGGGGAGAGGAAACACTGAATAAGCAGTGCAACAATTAGCAAGAATGACAACAAGAGGCGTTTGCCTCGAAAATAGGCAACTTAACATAATTTTAACAAAAAATTTTAAGTACAGCCCTGATTATTTTTTGCCACTTCTTTTTTCCTCTCCTCCTTCTATCCTCCTTAGAATCACATTTTCTCCAAGAATTACGTGTCTGGCATCCTTTAAACTGAGATTTACAAGCACAAAGATCAGTGAGATGTTGACTGATGAAGGGCCAAACAGAGAATGATATTTGGCGCCAATTTCGGGACGACTGCGTCACTGCGCATGCGCAGTAGAGTCGTACTATGGAGGTCCTTTAGGACATGATTTCTTTTTGTTTTGGATGCAAATTTTGGGGATTGGGGGGCAAAATTTGTGTTTGGCCCTGGTTTTTGTGGAGTTAGCACCAGCTAAGTCTGGGTCATTGGTACAGTATAAAAATATAGAAATTTTGGGCGGGGCCAAAAATCTTACCCCTCCTATTACAAAGCCAAATATTACTTCATGAACTTTGTTTGAACAAACTTGATTCTACACCTCATATGGAAGCTCCATAGCAAATATCAAGTCATTGTACACACTGGTTCTTGAGAAGAAGATTTTTAAAATATTTTGGAGCATTTTCCCCACTCCCTCCCTATGGGGCTGGGCATGCTGAGTTGAACAAAAATGAAATGTCCCTTTGGGACCATCACTCACACAAACTTTCACTTGAATTGGCCCAGTGGCTTTGGAGGAGAAGACCAAAACATGGTGTTGACGGACGACGGATGGAAAGCGAAGAGATTAGCTCAGCTTGACTTTGTCAAGATGAGCTAAAAAGTTATGACCCGGACATGAAAAAGTTGATTTGTATGCTGACTCTATGTGCTGACCCCCTGTCTGTGACCTTGACCTTGGTGAGTCAGTCAGAACTTTTGTATGAGAGAAACTATCTACTATCACTCCATAGGTTGTGTAAGTTTCATTGTGATATCTCCTTCCACTAAAAATTTTTGTCCCTGACACAAAAAGTTGATAAGCATGCTGATTTCATGTGTTGACACCAATGTAGATATGTGACAATGACCTTGGTGGACTGGTTAAGAATTTTGTATTTGATTTTTCATATGGAGGGGGACCATGTGTTGTGCAAGTAAGTTTCAGTGTGATATCTTGTTTTACTAAAAAGTAATGTCCCACACAAAAAAGTTGATGTGCATGATGATTCCATCTGTTGACCTCTATCTGTGACCTTGACGTCCTTGGTGGGCTAGTCAAGAAATTTTTAATCAACACACCATCTAGTGTTGGACCATAGATTGTGTGAGTTTCATTGTGATATCTCCTTCCACTGAAAAGTTATGCCCCCAGACACAAATAAATTGATGTGTATGCTCATTCCATGTATTGACCTCTACTCTATCTGTGACCTTGACCTTGGTGGACTGGTCATACATTCTGTACATGACACACCGTCTAGCAGTGGTACATGTGTTGTGCAAGTTTCATTGTGATATTTCTTCCCATTAGGGAAGGGTGGCTCAGTAGGTAGAGGTACAGGCTGCAAGCCAAGAGGTCCTTGGTTCGAATCCAACCTGCGGCAACCATGTTGTGTCCTTGGGCAAGACACTTCATCTTCATTGCCCGCTTGGAGGCCACATGCCCACCCTCCCCCCCAAAAATTCACCTTGACCTTATGGACCTGGCTGTGGTGTGTGACATATCCACCTGTTGTCCTTTATAATTGAGCGAAGTTAGATGATTGTAGCTCTAATAGTTTTGGAGTTATGCTTGAGACACGATTTGTGACCCTGAACATATGAAGGTCAATTATGACCTTCACCTTGCAGATGCAGCGGAAACTATTATACACGACACACCTTCTGACTGTCCTTAACATTTGTAAACAGTTTAACAATTGTACTATGATTCGTTTCTGAGTTATGGCTGAGACACGAATATTGACAGATTTTTAGTGTGACCTTGAAATGTGACCTTGACCTTGAAGGTACAAACCCGGCTATGGTGTGTGACACATCCTCCTATGGTCCTTTATAATTGTGTGAAGTTTGATGACTGTGGCCCTAACAGTTTTCGAGTTATGCTTGAGACACGATTTGTGACCCTGAACACATGAAGGTCAACTGTGACCTTCACCTTGCAGATGCAGTGGAAACTATTATACGCGACACACCTTCTGACTATCCTTAACATTTTGTAAAAAGTTTAACAACTGTACTATGATTCGTTTCTGAGTTATGGCTGAGACACGAATATTGACCGATTTTTAGTGTGACCTTGAAATGTGACCTTGACCTTGAAGGTATGGACCCGGCTATGGTGTGTGACACATCCTCCCATGGTCCTTTATAATTGTGTGAAGTTTGATGACTGTGGCCCTAACAATTTTCGAGTTATTGGCTCAGACACAAACACACAGGGACATACACATGGATACACACACACTATATGCCACCCGACTTAAGTCGGGGGGCATACAAACACAATTCAATTTTTGTTAAATTGCCAATTGTACTATATTAATTTTTTGTGCTGAAAACTTTTTAGACACCTGAGTACAACACTGGAGTACAAAGACTTCATCCCGGGGGGCATTTTTTGAGCAATGAGGAAAAGCTGTAACAGAGATTATCTAATTTATATATTTATTAGTGTTTAACCCTTTACCTAACATGAAAAGCAGACGATACTTGCAAACAAAATTATCGAATAACTAATTTTTTGTATTTTGTGCATCAAAAACATAGCTTATGACCCCTCATTAGAACAAGCTCAGCGAGCCCGTACCAATGAGGAGTCATAAGCTATGTTTTTGTGGAAAAAATGGAAAAAAAATAATGAAAACTGAATTGCAAATTTTTGTGAATAGCACTGGCTGGTTTTGGCAATTACTTTGGGAAAAGGGTTAAGGTCACTTTCTACATCTATGGCTATATGATGTCTATGACACAAGTATAAAGTCAAGTTTAGCCATTTGTCTATACCAATTCTGCTCACTTTAGAGGACTTCCACCTCAGGCACTCATTACCAGGTCCTATTTTACTGGTATATCCAAACTTTATTTCTACAGTTGACAAGAATTGATTGCTACACTTCCTGGGTTTCCCAAGGGTAGGAGTTTATCATCTCCTCTTAAATGAGATTTGAGGATATCCTTTATCAAAGGGTTACAAATCCATTTGAAAGATTGACAAACAGATAATTGTATGTGAGAACAAGTTGAAGAAACTGTTTACAACTAATACAAAACAGATCCCACTTATATGTATATTGCCTTATAGAAATGTCCAGTTAACTGCATATAATTATTATTTCTAATTTATTCAAACCCCATTAATTGCACATAAACAGTGAATCCCTGTTGACCTTTTACCTGATGCAGAAAATATCAAAATTTATTATTTTAAAAACTATTTTTTCAAGTATTAAAAAAAAAACCCAACAAAACCATATCACGTAAACCCCCTCCCCTCAATGGAATGAGCTCAATAAGCTCATTCCAACAAGGGGTCAAATGATATGGTTTTATTGAAAAAAAATTTAAAATGTGTTTTTTTTCAACTGCTGAATTTCTGTATTTTATGATTCATTGGGAAAAGGGTTAACTGAATGAAAAATACTGTGATCTATAGAAAACTTATCAGGATAACCAGAGTTTTGATTCTGAGGCAAGCTTGTCACTCATGTACCTACAATTTTTACTTCTTGCAAGTAGACAACAGTGTGTCCCAGTTCCACTTAGCGAGCGATTAACCTTAACCTGACAAATCGGCTGCATCCACTTAGTAATATACAAATTGTGCAGTAGACAAACAAAATAAATTTTGATACCATGTGTTTTCTGTAAATGGTTAAAATAAGTCTGTAGAAAATAAGTCAAATAATACACTACGTGTACGAAAATGTGAACAATATACCATGAATTATAAGCTGTAGCATTCCAAGACTTCAAACTAATTAAACTTGACTTTCCAAGAATTGAGATGTAAATAACATAATTCAACAAACTTCAAAGGCCAGTAATGCTATCCACTGTCTTTTCGCTCATACATTCTATGGAGAATCATCTGATTGACTAACGATTCTTCCACTGAATTTACATTTCATGCAATAAACCCAGGTCAAATAAATTTGATAATTGCTGCAAAAAGCTTATTTCGAAAAAAATAACATTTTTTGAATCCCAGCTTACAGTGCACCAGTAAAGTGAATGGTGTGCAGATGTTTGTTGATGTTTTTCTTGAAAACACTTTCCAGATACAGAGACTAAACACTTCAAATGTTAGCTAGAAGTATACAGCACGCCTCCCATTTTCAAAATCAAAAGACTGAAACAATTCTAGAATTATCCAGCTTTACATTTATCTTTGGCCTCAATACTTTCAACATAAAATTTAATCTACTAACACTTATTCGACAGAGCTTACTGAACTCTGTCGAACTAGGTATAATAGAATAAATTCGCAGTTTATTTCTAAAATTTAGCAAAAATACTAAATTCTGGTTAATTGAATATTTCGGTTTGAATATTTTTTACAGTCTAAATGGTTATTCAATTACAAGGTTCCAATGTACTGCATATTCAGGATTTTAATTTTTTTGTACATGTACTTACTTTGCCATTTTTCCCACCGGGTGTCTTTTTTGCTAATGATTTGTTGTATTTCCGCTTCACCCGTTGTGTCAATTCTTGAAGATTTTTTGCTGCCAAGGCTTTGGCTTTGTCTGCCTTTGCTTTGTTTACAGAACTGGATTTAGACTGTGGACTTCCTGATTTTGACTGCTGATTCATCACTTTTGACTGTGCACCAGATTTGGACTGTGGACTTGATTTTGTTTGTGGGCTCGGTTTGGACTGTGGACTCGCTTTCATTTGTGGAGTGGCAAGTTTTGGGGAAACTGACGGTAGGCTGTTTGGGGACTGCTGTGGACTGGGATCACTGAGAAATATCCTCTCACTCCTTCTACGAAACCATTCTTCATCCAAGTACAAGGGTTTCATTGGTGGTTGGCTTTCAAGCTGTAAGTAAGAAAGTAACATAGATCATCATATTGTTTCTCAGTTGGAGGCCATTATGAATGCTTTATTGAAAAGGGTTGGCAGCTACTGAAGCGGCACTACACTCCATGTAAATTTCCTATATTACCAAGGCCAAAAAAATGCTTTGATAAATTAATTCTTTTATAATTCATTAAGAATGTCTCTATGTATTCTCCAATCAACTCCAACAATACCTTTACAGCCCATTTTTAGCTCATTCCTGCTATACAATGATGAGGCATAGGCAAACTGCATGCCATATTTCACTGAAATCAGATAACCCATACCTGAGATACAGGCTGAACAGACAAATAATGTCTATTTCCTACAATTTCTTAGTCAAAAAAGGGGGATAACTCTAAAAAGGAGAATGTGAGAAATATCGTTGAATACTTTTTTTAAAGCCTATACCATAAGCAGTGTTCACGGCAAATTTCATTGCAACAGAACATTCGATACCCAAGATACAGGCTGAACAGACAAAATTTGGCACGGACGGACACAATTTCTAAGTGAACAAGTAATAAAAACAAGTAATAAAAAAAAAAAAATAACTAGTGTGGGCATAACTATGACCAACAAATATTATAGAAAATAATAATTTACTTCAGTTATGAAAGTTATTACTTAAGTTATGAAAGTTATGAATATTCTCGGATGGACTCACACATGGACGAATGGATGGACAGATGCACACATGGATGCACGGACACATGTAATCCAGTATACCCCCATTTTCTTCGAAAGTGGGAGTATAACAAATGTAGGTTATTCCAACAATCAAGTTTCCAACGAACAGTGAATCCAATGTGACAAAGTCATTTCGGACAATCTAGACTCTGTAAATGCTGTTTTCCCTGTCACACAAAAACAATCAGTCCGCCTACAGTACAGTTGCCGTGGATTTGTCCCAATCCACGAGTGGGCAGTGATGTCCATGCATGCGTTCACCGGATAATAAAAATCATCAGCAACAAAATTTTAATAAATGAGACACCGGGTTGTACCCAGTGCTTCATTAACTAAATTTTTGATGATTATTCCTGCAATCAGTCTTTGGAATCTAATTTATTGCGTCCGTGGAAATATTGCACATACGTGGAAAGTAACCAGTCCATGGCAGTTGTACTGTACTGTATTCATTCAAGTTTTCAACAAAATAAAATGCGAATTCAACTTTGTTTCTAAATACTGTTCATACATGATGTAAATACTATAAAGGCAACTTTGAGCTGTTTAATATCTTGAGAGATTAGCCAACTCCATCATATGGGAATCCCTATGAATTACCAGGGGAGAGGAACAGGGCTTGATGACTGTGGTAAAAAGATTATTTTTTCCTTGGATTGTAGATTCAGGTGCTCCTTTATTTATGATGCTACTACCATCGATACAAATGCTCTGTGATGGCCCACATTGGTATTTTTGACTGTCTAAACCTGATTTTGTACTTTTGTTGCATGGTATAGCCATAGATGCTGAAAGTGACATTAAAAATCAAGTCGCCTAAATATCACAAGATAATGTTGGGAGGAAAGGCCCCATAACATAGCTAAATCCTTTTTGTACTGTTCATAACCATTCCGAGTTGAAAGCAAATGATTCTCATCTTTTTCCCAATTCAGTTACAAAAACCTCAGCCTTGTTTGCCTTTCTTATGTGTCTGTCTTAAGAATTAATGTGTCAATATGTTTATTCAGTTTCATACTGATGTAGCTTGTTGATAGCTGAAACCATTGGGTTACAAGAGTAGTCAAAGTAAATAACAGATTTGTCTTGATCAACACTGCCATTAACCCTTGACCCAACAAAAAGACCAAAACTGGCCAGCACTTTTTGTAAAATCACCATTCAATTTCCATTTTTTTTCGTCTCAATAATATAGCTTATGACCCCTCACTGGAACTAGCTCATTCCAATGAGGGTCACAAGCTATATTTTGATGCAAAAAAATGAAAAATATTGGTTATTCAAGAATTTTGTTTGCAAGTGTCATCTGCCTTTCGTGTTAGGTAAAAGGTTAAAGTGGAAGTAATATTTGAAACAAATTTTAAAACTACCCGTACCCAACAGATCTGTTCAGATGACCCCGGTGGGATGACTTTTTAAAGTTTGGTTTTAAAAAAAGAGACTGCTCTATCACATGTCCAGTGCAAAGATGTTCTTCATGTATTAAATATCGATTCTATCTGCAGCAAAATAATTATTGGGAAAATACAAATAGTTGACATTCAACTCGATCAAACCATTGAGCTTTATAGGAGTCTCATGTCAAGTTTTGGCCAGTTATCAAGCTACACTTGTGGCTCTACATCTGACATAGAGAGCTAAGGTTCTGGACATAATCCTGGATATTTTTCAACTAACTTAGATTGGGCATTTTCTCTTATAACAGAACACTTGAAGACATAAAGATTTTCATTTCAACTCCTGGCAAAAAAACCCTTAACCCTTTCAACAAGTTTAGCATCAATTTTTGACAATTTTTTGTGTGAAGAAAAAAATTGGTAGTGGACGAGCAGACAATATAAAGATAAAAAAAATCTGAAGCGAGACTTGGTAATAATTTAATTCAGCAGCTTGACAGACAGAGCTGTTGAATTAAATTATTACTAAACCACCAAACAAACCAGGATGGTTTCGCTCATTTCGCCATTGACAGTATTGACTGAAATGATACCTTCCAGGGCGTCAGTGTTGAAAGGGTTAAATCTTCTACATTCATAACTGCAGTTAATGTGCACTAATGTTCCATTAGAACTAAAATCCTCCTCCTCTGATTGGACGAGAGCTCACTTAGTATATTCTATGTTTACCGCTCAAGTGGCAAATGTTACCATCTGATGTCACAACACGAAATAATTGAAATGACTTCGCCTGTTTCGTAACTGCTTCATCAATGGAGTAACTAGCAAGCCGGTTCATTCTTCTGGATGTTTCACCTGTGCAGCAGACGATGTTCTAGATGAAGTGCTGTTTAAATTACAAACCGATTTACGATTTGAACTAAGATGACATGGGTTTATCTGGTTTACTGATTATTTATCCAGTGCTGTGGTGGATACACAAGAGGTTTATTTACTAAACCTGTGATTGTCAAAAGTTGTCTTGAACAATGCAACTTTTAACAATCACAAGTTTAGTAAATAAGCCTCTCATATTTCATGATGTAGGTTTTAGGGCTATGGGTAGTGTCTTATTGGAACATATACATTATTGTGATGAGCTGACGGTAACATGGTCTGAGGTTTGCCGCTTGGAGCATATGTTCAACCTCGACGCTTCTGAGGGACCCGATTTGAACAAACTTGAATCTGACCCCCCTAGAGATGTTGTTTACCAAATATGAAAGCATTCTGATGGGTGGATCTGAAGAAGATTTTTAAAGAAATTTCCTTATATTTCAGTAAGTTCAAAGTTGGGCTCCTATAGGGAGCCCAATTATTAACCCAGGGACTGGATTTGAATAAACTTGAATCTGACCCCCCTACAGATGTTGTATACCAAACATGAAGAAGAAGATTTTTAAAGAAATTTCTTCAAATTGCACCAAGTTAATCTTTGGGCTCCAATAGAGAGCCCAAATCTTACCCCAGGGACTCGAGTTGAACAAACTTGAATTTGATCCCCCCACTAGAGACGTTGTATAACAAATATGAAAAGATTCTGACTGGTGGATCTGAAGAAGATTTTTTTGAATTTTTGAAAAAATTTATGGGTGCTATCAGAGTTATGCCCCTGCTGGTGCCCCCAGTGGGAGTGGCAAGTTGATTTGTATAAACTTGAATTAACATATGATAAGGAACATGCACACCAAATTTGGTTCAACTTGGTCCAGTAGTTTGTGAGGAGAAGTCGATAATGTAAGTTCACAACGGATGATGACGGACTGCAAGTGATAATTTAAGCTCCCTTCGAGGAGCTAAAAATCACCTGAGTATAGAACATAATTTTCATCTCTTTCAAAAGAGATTGGTGTACAACCTACCAGTGACATATGAATTATCAAGCCTCTGACATGTTTGTTTTATGTTCACAGAATTCCCTTCATCCTGCTCATCCAAGATGCTTTGATCAGGGAAGAATTTTTCTTAAGTAGGCTTATTAGGAGAACAAGAAACAATATTGTACATACCTTCTTTTTGATTTCTTCAGCTTTCATGGCTGAATACTTCTTCATCTGTGTTCGGTGGTATTCTCTCAATTGTAAAAATCCAAACTTTTTTGACTTTTTATTGACCAGAGTTTCTGGAATAAAAGAACACACATGACATATTGTTAATGTGAGGGAGATATATCCTTAGAAACTGAATTCTTCTCTTGTTTCATGGTGGGTTAACCCTTTATCCAGCATAACAACCAAAACCTGCCAGCCAATTAAATGATTGAGCTCATTCCAATGAGGAGTCATGACCTATTTTTTTTAAACAAAAAATGAAAAAAATTATTTATTCAAGAATTTTGCTTGCAAGTGTTGTCTGCTTTTCACGTTAGGTAAAGGGTTAAAAGCAATAAGTACTATAAATTTTATTTATTGATATTTTACTCTTTACCCAATGCAGATGATATCAAATTTAATAATCTAATCTGCATATTTCTTGTCAAGCTTGTTCCAACGAGGGGTTACATGATATGTTTTTGTTGACAATTTTTGAAAAATGTATTTTTTTCAACTGCTTAATCTGTAAATTATGTGAGCGGAAGCGTGCAATTTCTTAGATAAAGGGTTAAAGTCACTTTCAACATCTATGGCTATATTATGATTGCAACACAAGAATAAAGTCAAGTTTCGCAAATTGTTTATACACCTCTCCACTTTAGTGAACTTCCACTCTTAGCAAGGGTTACCAAGTCCTGTATTACAAGTAAAACAAAACTTTTGTTTATCAAAGCAAACAAGCACTGCTCAACTTCCTGGGATTTCACAAGAAAAGTAAAGAATCAAGATGCCATTGAATTAGCATCAGCCCTAATGAGTAGATTATGAAATGTGAATAAATGATACCACTGGTATTCACCTGTATACTGCTATCCTATTACTGTCTGTAGCGCTGGCAGAAAGACAGCTAATCATCCACTGCCATATTGACATGGGTGTATATATGGTGTGAGGAGAGGGAGGGGGGGGGTGCTCTTTCCCAACACCAAACATAGGTTATGACCCCTCACTGGAACGAGCTTGTCAAGCTCGTTCCAATGAGGGGGTCATAACCTATGTTTTTCAGACAAAAAATGAGTTATTCAAGAATTGTTTTTGCAAGTGTCGTCTGCTTTCCATGTTAGGTAAAAGGTTAAAAAATAGTCCATTCTCACTATTGGAAGACAGAAGTATGACAGCTAACAACCAGATTTCAGGAGATTACGCCTTTCAGAGACCCATTTTGAAATGTGTGCCAAACTTTAGGAGTTACATCATCTTATAATAATATCTTCCTCAGCTTTGCATTGTTGGAAAACTTATGGTCTAGCCCTTTCTCTAGAAAAAGCTATCTATGTCACTCTTGAGACAATATCTGTAAACATTCAATATAAACACAATGATGCTATAAAAGAAAATTTTTAAATTCCTTGCCCAACAGTTTTTTTTACTTTGATGACACCTCTTTTTTATAATTTGATGATCCCAATACTGGAAAGATTACTTTATTTTAAAATCAAAGGGCAATAACTCAAAAGAGAGAGATGTCTTGATAAAATGGTGTGCAAAACTTTATCACCAAAAAGAAACATATATAAAATCTATACGTGTTTACTTGAATGATTCATCATATAAATTTGATGACAATAGATTTAAAGAAATGGATTGATAGGATGGATGTATGGACAAAATGATGGGCATGATGGATGGACAGATGGATGAAGAGACCAAAATCATTTTCTGGATTATTTATATTGTCATTGTAGCCGATTTATTAATTTGTTTTTCTTTGGGATACTTTGGACAGATATGTTTCCATGTCAAAAATTTTGTAGGGGAAAAAGGCTGTACTACCTGACAAGAACAACAAAGCAGAGGTACTAACGTCAGTAGAGTTATCAACTTACCTGTCACTCCAGATGCTTTGTCTGAATTGAACTTTTTTGGCCTCCCAGGTTTGCGTTTCTTATTACATGCTTGTAAATTACTATCACTGGTGTCTGAATCTGATTCTGCAAGTATACATAATTGAGATACATAGACTATTTTTTAATTATAAAAGGCAGCCTATCAGCTACTAAAGTTTTTTTTATAAATAGTAATAGGTGTCTTTCAAATTTCTATGGATTTCTAATCTACAGAATTTGGTGTGGATCGATACATTAGAATTGTCTGTGTTGAACATTTATCTAATGTAACAGTGATATCCGGCCAGCATCATTCACAAAAATTCCGATTTTATTTCTTAAATTGTTGCCTTCAAAACATAGCTTTTGACCATTCATTGGCAAGAGTTTGCTGAGCCTGTTGTTAAGAGGGATCATAAGCTATGTGTCAAAATATATAAAACGTTTATATTGCAAGAAATGTTTTTAAAGTGCAGTTTTCAAGTCATGTGCGATCACAATTAGCCAATGTGCAGAAATATGTGACCTCAAACACCAATAAATAATAAATAAATAAATAAATAAATAAACAAATAAATAAATAAATAAATAAATAAATAAATAAATAAATAAATAAATATTCAAGTCAAATTCGGTAAGGGTTAACCAAATAGTCACTTTATCAGAGAAAAATAATCAATTAACCCCTTGCACATTTAACCCACGGGTGTCAAAAGATCAAGCTGTAAATTTCCCATGATGCAGCTGGAACTTCAACCAATTCACTCTTGTTTGACAGAGCTCAGTGCGCACTGTCAAACAAGATTGAATTGGCTGGTTAAATTCCTAGTTGCATTATGGGAAATATTTGGTGCTTGAAATGTTTCAATTGTAACACCAGTGTGTTTAATGAGAGTTTTCAACTGACAGGAATTGGGTCATTTACATGTTTTAAAGAGATAAAGCAAGAATGTTTTTCTATTATACCTTGTTAGGAAGAACTCACAGAGCTCAATCAAACAAGATATAATAAATTTAATGCTTAGTCTAGGCAAGCCTGAAAATAAGCAGACTGTCATTGGCAAAAAGAGGACCTAAGAGGGTGAATTTGGTGATGGTACCCTAAATTTACCCTCTGTGAACCTCAATTTGAATCAAGGTCTCAGGCCTAAACAGAAAGAGGTAGACAGAGGATAAATTGGGGGATTCTAGCCAACTGTAGAGGATAGAATAAGTAAATTCACCCTCTGGGGACCTCATTCTGCAAATAATATAGATTGCTTATTTCCAGGCTTGATTCTGGGTATACTAAGGCCGAATAGATCTATCACTGTGGAGAATTCAGTGGTTGGCTGTGGCATCCTCCAAGAAATCACAAGATTTTTCTTCAGTTAATGGGAGTTTTACACTATAACATATATGCAAGTAACAGGTTAAGACAATTTGTACTGATATGATAAATGGTTTGGGGTTTGTATGTTATATGAAATTAACAGTGTTTTTCAATCAAGAAATATCCAGTTAAGTGGACTCCACTGTCTGTATTTGAAAGTTGAAGAATCATGTGGGATGTAAGTGGTTAATCCCCTCCCCGAAATCTGGACAGTTTTACAGTTGTTTTGCTGTCAATGCCTCTTTAAAAATTGTCATTTTGACTTGTCATCTGCAATACGATAAGTCATTTTGGCATAACTGCCCTTGCAAACAAAATTTTTATTGATCAAATACAAGTAAGGCCATTAAAAACAAATGTTTATGTTCTCAGGCAATTGTGCGTCAAATTTTTGATGAGGGTGAGAGGCTTTTTATTTTTATTCTGAAATCTGAAAAAGAAAACGTAAAAAAATATATTCACATTTCAGGAAGAAATCTTTTACAAACTCTGGCCTGTGTTATCTTATCACATGAATTGCAAAATGCCTCAATCAACTTGGCTGTTGATGACATGCCAAAGACGTTCCATTGCAGGGTTATGTTCAGCCCGGCACTAATTTGAAAAGATAATAACGGCATTTTCCTCAAAAGTTGTTATATGTACAAACAGAGAAAATATTTATATAATAGTCACAAATTCAAAACATGAAAATATGGAGGAAAATGGGAACAGGAAGTTGAAATACGACAAAGAAATTTGTACCAGTGCCGGTGCTCAAAATTCCAATCCAAAAATACTGACCAGGAATTTTTTTTGACCGGGCAGAATTGTTTTTTTTTGATTGGGTATTAAAAAGTTTTGAAGTGGCAGAAATTTAATAATGTGGGCTGAGCTGAGAACATAGAATCTTTTTTTTAATGGCCTAAGGTGTCTAAATTTGAAATTCAAATAACCCAAAAGATCACATGTCCCATTGCACATCATGACGTATAAAAAGTTTCCGCACAATTGTACAGTAAAACTCACTTATAGCGAAGTCGGTTATAACGAATAATCGGTTATAGCAAAAAAAAAATTTAATCCCCGGCCAATGCCTGAAGAAATCGTGCTTAATTTTCATGCAAAATCGAATATAGCGAATTATCGGATATAACGGATACGAATTAGTACCCCAAGCCCATAAATTGCATCACATAATACGAAATTAGTCTTGACTATCAAAGTCATTAATTGATTTTGGCACTTAACTCAAATACTTACTGTGACTCCGGGGTATTAGGGAAGCACTGATTAACAATAAGTAGCATGTACAAATGTCTCAATTCTTAATCATTGTGAGTAAAAGTGGGAAAAACTATGTAATGTTCTTGTTATTTTGACCAGTTAGTTTAGTTTAATGGAAACATCATGGAGACAAATAGAAAATGAAAGGTTATTACTCTAGAAACCAAGTATGTCATAATTAAAGCTGTAGAAAAAGGGGATAGAGTGAAAAAGTTAATCGCATCAGGCTTCGGTATTCTACCGAATACGTTATCCACCATTAATAAGAAAAAAGAAATTCTGAAGACCTATCAACTGTCGACTATATCCAATTCATGTACGCATCAATGCACCAGTGAACACCAAGATGTTGATAAAGCACTGATCGATTGGTTTAGAGAGACACGAGAACAGAATATTCCTGTTAGTGGCCCAATTCTGCTTCAAAAAGCAGAATCTCTCGCAAAAAGATTAGGTGACAATAAATTTCAAGCGAATTCAAGCTGGATTGATTTTTTGAATTATGTCATTCCATTGTTACTCGTGCGATAAGTGGTGATAAATGGTGAAGCAGCAGTTGTGAATACTGATATGACAAAAGAGTTACACGAGTTCTTTAAAAAATGATGCCAAAATAACGTGTAAAAAGTGTTAAATATGTTTTATACCACGAATATACTATGTTTGCAGCTAATTATTCTTTATATTTGTCCTTTTCTCATGAGTCAGATATGACGAATTTACTTCACAATACGGATATAGCGAATATCGGTTATAGTTAACTGATTTCTATGGTCCCTTTGACTTTGCTGTAAAGAAGTTTTACTGATGAGTTGTACACAGAAGAAATTCATACAGAGATCTGTATTGAATCTAAGTTAAGGAGGAGATAACTTCATTAAATTTATTGTAAATTTAAAAGTCTGGACCACATGCATGTTCACTTGTTGGTGATCAGTTTTGAGAAGTTTTATCGAGATTGGCTTTCAAATGCTGGTGAAGTTTTACACCCAAAAAGTTCATATTAAATTTCACTAAACCATTTGCAAGTCACTCTGTAAAAAGTTTCATTAAAATTGAATTATCTATGTAGGACGAGTGGCATGCAGACAAATTTCATGCAGAAATCGATATTAAAACTAAGTTCAAGAGGAGATAACTCGGTTAAAATTACTGAAAATACAAAATTCCAGAAAATGTGCATATTCAGTTGTTAGTGATCAGGTTTCAGAAGTCTCATCAAAATTGATTCATAAATGTAGTAGGCATGGAAAACATTGGAATCTCAAAGAAATCTGTATTAAATCTTCTACATTCAAGAAGATATAAATTTTGGAATATACACCTGTTCAATTGTTAGTGGTCATGTTTGAGAAGGGACATCGGAATTGGTTCATAAATGCAGGAGTTGCTCACATAAGAAATTCTGATGGCTATACAGGTAACAACAGTATTGTTCTTCAAAGTCAGAGTATAAAAACTGAATTCTGCACAATTTAAGTGATGACCCAGTATTCAATTAACTCAATATCTACCTGACCTATTGATCAAAACCATAGAGCCTTTGAAAAAAATGCCACTCACATTTCATTATTTTTTTTAATTTATGCAATCAAAACATAGTATATGACACCTCAATGAAACAAGACTGTCAAGCTCAATCCAATGAGGGGAGAAGGGGTCATAAGCAATGTTTTGAATACAAAAAATGAAAATATCTAGTTGTACGGAAAAGATTTAAAGTAAAAGGTCAATTAGATGGATTGCTGTTTTCCAATATACTCTAAAAATAAGGTAACTGCATTCTAATGAGGGAATGAATCAAATCTATCTATATCTTAACTGGTTGAGAGCTAGATTATTTTTGATGATCTGAATTGGCCAATGGCACTCTCCAAGAAGTTGTAATAAAACAATTTATAAACAAAATATTGTTTGCGTTTGACTGAATATGAAACATGAGAATAGAAAATATTGGCTTTTGCTCTGGTACCTCATTTTTTAAAGCTCTGATAGTGGCTTCTAGCACTCAACGAGTTGAAATCTCTTATCAAGAGATTGTCACTCGGAAGTGATTATGCACCCAACATCCCAATGACCTCGTCCCAATGACCTTGATCTGCGACCTTGACCTCCATGGAACAAAAAACAATTTTGTATGTGACACTTCATCTTCCAATAAGTTTCAACAAAATCCAATGAAGCATCTCCGAGTTATGGAGAGGACATGAAAATCTTCCTGATGTCAGTTAACCTTGATCTGTGACCTTGACCTGCATGGAACAAAAAAACTTTTTTGGTACAACACATCATCTCCCCATAAGCAACATGTATGCCAAGTTTCAACAAAATCCAAAGAAGCATCTCAGAGTTAATCTTCCTGATGGACAGCTGACCTTGATCTGTGACCTTGACCTTCGTCGAATAAAAAAACAAATTTGTTCGAACACATCGTCTCCTCATAGGCAACATGTATACCAACTTTCACTAAAATCCAAAGAAGCATCTCAGAGTTAGGGGGCAGACACGAAAATCTTCCTGACGGACAGATGGATAGACAGACGGATGGAAATGACAAACACTATATGCCCCCCAAATTTTTTTTTTTTGGGGGGGGGGGGGGGGGGAGCATAAAAAGTAATGGTACAGATTTCTTCTTCTATCCAAAATTTCACCATTAGACTTGCTAAGTATTTTAACCAGCCAGAGTACCCAGAGAGAACCACCAAGCAACTGTCAGACTCCCCAACGTGCTAACTCCACATAAGCAGGGTTAGTATTGGTTGAAGACAAGTGCACCATCGCCATGCAGTATGCCTTAGTACACAATGCCACTATGCCCTCATGTGGGCAATTTGGATTAAGTGCCTTGCCCAAGGACACAACGTGGTTGACACAGGAGGGATTAGAACCAAGGACCTCTCGGCTTGCAGCCTGCAGCCCTACCTATTGAGCCACCGCATGCCCTGTTATTGCCTTTATATTAGGTAAACTGGTTACAATATCACCAAATAATTTAATTAACATGATCACTGCCCATCAATATATCACTGCCAACTTGGTACATCTGCGCAAAAACTTTCTTCAGGCAAGTTCTTTTCACCCAAAATATCGGAGTTAGTCTGCCCAACTCCACTTCCACCCCATTTCCCTCCAGCACCTGCCATTCCTGTAGAAAACCTAGCTGAATCATTTCCATAAATTTAAATATGAAACTTAATCATTTAACATTTTCATTATAAAAAATAAGGGTTCTATACCTCTCTCTCTCAATTTACCTTCTTGTTTCATTTTTCTCTTTTTGATCATATTCTTGATTTTATTTGTGAAAGAAGGATTGTTCAAGGCACTTTTTACAGGAGAGTCTGAAAAAATAAAGAAATACTTTTTAACTCCTTTCATGCTGCTGGCAAATATTCCTGCCAAGGACAGGATTTCTCTTGCCACTGAAATGAACATCAATTGGTCATTTCTAACCAGAATTTGAAATTTTAACCTTGTAAACTTGAAGGATTTTTTCAATAAAGATTTCAGACATTAAATTTCGATGAACTTTTCAAAATATTTAGTCATGGCTGTGTCACAGCAGCCATGACTAGATCTGATAAAGAATATCTTGAAAATACTCAGTGGGTTAAGAGTTAAACCCTAATACGAACAGCAGACAACACTAGCATTGTTGTTTTCAAAATAACTAAAAGAATTTCAGAATGTCCTTCCATAACATAGCTTTTGAATCCTCAGAACAAACTCATTGAGTTTGTTTTGTTGCAGGGCCATAAATTATGGTTTGGAAGCAAGACAAGATTTATAAATAAAAAGACAGTCTAACAACATCCATATCCCCTGCCGACTTTTATGTTAAAATAGAAATAATCTCATTATCAACCTGGACATGTATTCATACCCAATAATGTCACTCACGAAATATTTAATTTCTTTAATCGCAACTGAAGATATCTTCCAAAAACCTGCAATTTTGGTAAATTCAAAATCGGCAAGTGCTATAACTCAGGAAAAATGATTTGAATCAAAACTTCCTTTCCATATGCACATGTACACATCATACTCATACTGCACACCAGGTTTCATAAAAATCCAATGAAAAATGCAGGAGTTAAGGAGACAAGCATTTGTGATGGAAATTTTGCTATTATGACCATGCAAAATTAAACCTTAATACAAGTTAAGGAGCATTGGAAAAGCGAGACCAGTTCTCGTTAGATCACCGAAGTTAAGCAACGGTTAATCCTTGTATGGATGACCACTCAGTGATTGATTCGGGTGCTTCCCATAGTAGTGGCTGGTGTGCGATCAGTGAAGTTTGAGTGTGTGGCTCTGCGACGTTGAATCACGTGCCATGAGAATATTGTGAATGTTGACCAGCACTATGCAATCCTCACCATACCTAGGTGTAAAATAGGGACCTATTGAGGCACATAACTGCATGCCCATCTGTGGAGCACTGGCAGTATGGTCTGTTGAGTTGAGTTGAGAATGTCATGGAATGAAAAAAGAGTGTGTACGCCTATGACACAGGGTAATAATGTTAGTCAGAGAGCACTGTGGTGGATTCTGTATGTTAACATTGCATTATTAAAATTTGTCGCATCAAAAATTCTTCACCACATGCACATCTACACTTGATACTGATACTTCAGATCAAGTTTTGGAAAAATCCAATAGAAAATGTAGGAGGAGTAGTGGGCAAGCCTTTGTGATGGAAATTTTGCTATTTCCAACGGCCCCAACCACACATAAATAGTCGCAACGAAAATTCCTGACCACATGCACATCTACACTTGATACTGATACTTCCGATCAAGTTTTGTAAAAATCCAATACAAAATGTAGGAAGAGTTAAGCGGATAAGCCTTTGTCATGGAAATTTTACAATTTCCAAGGGCCGTAACTATGCAAACATCATCACATCTAAAATTCGTGACCACATTGCTCTGAACTGATACACCTTCCCTTGTATGGAGAACCGTAGGTACTTTCTGAATGCCGGATGTACCAGGAATTGAAAGCATGCATCCTTTAGATCTATGCTTGCTGCATAGTCGTTCACTTGAACGCTCGCCGTTACCGACCGAATGGTCTCCATAAAGAACTTTGGAGCCACGATAAGCTTGTTTATCCAGCTCAAATCTATTACCTGTCGGAACGAGCCATCTGGCTTCAGTACGAGGAACAGGTGACTGTAAAAACCTTGAGAATTTTGATTCTTGACGGCCTCTATTGCTTCCTTTGATAAGAGAGCCTGTACCTCCGCTAGGAGAGACTCTCTTTTGCAAGGATCCGATGGAAGATTTGTCCAACGCGGACATCTTGTTAGTGGGGGTTTCGCTCGGAATGATAGCCGTAGGCTGTCCGAAACTACACTTCTCACCCATGGTCTTCCGTGACTGCTATCCAGTTTTTCGCGAAGCTTGATAACCTTCTGCCAACTGGCAAGCAATAGAGGTCCTGACCATCACCTGTATGACCTGCAAGGCTTATGGGAGGAGAAACCACGTCCTTCCCAGAGAAGAACCTCGTCCCGTCGACCTAGGGGCATCTGACTGATAGTCCTGATCAGACCTCCGCCCCTTTCCAGAGTCGCTATACTGACAACCTCCAGAGTAATTATAAGAGGGTTTCTTGAAGCCTCATGCGCAGTTTCCTTTTGACGATTTTTGTCTGGAATGTCCTCCTTTACTCGTGTCTGCTTAAGCAGATATTTGAGATGCTGACTTCAAAACCTTGAGAATTTTGATTCTCGACGACCTCCTGCTTTCCATAACTGGTCATATAATGATGGAGTGAACCAAAAAGCAGAGTACTAGATGCTTTCTTAGTAGCCTGATCATAGACTAATGAAAACTTGTCATCAAAAATAGTATTCCGGTGACCGAAGCGACTCGGAGAGAGCTTTTCACCTTGTCATCTATCAGTGATGACGATGCAAGTGCAGCATCACGTCTGATTAACTCTAGATTGGCCACTGTTAGGGCGGAGTATACGTTGTACACATAATTGCCCTGGAAAGAACTCTAAGAGAGGTACAAACGTCCTCAAATTCCTTTCCATTGAGACGTTGCACAATAGCTCTTGTAAGGTGATCTGCCAAAGACATAGCGTCCAAATTCGCTCTATTTGTAGAAATTGCCGTCTAAATTGTGTTTGAGCAAATTGTGAATGAATCAGGTAAGGATACCTCTAGATCCTCGGCCTGCTCATCCAAACGCAGAGGAATTCTTTGAAATCTTCCCTGACCATTTTAAATAAATGTGGTCCAAGAAACGGTATGTTTATAGAAGATGAAGTTAGGAAATCGCCTTTCCCTCTGGCACTTGAGAGGTTAAATATGGCGTTGTCTATATGGCCGAAGGCCTGCGACACCTGCCTAGACTGGACTGGAAAAGAAAGGACTTCCTCCTTTGTCCGGATAAAGCGGTTTCTTCCTTCTTGTCGCAGCATTCTGATTCGACGGAACAATTCAGGGTAGTATTGATGGATGAAATCCATCGCAACCATGTGCTGTTCCAAAAGGGAAGGGTAATCCTCTTCCTTATCCCTTTCACCATCCGAGAGAATCAGTTGTGAATCTCGGTCCATTGCATCTGTGTGAACAGATGACTGGACCGACCCAGCACCATCCGATAGCTCAGGTTCTGAGTCTCAGGGAGGCTGCTCTTGCACTTGCTGGGATGCTGTGATCAGCTGTGCAATCTGCGACAGCAAGTTCGTCACCGAGGCCTGAGGAGCAGCGGTCTTCTGTTTCTTGGCTGCTTGCTGCTCCTGGGAAGGTATGTCGGAGATGGCTCTCTTCTCTGCAAGTCACGATGATCAAGGCCTCATCTCCCTAGCTACCGGATGGTCCAACTTCATGGGCAAAGCGTGGTCCCTTCTTCGCATAGCAGGCTGGATATCCAAAGTCAGGTAGCTAGGATGCGGTCGTGAGTGCTTAGTAGTTGAAGCGGAAGAAGCCATGACTGTTGCCGAGGCCAGCTGCAATCTGTACGGAGCACCCCGAGCGGAAGGTGTGGACGTATGCTCTGGCCTGCGCAAGTTCTTCACCACAACATCTGGCCCCAGATGTTGTTGGGATAGAAAGGGACCTCTCCCGCTCGCTGTCCTTTCAGACCTCACCGAGCTTCCCAAAACACTTGCTGGCTTCTTCCCTAGTTCCGTCGTCGCTGGGTGAGCATGTTTGGATTTTAAGGTGTTCGCTCTACCCACTACACTTCCTTCGACCGCAACGGACATACCTGGCGCCATGGTACCCCCGGACGGAGTAACCGCGTCACCGATGGAGCTAGCTGCTGACAAGGGATTAAAACCACTGGCTAGTGGCTTTATCCCCTGCCTAATATTCATGAGCACCTTGGCAGCTAGCTCTGTTTGCTCATCAGAGCGCAATGACGGTAGCACACTTTTGGTAGGTGTCACATAACCATCACCATGTTCTTGTTCCTCTGAAAAAGAAACAAAGAAACTTGATTGACTTTGCGGCGAGAGGATCGGCATTGTGTAACTGCCATTAAAGTGCCTCAGAAATTGGAGAGCAGCTGCACCTAGTGACAGATGTGCGAGTCAGTGTTCAGACTATCCAAAAGCTGGAATTTGTATGCTCGACAACCTCGAATAATTCCACGTTTGACTGAACATCACATCGCAGCAGGGTGTAATTGGTGTGGTGCATGACAGTGCTGGAACAATCATCGGTGGAGCAATGTCCCGTTTTCCGATGAATTGAGGTTCACTCTCAACTTCCATGACAGGCAAAACAGAGTAAGGTGGCAGCGGAACGAACGATACCATGACGTAACCGTTAGCGTTAGAGAGGCATAACCATGACAAGCAGAACAGCATTACATGTCATCTAAGGGCATGTCACGTGGTAGTACTACCGTGACAACATGTTAGCATGTGGTGCCGTTTGCGCAATGTCACAGCCGTCGATTCATTTCCAAGATGACAATGCAAGAGCACACAGGGCCCGTGTAGCTACAGAGTTCCTCCAGGAGCAGAACATCACTACACTGCCTTGGCCAGCACTAAGTCCAGACCTTTCACCAATCGAGCACGTCTGGGATATGCGTGGCAGGTGCCTATGACAACGCCAATAGCTCCCTACCAATGTCCAGGAATTTGCTGCTGCCCTGCTGGAAGAATGGAATAACATCAGTCAAGCTGATATTGGATGTTTGGTCAGGAGTATGCCAAGTCAGATCCAGTCTTGTCTTGCGTTCCAAGGAGGATATACAAGGTATTGAGGTATTGGACTGAATGTGGTAAATTTTCTGACTGACCATCCATGTCTTCTTCAAATCACTGTGTGGAATGTGTGCTTGTCAGACACCCAACTATCGCTGAAATCATTCACCAGATGTCACAGTGCAATGCCTCAACTGTCTTTTTGATGAAAATATAAATATAACGGTTCAGATATCTCACTTTTATCAAATATCCCCTACTTTTTTTGAATAGTATATTATCCTATACCTATTAATGTAAAACATGGGATTTCCACTGTTCTGCCTGTACAATAAAAATAGAGTTGTATCGCACTTGTGGTGATACAAAACACATTCTATTTTGTTTCCAACGTAAACAAAGAAGGAACCTGTCTAAACAAATCATGTCAGTCATTGGTTGAATGTACCCGAGTCAAGATCACTTGGAAAATAGAAGTTCCTCATTTAGATTTGTTTATCTGAGATTTTTAAAGAATCAGATTTGAGTCAAAAATTTATAAAATAAAAATGCTGATAGGATCTCCGATCTTGTGACAGAGCAAAAGTGGGTTTAATCATTATCATCTTATCATCCGGAAACCAATTGTTTACAATTTACTATGTGAAGGGTCACTGTGACCTTGACCTTTGACCTAGTGATTCCAAAATAAATAGGGCTCTTTCTTGCACCAATGCCAACCTACCTATGAAGTTTCATGAACGTAGGTGGAACCATTGTCAAATTATCATCTGGAAACCAATTGTTTACAATTTATTATGTTCGAGGTCACTGGGACCTTGGCCTTTGACCTAGCAAGTCCAAAATAAATAGGCGTCTTCCACTCACCTAGATCGACCTAGCTATGAAGTTTCATGAATATGGGTCAAACCATTATCAAGTTATCGTCCGGAAACCAATTGCTTATGATTTACTATGTTGAAGGTCACTGTAACCTTGACCTTTCACCTAGCAAGTCCAAAATAAATAGGGTTCTTCCTCTCACTGATGCCAACCTACCTACGAAGTTTCATGAACATGGGTCGAAACATTATCAAGTTATCATCCGAAAACCAATTGTTTACGATTTACTATGTTGAAGGTCACTGTAACCTTGACTTTTACCTAGCAAGTCCAAAATAAATAGGGTTCTTCCTCTCACCGATACCAACCTACCTATGAAGTTTCATGAACATGGGTTGAACCATTATCAAGTTATCATCCGGAAACCAATTGTTTACGCCCGCCCGCCCGCCCGCCCGCCCGCCCGCCCGCCATTCATCAAACTATAAGTCGAGTTTGACTTCGTCACAACTCGACTAAAAATAACATTCTGACTGCTTGTTCCTTGACAAATGCTTTCCATAACTGGTCATATAATGATGGAGTGAACCAAACTTGTTAGCTATTTAAAAACGTTTTTGTTGTGTTATTTTCCGCAGCTTTGTCAATATCTGAAGTTCGATCATCATGACTGTGACACTGATCGGTGTCAATTGGTTTCGACTAATTGAATGTCGTAAAACTTAAAATGCAAATTAGGGTTGGTACCCTGGCAAGTAATAGTGATGTTTTCTTCAGGGGTGTGAGCAGCCAAAAACCCCAAAAGAGGAAAAATAAAATTAGCTGCCAAAGGAATCTGGCGCAAGTGCCGAAGGCACTTGCCTATGTAGGGGGTCTGGGGTCCCCCTCCCACCCTCTAAAAAATTTTGAAAAGGGAAAATGTGTGATTTTTGCTGGTGAAATTTGGTAAAACCATAACCTTGAAACTTACACTTACCTAGGTCCATATGCTGAATTTTTCTCCCTCTCCCTCTCCAGTAGTCCACATTTGTTACTATACACACAATGGAAGTTGTTATGAATATATACAAGTTGACTGATTTTTATCACACATCTTTGAATATTACACCTTTTTCTTCAATTGATGGCTATGGTCTAAACGTGCTCTTTTTGCAGCTTTTTGGTAGTGGAAAAACTTTTGCATTTGTAGACCCTTGTTGTTGTATTTTCTTCTCAAACTCTAACCTATTCTGGACTTTTATTTTTGTGCAGCCATCCATGGATTTGTTAAAAGTCATGTGTTTCTTGCTTTTTACGTGATCTTCTAAAGCAATTCCTCCATGCATGGCATAAAACGTCTCTTTGCGACACACTAAACAATATGCAATGCCTGGGCTCCGAACTTTTCTGATCACTTCAGAAAGAAATGAACCATTTATTTCCTTTTCTAACTACAGCCACCTCCACATATTTTTACTGCCTGTATCAATTGCTTTTGTGTCCACATCTTCATCTCTTGAAATTATATCTCGCCAAAGTGTAGACACTGTATTGTTTGTTTTGTTTGAAATTTCTAAAGAAATTAGAACACAAAGGACTTGATCTTTTAAACATGAATATCCCATGATATATTTCTTAATGTTGATTGGTTTAAATTATAATCCCCTTTCTCTCACCCAATGAAAATTGTTGTTGTGTTATAGACGGTATTAAACTTTCTGTGGCAAATACGAAAACACAGAACAGTTTTTCACTGAATGCCAAAAGTTACAAAATGTGAAATATTGCAGAAAACGGACCCAGAATTTTACCAAAACGTGGAAAATCACAGCTCCGCAGAAATTTCACAGGCCTGTTCTTGACAACGAAGGAAACTCGGCAATTATCCAGTTGAAAAGTGCTTTTAGTTAAATTTTCGGATAGAGTGGTTGTTACATGGGAGGTGTGTGATGTTTCAATGGGTTAAGAATAATTGCACTCCATTGCTTGGGCCCAGGATATTATTGGAGGCCTTCGGCTCTCGTGATATCCTGGGATAAAGCAATCTTGTGTGATAATTCTTAACCCATTAAAACGTATGTGTGGTTCTGTATATTTATTCAAATGGATAAATTACCTAAAATTTTTGCTGGTTTAATTTCCTTTACAATTTCTTTCTTTGGTTCTGGCTCTTCAACTTTAGGTGTTACAGGAGATGTTTCAACAGCTGAATTTGAATCTGAAATTGAACAAAATTAAAGATTTTTGATTCAAAGAAATATTTTCAAATTCAAGGCTTTTCAAGGTTTTTCAAGACTCACAGGAACCCTGATCCTAATATCTCTCGCTGAGTTAAAGGTGTCCAAGTAAAAAAGGAGGGGTACCACACACATGGCCTTACCACTTCAAAAAACTAGAAAAACTTTAGCACTGCTCACTAAATGATACCACCCACTCCCACCAAGAAACATTTTACAACAGTAAAAGTGTGTTTAATGTAGAGAGCACAAACACTGACACCAATGTTTGAAGGTTTCATTGAAATCCATTCACTAATTTAAAAGAGGTCGTGGATAGCAAATGTCAACAACCCCCCCCCCCCCCCCAACCCTAAAAATGGAAATATCTGAAAACAAAACAGGAGGTGCACATCTTCAATATATGTAAAAGAATGTCTGAAAGTTTCAATGAAATCTGTTCAATGGTTTAAGAGGAGTTGCGGATAGCAGATCTGTACAGAATGCCAATTGAATTTGACAAAGTTCATTTTTCAATATGGGAAACTGTAAAAAAGAAAATATCTGAAAACAAAATAGGAGATGCGATAGCAGATCAATACCCCTCCCTACTAAAATCTGAATTGACAAAGACCATTTCTGAATACGGGGAACTGTAAATATGAAAATATCTGAAAAGAAAATAGGAGGTGAACATCGTCAATGTATGTAAAAGAATGTCTGAGAGCTTCAATGAAATCCATTCACTGGTTTAGGAGGAGTTGCGGATAGCAGATGTGTATCCCCCTCCCCCCCCCCCCAAAGCGTAACGGACCAACAGATGGATGGACGGATGTACAGACAGACCAAGTGATCACCACTATATACCTCTCACTTTTCAAGTGGGTGGTATAATGAAGGGCAAAGGAATCCTCATGCTTCAATTGTGATAAATTCCTAGATGCTCAGTTATCTTAAACACCAACACTGGAATAAATCTATGCATTCCTGATATAGATACCAATGACTATTTACAACTAGATGCTCAAAGTTACCTTAAACATCAACTAGTGGTTCATGAAAAAACAGATTTTTCAAAGTTCAACCAAACCAATAAAACAGACAGTTGAAATCTGCCAATCAACAAGGCAAGAATGTAAATGGCGTTGTTCAAAAGAAATTACAGAAAGGGATCTTCTCACTGATTTTCAGGGAAGTGTAGTATGTGGAATTAAGTGATGCAATCTATGTAGAATTAAGTGATGCAATCTTCTGATACTAATAGTTGATAAGAATATTCCTCATTTTGCACTCGGTTAAAATTTGGATGCACAAAGCTCAAATATGAACCCAGGGACTAATCAAGTTTTAAGTTTTTGATTTTTAAAGAATATTCCTCATATTGCATCAAGTTACAATTTGTGATCCCATATGGAGCCCATACATGAAACCAGGTACTTGGTTCGACAAACTTAAATCTGACCTCCCTAAGGATTCTGATTATCAAATATCAAAAGATTCTGACAGGTGAATTTTTTAAAGAATAAAAAATTAAAAAGAATATTCCTCATATTGCACAAAGTTAAAATTTGGACTTGAACAAACTTGAATCTGCCTCCGCTTAGGATGATGAATATTAAATATGAAAAGATTCCTAGAAGGAACTCAAATATGAATCCAGGGTCTTGCTTTGAACCAACTTAATTCTGACCCCTATAAGTATGCTGAATACTAAATATAAAAAAAATTCTGACTAGTGGATCTGAAGAAGATTTTTTAACAATGTACCTCACATTGCTTTAAGTTAAAATTTGGGCTTCCATATGGAGCCCCAAATATGAATCCAGGGTCTTCATTTGAACAAGCTTGAATCTGACTCCCATAAGGATGTTATTTACCAAATATCAGAAGATTCTGACTGGTGTATCTGAAGAGGAAGATATTTAAAGAATGTTTCTCATATTGCCCGAATTTAAAATTTGGGCTGCAACAGGAGCCCAAATATTAAGCCAGGGTTTTGATTTAAACAAACTTGAATTTGATTGTCCTAAGGATGCTCAGACCAAATATCAAAAGATTCTGATCGGTGGTTCTGGAGAAGATGTTTAAAATAATTTAGGGGTACTAACCGAGTTATGCCTCATGCGGGGCTCCCCATGGGCATGACAAGTTTATTTGAACAAACTTCAACTGACATATGAAAATGCATATCAAATATGGTTGAATTTGAGCCCAGTAATTTAGGAGAAGTTAAAAAAGTAAACTTCATGGTGGACTATGGATGGATGAATGGATGGACAGACCAATGGATAGACAGATGGAAAGTGATATGAACAGCTCCCCTTGAGCTTCGCTCATGTGAGCTAAAGAAACGAAAAGTATGGCATGAAAAGTGCCAAATAATCAAAGGCCACAACTACCATTCTGCTGGAAAGAAAATCTGAAAATCGAACTTGGACTTCTTTTTTATAATCAAGAAAAAGTTTGAAATTTCAAATCATTATACCAAGAGACCCCAAAGTTGCAATGCAAAAATAACAAGGGCAACGCCCCCAGTCCCCCGACCAAGATGGCAAATTCAAGGGAGCTGTTAGGATGCAATTTGTTCGCAGAGCATAGCCATTTTTTAACTTGACCTGTATTTCCAACCAATTAAACCACATACTTAGTTTCGTTTCAATCAAATGATCCAAAGTAAAGTTATCATCCGGACAACACAAAAACCGTATTTTTTAAGTCGAAAAAGGGGAATAAATCCAGTAAAAATCAGTGGAGCGTGCCCATTTTCGAACTTGACCTGCATTTCCACCCAAATAAGCGGCATACTAAATTTCGTTTCAATCAAATGATCCTAACTAAAGTTATCATCCGGACAACACAAAAACTGTATTTTTTAAGTCGAAAAAGGGGAATAAATCCAGTAGAAATCAGTGGAGCGTGCCCATTTTCGAACTTGACCTGCATTTCCACCCAAGTAAGACACATACCAAATTTAGTTTCAGTAAAATCATCCAAAGTAAAGTTATCATCCGGACAAGGGTGTGACGGATGGACGCACGCACAGACAGATGGACGCATGCACGGACAGACGGATGGACACTGCTGATTACAATAGTCCCCCGAAGGGTCGGGAGACAAAAAAATAAATTGTTACATACTCAACAATCAAGAGCAATAACTGAGCAATTACTAGAACTATGAATGTGAAAATCAAACTTTGCCTCTTTGACAGGTGATCAAAAGAAAAACTGTCGAATTTGAATCATTTTGCCAGAGGAAAGTATAATTATTGTGGTGTAATTGAAAAAAAACAAAGTTTTTACACAATCAGAGGCCACAAATTTTCAGGGGAAAAAAAAAAAATTTTTTTTTGTCTTAAAATTGACCAAAACGCAGAAAAAACAAAAAAAAAAAAATTTTCCGATTTTGGTCCAAAATTTTCTAAGTCCCACCCGGACCCCAAATTTTCAGGGGAAAATTTTTTTTTTTTTTTCTTGTCTTAAAATCGACTGAAACGCAGAAAAAACAAACAAAAAATTTCGTATTTTGGTCCAAAATTTTCTAAGTCCCACCCCAAATTTTCAGGGGAAAAATTTTTTTTTTTTTTTTTGACCGAAACGCAGAAAAAAACCCAAAAAATTTTTTTCGGATTTTGGTCAGAATTTTCTAAGTCCCACCCGGACCCCAAATTTTCAGGGGAAAAAATTTTTTTTTTTTTTTTTGTCTTAAAATTGATGGAAACGCATAAAAAAAACAAAAATTTTTTTTTCGTATTTTGGTCCAAAATTTTCGAAGTCCCACCCGGACCCCAAATTTTTGGTGTAAAAAAAATTTTTTTTTTTTTTTTTTTTTTGTCTTAAAATTGGCCGAAATGCAGAAAAAACAAAAAAGAAAAAAAATTTTGGATTTTGGTCCAAAATTTTCTAAAAAATTGGGGATTTTGGTCCAAAATTTTTTTTTTTTTTTTTTGTCTTAAAATTGACCTAAACGCAGAAAAAAATCCCAAAAATTTTTTTCGGATTTTGGTCCAAAATTTTTTAAGTCCCACCCGGACCCCAAATTTTCAGGGAAAGAAAAAAATTTTTTTTTTTTTTTTTGTCTTAAAATTGACTGAAATGCAGAAAAAAAAAAAAAAAAAAAATTGGGGATTTTGGTCCAAAATTTTCGAAGTCCCACCCGGACCCCAAATTTTCAGGGGAAAAAAATGTTGTTTTTTTTTGTCTTAAAATTGGCCGAAATGCAGAAAAAACAAAAAGAAAAAAAATTTTGGATTTTGGTCCAAAATTTTCTAAGTCCCACCCGGACCCCAAATTTTCAGGGGAAAAATTTTTTTTTTTTTTCTTGTCTTAAAATCGACTGAAACGCAGAAAAAACCAAAAAAAAAATTCGGATTTTGGTCCAAAATTTTCTAAGTCCCACCCCAAATTTCCAGGTATTGCTTACTCAAGATTTCTATATTATCCCTACTGTTTTAAAATGTGTGAGTAAAATAAATGAATCCCCTAATGACATTTTAAATGAAAGTGTCAATGACACTGTACCTCAACTTAACAAACTTGAACTTGGTAAGTTATAAATGAAATGGCAAAATTGATGATCATTGGTACCAATGTTATTTGATGAAATTTCAACATAACAGCATTGTGTGTGCACAACGTCAGAGTAATCCATGCATTTTTAAATGTAAACTGTAAGACTGGCTAAAGGAAGAATGTTGATACACAAATGCAGTATGTTCAGAGGTTATTGTAAATGGCAACTTTTTTCACAGAAATGAATGCTAATCAACAGCTCTTATCTAGAGTTCTTGACTAATGAGCACACCAAGTTCAAAAACTGTTAATCCATGACAACTTTATAGAAATCAACTATAGCAAACTATGAGAAAGGTCAAGGTCTTTGAGCTGACAGGAAGTAGTAAAGGCTGATGGGTTAATGAGTTTGAGAAAATAAAGCATGCTGGAAGAGTTGGATTCAAGTGGACATTGGGAGCTAAGAGAAATAAGATATATTTTATGCGTATGGACATATATACAGCATTCATGTGTGAGTATACCATTGAATTTAACAATGGTAGCAGAGCGTTTAGAGTGGCCATAACAACTCTATGTGTTTTCCTCGTAGTTGTGTTGTTGAGTGTTATTCATTTCGGCGTGGCACTTAAAGTTGAAAAAATGGCGATTCGAATCAATCCACCAACTCTACATTCATCTTCAAATTATGAACAATTTAAATAAGAACTTTTAGCATGGCGCGAAATTACAGATTTAGCCTTAACTAAACAGGGGATAGCTATAGCACTCACTTTACCAGAAAGTGATCCTTCTAAAATACGTGATCAAGTATTTGAGGAAATTCCTATCAATGATCTTAAAAAGGAAAATGGAATGGATATTTTGCTAAAATTTCTTGACGGAAAACTGGGTAAGGACGATTTGGAGGACAGTTGGGAAAAATTTGAGGAATTTGAGAATTATAAACGTGGCGAAACTGAATCCATTAATGAGTATATTGTTAACTTTGATCAGAAACATAACAAAATTGTGAAAAAAGGTTTAAAGTTGCCTTCAGAAATATTAGCTTTTAAATTATTAAACAAAAACAATCCTATGATAAATGTGGCCTGTAGGCCATGTCAAAGAATGTTGATGCACAAATGCAATAAATTCAAAGATTGTTGGTAACAGCAACAGTTTTTGATGGAAATGAAAAGAAAATCAATAGCTCCTATCTTTGTCACCCTGCATAAACATACAAAGTTTCAAAACAGCCTGATAATGAATGTGCCCTCTGAGGCATGCCAAAGGAAGGTGTTAATGCACAAATGCACTAAGTAGAAGGTCATTTGCTTTGTGGCAATGGTTTTGGGGTTTTTTTTATGGAAATTCATAAATATACCCTGCAGAGAGTGCAAAAGGGATAAGTTGCAGAGAGTGCAAAAGGGATAAGTTGATGCACAAATGCAGTAAGTTCAAAGGCTGGTGTTAGCAGCAATAACTTTTTATGGAAATGAAAAAATAGCTTACATCAAGAGGTCACCCCAAACACACATACCAAGTTTCAAAGTGATCCGATCATAAATGTGCCCTGAAGGGTGTGTTAAAGGGAAATATTGAGGTTTGACTAAACTAAGTTCAAAGGTCAGCAGCAACATTTTTTGACAGAAATGGAAGAAAATCGACAGCTCCCATATAGATGTCACCCCACACAAGCACACCAAGTTTGCAAGCGATCCAATCTTAAATGTGCCCTGCAGGGTGTGTCAAATGGAAATATTGATGCTTAACTGCACTAAGTTTTTACTAAGTTCATCGAAGGTCATTGCCAGCATGCTGTGTACGCTGCCCATATGAAAACAGAAATTGAGACCCCACTAATTACACTACGAGGTGAGGTCTCAAAACCCCACCACGTGACTTCAATTTGTCTATAATTAACTTGTGTTTTTTTGCAAGTGCGGTAATCAGGTTTATTCTTCCACCAAAAATAGTTTCAGTTCATTGTTGTTTAGTGATTTTTAGGTATTGCACTTAAGTATAAATTGAATACGTATGCTCCATACATGTTTTTTGATAATAAAAAGCATTAATATGGTAGAAAAAACGATCAAAGTATGGTGTTTGAATCGTGTTTTTAATCTCGCATGAATATGTCAAACTGTGTGATGGGATGTTCGGCTGACGTCGGTTTATCTTTTGATCTCTCAGTCACCGGCTCTTAATTAGATCAAATTTCTTCACAGTCAGTGAAAAATTACATTTACTTTTACTTGAAATATTAAAGAGATAGTTCAATATTTGAAAAAGTGATTAAAAGCTATTGCGATTCCGAATGTTGTTCATCAAAATCGATTCAGAACTCGAG
Source organism: Pictodentalium vernedei (assembly GCA_031216915.1). Lineage (NCBI taxonomy): Eukaryota > Metazoa > Mollusca > Scaphopoda > Dentaliida > Dentaliidae > Pictodentalium > Pictodentalium vernedei. The sequence continues at coordinate 571,961,446 of CM062297.1, read as the reverse complement.
GAATTACGAAAAAATAAATATTATACGGTACTGAAATCATGGATGGGAGTTGAAAAAATTATAACTTGACCAGCACAATATCTGGACATTTCCCCGACTGTCTTTTACCTAACTGTAACTATTGACGGAGAAGAATCATGTTACTGGAATCATGTTACTGGTACTGAATTTGAATAAATTGTGGGTTGGGGGGAAGGGAATCCGATTTACGATTTTATTTATTGATTTATTTATTGGTGTTTAAGGTCATATACTTATGCACAATGGCTAATCATGACCGTGACAGTTTTTCGGGTGGAAGAAGCCGGAGTACCTGGAGAGAACCACCGAGCAACGACGAGCAACTGCCAGCTCCCCAACATCGTAACTCCGCACTGCAGCACATGCAGGGTTAGATTGGTTGAAGACTTGCGTACCATCGACGTGCAGTACGCCTTAGTACACGGCATCATCGTGCCCCCATGTTGCCAATCGGGGTCAAGTGCCTTGCCCAAGGACACAATGCGGGAGTCCAAATTGATCGCCCAGATGGTCACCCATCCGATGATTAACCAGGCTCGATGTTGCTTAACTTCGGTGATCTGATGAGAACCGGTTACCGCAATGCCACCGCACCCCCGATTTACGATTTTAAAAGTTAAGTTCAGAGTGGAATGTTAAAATGTACATGTTGAGAGTGGAATTAACATAAATAAACTACATTAACGAAAAAGAATGCTTGTGGTGGCCCTGGGACGTTTCAGCCCAAGATGCTTCGGAATACGTATATTGAAGTGGGTGCATGCACTAGCAAGGGAAGCTGGCCAAGATGGGGAGGGGGGGGGGGGGGCAGATGGGCAAGCAGTCAATGATATAGGCCTATTTGTGTGTGGGTTTATGGGAGTCTGGGGTCCAATTGCCTCGTTTTGGGGATGGGGAAGGAGGGGGGCACTATTTACTTCACCATTTAGGAGTGGTATGGATGACTGAATCTTACACTGCCAAGACACTGAAATTTTTGATGTGCGGGCTGCGCCAGAAAATCTCCGATAGAAGAACTAAAATCTCCTGTCTGAAAGACTTATTTAATTTTTTGCGTTTCAAGACATGTGTGGGGGGGATAAAACAAAAAAAATTACAATACAAAATTTCGGGGCATGTTTGAGCTAGGATTATGATGTGTGGTGGTCTGGCTTGTTGATCGGCAAGTCATTATTGAAAAATAAAAAAAATATTATTTTCTATTGATTTTATTTACATATGGTTAAAATTTTGATTGCTGAATTAATAAAAAGTAATTGAAAATGTTGATTTGTCTCTTATGTTTTCTCAAGCTTGTCATGTGCAGAGGTCTTAAAACAGATGTTGGTTTGAAGGACAGCTCTGTGCTTTGTCGCGCCACTCAAATGTTATTTCACACCTTGTGCAAGTGGTAGTTTCATCTACTATATTTAATTAATCACTTCAATCCCGATTACTTTAATGTAGTAGTAGTAGTAGAAAATTTTACTCTCTCTAGAATGGCACATTCACAGATATTTTAATTCGGTATCTCCCTTATATTCACCCACATATTTTTACATACACACAGGCTTTGCTATTTCAATTGATAATACAAATAACAACAATGTAGAGGAATGTTGAAAATTCTGCAAATGCAAAGAGTATAAAAGTATGTACAAACCCCTTCAGAATTGGATGAAGGATATTTGTTTCGGTATGCAAATATCTCCCGTCCACCCCCCATCCCCCCTGTGCAATAATCATTAGTTTCAGTCACGAGTGAGATACTTTTTGGTATCCATTCAAAAACACTATATTTTCTTTTTACTATATCCTTTTTATAATAATCTTTAATTGCGTAGCCCGACAAGAGTAAGACAGGAAAGAGGATGGGCTGGTCGAGTTGACTCAATGTCGTAAACTGGTATCACTTCGATCATTAGCTATGCGCCGGCCATGGGAGCTTTCGTAGCAGGAGGCTTTTTCGCCCCCACTTCCCACCCAAGAAAAACACGGTTCATCACGTGTTGGCCTACAGCTGTAAACAAAATGTGAAATTGGGAACTTTGCGATTATTAGTTGTTTTTCTCAAGTCTGGTTTATTTATTTCCTCGATCAAATCGATCGCGCAAACACAATAGTTTAGTTTTGAAAGTGACGAGGACTTTGTATTTCACCAAATGGAACTGACTGTTCTATTCCCACTTTACAATTTCAAACCACATCAATAGTCGCTGTCTGCCTCCTCCAATCCCCATTTTAAGTAAAAATAAATTATCTACTACCAGTAACAAATGCAGTTGTCTTGCCAGTTGACGTTACAAGACATTATTTATTAATCAGCAGAGAAAATGACATGCAAAGGCAATTAAACTAATCATTAATGCCCGTGACCACAGTGGGTCACAGTGTTTTGAAAACTGTCTTCCACTGAGCAAACACTGTGGTCCACTGGAACTCCACGGTGGAGAACACGCCATGGCGGTGTTTTTGTTTCAATCCACGTTGAACGTACTGTAATGTTAGTTATAAGAAACCAAATGAAGTTAAAAGATTAAAAAAAAGACAACTCATTTATGTAAATATCAATGTGCAAAAAAACAAACTTATTTATGTTAATATCTTTGTGCAGTGTATTATGTTTCTATAGTTTATCGCTTGTTAAAAGTTGAAACACTTGAATGAAAAAAAATATATCAAAGCCAATGTTCTGTTATTGTTGCTCTGTTGTCAATGAAGATAAGTAATTAATTGTACACGCCCACTCATAAATAGTTCCTCTATAAATAGACAGCACTAATCTAAATTTAGCATCAATAACTGGGGTATTAATTGACCAGTCTCATATTATTATTATTATTATAAAAGCATTTTTATAGCGCCTTTTTTACTATACAGTATTCAAAGGCGCTTGGTATGGTGAATACAGATTATAGTGAAAATTTATAGACATTTACCTATTAAAGGCTTGTTTAAATAAATGAGTTTTAATTGCTTTTCGAAATTTATATAAATCGTTTTCTTTGCGGACATCAATGGGAAGAGAATTCCACAGTTTTGGACCTGCCACGGAAAATGCTCTGTCTGCGAAGGTTTTACAATTACTTCTCGGTACAAAAAGTTCACAAGTGTTCTTTGATCTTAGATTTCGCGTGTGTCGAATTTTGTGGATCATGTTTTTCAAATAGTCTGGGGCGCCTCCATAGATACATTTGTGAACAAATGTCAAAATTTTAAACTGAATTCTTTTCGCTACTGGCAACCAATGGGAACTCTACACGTAATGAGTGGCAACATTTTTTGACGGAAATCAAAGAAAATCAATAGCTCCCATCTAGAGGTAACCCCAAACAAACATACAAAGTTTCAAACCAATCTGATCATAAATGTGCCCTGTAGAGCATGCCAAAGGAATATATTGATGCCTGACTAAACTAAGTTCAAAGATTGTTGCCAGCCCAAACATTTTTTGACGGACGGAATTGGAAGAAAGTCGATAGCTCCAATCTAGAGGTCATCACCCCAAACATGCATGCCAGGTTTCAAAGCAATCCAAACATAAATGTGCCCTGTAGGGTGTGCCAAAGGGAAATATTGAGGTCTACTGACTAAACTAAGTTCTAAGAATGTTGGGCGCGGCAACATTTTTTGACGGAAATGGAAGAAAATCGATAGCTCCCATCTAGAGGCCTCCCCAAACAAGCATACCAGGTTTCAAAGCAATCCGATCATAAATGTGCCCTGTAAGGTGTGCCAAAGGGAAATATTGAGGTCTGACTAAACTAAGTTCTAAGAACGTTGGCCGTGGCAACATTGTTTGACGGAAATAGAAGAAAATCGATAGCTCCCATCTAGAGGTCACCCCCAAACAAGCATGCCAGGTTTCAAAGCAATCCGATCATAAATGTGCCCTGTAGGGTGTGCCAAAGGGAAATATTGAGGTCTACTGACTAAACTAAGTTCTAAGAACGTTGGCCGCGGCAACATTTTTTGACGGAAATGGAAAAAAATCGATAGCTCCCATCTAGAGGTCACCCCAAACAAGCATACCAGGTTTCAAAGCAATCCAATCATAAATGTGCCCTGTAGGGTGTGCCAAAGGGAAATATTGTGGTCTGACTAAACTAAGTTCTAAGAACATTGGCTGTGGCAACATTTTTTGACGGAAATTGAAGAAAATCGATTGCTCCCATTTAGAGGTCACCCTAAACAAGCATGCCAGGTTTCAAAGCAATCCGATCATAAATGTGCCCTGTAGGGTGTGCCAAAGGGAAATATTGAGGTCTGACTAAACTAAGTTCTAAGAACATTGGCCACGGCAACATTTTTTGACAGAAATTCAAGAAAATCAATAGCACCCATCTAGAGGTCACCCCAAACAAGCATACCAAGTTTCAAAGCGATCTAATCATAAATGCGTCCTGTGAGGTGTGCCAAAGGAAATTGTGTACTTACATACGTACGCCGACGAACGAGAAATGATGGCAATAGCTCAGCTTGACTTTGTCAAGTTGAGCTAAAAATTAACCAATAGCATCTTACCATTCAATTAAAAACTGTAAAACTATATTGGAAAAGTAATTGTTGTTGGATGTGTTGAGGAGTCTAGAAAACTTTAACATGAACAAAGCAAAAACCCAAACATGACATTTTATTTCAGTGTATTCCTATGATTTCCCCTTAGGTAATGTTAGCACCTGAGGGCCAAATTCGGTCTTTGGCCAATTTTTCTATTCCAGACAATGTTACCAGGCCCACGGCCATTGTGAAAATCTACCTGGTTAAGTTCAAAGCACTCTGAGAGTGGTTTCTAGTCAAGTATTGGATGCCTACATCGGCAGCAAAGACTTTACTTCAAACCATGGCTGAGATACTTTGATTTTACCCAGCAAGACCAAGTAGGACATGGCTGGAAAACAGACAAGCCACATTACTCAAGTTATCACATGCAGTCAAAACTATAATGAAAGTGTCATGACACTGTAGCTTAACTTGTCTGTGTGTTGTGTTTGATGAAAAGGATAATGTTCAATGTTTATGAAAGGATTATGAAATAAGACAAGAATTGTGATAATTGGGAATATGTTAATTTCTGTTCCTTGTATGCTATGTTTTTAATAAAAATAATATGAGGGGTACACGGTACTAAAGAGCTGAGGGATGGGTTATAATATGACCTCACAGTTAATGTTTGTGGCCCTCACAGTTAACGTATGTCAATGAAAGTTACCAAATTACAGTGAAATTATTCCAAAATGAGTCATCCTATCAAGTTACATTGAAATCTCTTCATAAATATGGCCTGTAGACTGTGCTAAAGGTTTTCGGGCTTCAGGCCTGTGTAGCCATGGCAGTAGACCGATTGCAACTAAAAGGGAACGTTCTCATCTCGACATTATACTGAGTCATTCTACTAAGTTACAATGAAATCCCTTCACAAATACGACCTGTAGTCTGTACTAAAGTTTTTCGGGTTTTGGGCTCAGGAAGCCATCATGGTTGAATGATTGTGACCAAAAGTGGGTGTTGTCATCTGGGCATAATCTGGAGTGATCCTACGAAGTTACAATGAAACCCCTTCATATATATGACCTGTAGACTGTGCTCAAGGTTTTCGGGCCCCTGAAGGCATCACAATTGACCAAACATGACCAAAAGGGGATGCCATCATCTAGGCATTATATGGAATTAACCTAGCAAGTTACAATGAAATCCTTCCATAAATACGACCTATAGACTATGCTAAAGGTTTTTGGGTTTTGGGCCCGGGCAGCCATCAAGGCTGAATGATCGCGACCAAAAGGGGATGTTCTTATCTAGACATTATTTGGAGTCATCCTACCAAGTTACAATGAAATCTCTTCATAAATATGACCTCTAGACCGTGCTAAAGGATTTTGGGCTTTAGGCCCCTGTAGCCATCACAGTTGTTTTCGGGCTTTGGGCTCGGGCAGCCATCATGGTTGAATGATCGCAACCAAAAGGGGACATTCTCATCTGGGCATCGTCTGGAGTGATCCTACGAAGTTACAATGAAATCCCTTCATAAATATGACCTGTAGACTGTGCTCTCAAGATTTTCGGGCTTCGGGCCCCTGTAGCCATCACAGTTGACCAATCACAACCAAAAGGGGATGTCATCATCTAGGCATTATATGGAGTCAACCTAACAAGTTACAATGAAATCCTTCCATAAATACGACCTGTAGACGGTTCTAAAGGTTTTGGGGATTCAGGCCCCTGTAGCCATCACAGTTGCCCAATCGTGTCCAAAAGGGGACGTTCTCATCTAGACATTATATGAAGTCAACCTACCAAGTTACAATGAAATCCCTTCATAAATATGACCTGTAGACTGTGCTAAACATTTTCTGGCTTTGGGCTCGGGCAGCCATCATGGTTGAATTATCGCAACCAAAAGGGGACATTCTCATCTGGGCATCATCTGGAGTAATCCTACGAAGTTACAATGAAATCCCTTCATAAATATGACTTGTAGACTGTGCTCAAGATTTTTGGGCTTTGGGCACCTGTAGCCATCACAGTTGACCAATCATGACCAAAAGGGGATGTCATCATCTAGGCATTATATGGAGTAAACCTAACAAGTTACAATGAAATTCTTCCATAAATACGACCTATAGACTATGCTAAAGGTTTTTGGGCTCACACAGCCATCAAGGCTGAATGATCACGACCAAAAGGGGATGTTCTCATCTAGACATTATTTGGAGTCATCCTACCAAGCTACAATGAAATCCCTTCATAATTATGACCTCTAGACTGTGCTAAAGGTTTTCAGGCTTCAGGCCCCTGCAGCCGTCACAGTTGCCCAATCATGTCCAAAAGGGGACGTCCTCATCTAGACATTATATGAAGTCAACCTACCAAGTTACAATGAAATCCCTTCATAAATATGACCTGTAGACTGTGCTAAAGGTTTTCAGGCTTCAGGCTTAGGCAGCCATCGTGGTTGAATGATCGCAACCAAAAGGGGACATTCTCTTCTGGGCATCATTTGGAGTGATCCTATGAAGTTACAATGAAATCCCTTCATAAATATCACCTGTAGACTGTGCTCAAGGTTTTCGGGCTTCGGGCACCTGTAGCTGTCACAGCTGACCAATCATGACCAAAACGGGATGTCATCTAGGCATTATATGGAGTCAACCTAACAGGTTACAAACAAATCCTTCCATAAATATGACCTTTTGCCTATGGTAAAGGTTTTTGGGCTCGGGCAGCCATCAAGGCTGAATGATCAAGATCAAAAATGGGACGTTCTCATCTAGACATTATTTGGAGTCGTCTTACCAAGTTACAATGAAATCCCTTCATAAATATGACCTGTAGATTGTGCTAACGATTTTCGGGCTTCAGGCCCCTGTAGCCGTCACAGTTGCCCAATCATGTCCAAAAGGGGACTTTCTCATCTAGACATAATATGAAGTCAACCTACCAAGTTACAATGAAATTCCTCCATAAATATGATCTGTAGACTGTGCTAAAGGTTTTCGGGTTTTGGGCTCGGGCAGTCGTCACGGTTGACAGATCACGCCCAAATGAGGAAATTCTCATCTAGACATCATACGGAGTCATCCTACCAAGTTACAATGAAATCCCTCCATATTAAACATGACCTGCAGACTGTGCTAAAAGTTTTGGGGTTTTGGGCTTGGGCAGCCATCACGGTTGACAGATCTTGCCCAAAAGGGGACGTTCTCTTCTAGGCATTATACAGAGGCATCCTACCAAGTTACAATGAAATCCCTTCATAAATACGACCTGTAGACTTTGGGCTCGAGCAGTCATACCGGGCAGCCATACCGGTTGACCGATCATGACCAAAAGGGGACGTTCTCATCTAAACATGACCCCAAACCTGCATATGAACTTTCGTGATGATCAGACAAGACCTACAGGGTGTAGCCTGTGCTAAAGGAAAATGTGAACAGACTCACAGACTAACAGACTTCTGCACGCGTGATCGCAATAGCTTATCTTGACTTTTAGTTAAGCTAAAAAGTGGTCAATGTCTTTACATGTTAATCTATACAGTACAGCTGCCATGGACAAGTTACTTTCCACGTGGTGGGCTGTATTTCCAAATATGCAATACGTACAACCTGGTACAATTCTGCTGATGATTTTGATTACCTGTTAAATGCATATGTGGACATCACTGACCACATGTGCACGACGTCTAAGCTGACTGTAGTGTAATAGTGTTGAAAAAGTCAAACTGAGTCATATGTTTATATTAAAATTTGGAAACACCAACAGAATAATTAATTATGATGCTCCTCACTTCTTCCTGAACCACAATCACTTTTCTTAGATCACCAAAATATTTACTGACAAAACAAACTTTGGAATTGATAACATTTAATATTTTTCTTTCTGCCGTTTAGCTCACCTGAACTAGAATGCATGCTGTCATTACTGTCTCTTCTTTTCAGACTAGCTTTACTGCGGTAATGAGCCAAAGCTTGTAAAGTGTCTTCTTTGCTCAAAAAATTCTGCAATAAGAGAGTAAAATAAGATATAAGGACAATGAAAATCACGTGGGGTGGCCTAACTAAAAAAATAGACAAAAAACCCCCAGATCATTCCTTTATCCATTACCTGATGTAATAGAGAGTAATCGCTTGACTGGACTGGTTACGTGAAATAATTCATGAGAGGTGAGGGACGTTGTACAAATACGAGTGCAAGAATGCGCACAGGTGTGTTTTACAGTATAGTCCCTCGCCTCGAATGAATTATTTCACGTAACCAGTCCAGTCAAGCGATTACTCTGTTTATTACTTTTCATTATTAAGGATAATCATATTATTTAACCCTTTACCCAACGTAACGGCCCAAACCGGCAAGCGCTATTCTCAAAAATCGCCAATTAATTTTCATTATTTTTTCTTTTTGAGATTCAAGTTTGTTAAAGCCAAGTCCCTGGGTTCATATATGGGCTCCCTGTGGGAGCCTGAATTATAACTTAGTTCAATATGAGGAATATTCTTTAAAAAAATCATTTTTTTTAGATCCACTGGTCAGAATCTATGGATATTTGGTATAAGCTTTTCTTAGAAGGAGCAGATGTAACTTGTTGAAATCAATTCTCTGGGTTGATATTTAGGCTACCATGTCAGGTGAGCGCCCTCAGGCCCCCTGGGGCCTCTTGTTTAACCCTTTACCTAACATGAAAAGCAGATGACACTTGCCAAAAAAATTCTTGAATAACTATTATTTTCATTTTTTGTTTCAAAAACATAGGTTATGACCCCTCATTGGAACAAGCTCATATTGAACTAAGTTATAATTTGGGCTCCCACAGGGAGCCCATATATGAACACAGGGACTTGGCTTTAACAAACTTTAATCTCACCCCCCTAAGGATGCTGGTTCATGAGAAGAAGATTTTCAAAGATTTTAGTGCCCCTTGGGGGCATGGCACCACCCAGGAGGAGAGGCAACTTCATTTGAACAAATCTGAATTGGCATTAGGTAATAAAAATTTACCCAACATTTGAATAAAATTGGGCTAGTGGTTTTGAAGGAGAAGTCGATAATGTAAAGTTAACGCCGGACGACGACGGACGACGGACAGAATGTGATCAGTAAAGCTCCCACTGAGCTTTACTCAGGTGCGCTAAAAAAAACAAAAAAAATAATGAAGTCCCCATTACATCTACGGAAAAGCGTCTTCGTCTGGCCCAATTGTTGAATGCATAATTCACTTGTGAAATTATCGTTTATAATCAAACCCGGAAATCCCAGAAAAAAACATTTTGGAAAGTAATAAATAACAATAACCAACTACCATTATTTACAGACTGTGCCATTCAAATTTTATTTTTTAAATATTTGCCACAAACAATGGCTTTGGGCTCCTCACTAGAACAAACTCATTCTGATCAAGGGTCAAAGCTATGTTCTGGAAGCAGAAAATGAAATTTTTTACTTATTGTAAGTTTTGTCTTTCTTGTTGTGTTAAGTAAAGAGTTAACTGAATCAACTTTTTGCTTTTTTATACTTCACTTTGAAGGCAACATTTATGTCTGTATGTAAGGAATAACTGATTCTTTTCCTTTAAATTGCTGGTGGATTAGAATGTTTAGGATAGGTTTCTTCTGTAACTGATTTGCAATTAAAAGGTCAACTTTGTAGTAAATGTGCAGAAACTAGTTTTGTGTTTGGAAACATGCATTTATTAGAGATACAGTGATGCCAACAAAATTGGAAATTTCTTCATGAAATAACTCTGTTAATTACATATTACTTTTGAACACTATAACCATTCACCAAACCTTCAGTACAAATTTGACCTGTTAGTAAACTGTTAACTTAATAAAAAAATACTTGTGAACTTTTGAAGAATTACTTCAATAATGAGTTAAGTCTTCAAATTTATAGAACTATTTGGCCTTAGTACAATCACTATAGCATTTAATCTTTATTATCTTATTTGACTGAGCTGCTTCACAAGTACACGCTCATTTTATCACTAGAATACTATTAGTTACACAATGTTTCAGCAGGGTGTATGGGACTACTGTTTGACAAATTTATTACCCTGCCCCTTCAGTGTGTCAAGTTTTGTTTACTATATAATCCCCAAATGGTATTCCAGTGACGAAAACCTTGATAAAAGTAATAATTAGAGAAACTGAAAGAAATATATCTTTCTTTATTATTGAACAAGATTGATTTGGAGTTATTTCCCTTTGACTGAACTCCAACATATGGAAGACTTCAATTCAAGGACATTGGGAAATGACGAGTCGTTATTATTGTGGGGCACAATTTGACTTTATACGTGTTTTATTCGATACAGTGGTGCATTGTAGATCTTGCAGAATCAGGGACAATTCATAAAAGGAGATAGGTTACATGTTTCTCGAAACCACAACAGATCTGTGGTGTAGAAACACCACAACAGAATCCCTCTTCTGAACAGTAAAATCAGACACTGGGGGTAAGAACACGTTTTATTTCAAATTTTTGAAAATTCTCATGAAACAATATTGTTCTCATTTTGTTTGTTAGTCTGAATATTTATTATTACTGATGAAAATGTTTGAGGCAATGGGTGATTGGGAAATCGGTGAAGCGTACCACAGAATGTCTGTACACCCCTTTTAGTTGTCACATGATATTCTTGTACACCCCATTGAAATTTGTATGCCCCATTGTAGTTAAATGTACCATACCGAAAACATTGGTTATTGATCAATCAGGAAGCTTGTATAAGTTTAAAAGGGTAATAAACAAAAATGACCAACTCATCACAATTGAACATTTCTGTTAATTGAAAAATGTTCATGCTCAAAGTGGCTATTCAATTAATAGGGTTCACTGTATTCTATTCACAAGTATTCAGTGAAGTGGAATACATTGAAAGGATAGGACCACAAATATTTACCTGGTACTTCTAAATGGAAATTTTTATTGGTTTGTGGACTGGTAGGAAATTTAGAAATTTATTTTGAAAGTGCTGTTAACTATTTAAGTGTAAAGGGATAACCCTTTACCTACCGCACACACAACATCAAAAGTTATTATTTTAAGAATTCTTTTTTCAAACTTTTTAACAAGGTCAACTAACCATATCATGTTCCCCCTCATTGGAATGAGCTCAATGAGCTCGTTCCAATGAAGGGTCACATGATATGGTTTTGCAGACATTTTTAGAAAAATGATATTTTGTTTATCTCCTCAATTTGTATATTATGCAGCCAGATGCAGCCAATTCATTAGGTAAAAGCTTAAAATATTATTTTTCTTATTTCTGTGTTTTGAATACACCCAAAAGCAATATCTAGTGGGCGAAAATACATTAAATATAGAATTTATCACTTCATAGTCTGAAAAGGCAGACAGTATTATAAAGTCTGAAGACAGTTTTTTAATTTATAGCAAACACAGGGGAAAAGTTACCAGACAACTGCTCAGTTTCCTGAGCCCCTGGTAATTGAAGGTGTAGTTAAAGATGAGAAAATTTGAAACATATACCTGATGTTGCTGACCAGATTTTCTAAACACTTTGTCAACCAGCTCCTCTGTTGGACGTCTTTTCTTTGTTGGTTGTTCAGTGGTGGGAGATTTAACACTGAAAATAAAAATATTTAAACATTCTGTAACCTTTGAATTAGTAAATCTTGAATTGGTTTTGTCAAATATCTTCAGGTATGCCATTCAAATTGGAAATTATTGACTTGTTGAGAGATCAAGTGAATAAACAGCAACTCAAAAAATGAAGTATCTAAAACTTGCTCAAGTCAGGGACATATCCAGGATGTTTTTTTAAAATTTACTTGTGGATAAATAAAATATGTACATAGTAGTCATGACGCAACTTCTTATTTAGTTAATATGTACCATACCAGTATTCCAAATTGGTCGTGTCCAGCCAACAAAAACCCACATCAGGTTCTACAGGCCTCCATTTGTATGACCAACTGTGTGTGTGACATAAGTGCAAGTGTGGAAGTTAGTCTCATAAGACAGTATTTGATTACTAGTATAAGTGAAATGATATCTAAGACTCCAAACCAGATGAAAATGTTCTGGCTGGAAAAATCATTGGGATTATGTCACACCCTCTAAATCCCCTTTCGAAACAACCCTGGTTCCAATGAGGGATCATAACCTATGTCTTACAGGAAAAAAGACAAAAAAAGTTTATGTCCCCGATAGGAAGGCATCTTAAATCCAAATTGTCCATCATCCGTCTGTCCATTAGTCTGTGTGTCCATCTGTCTGCCTTTATTTGTCCGTCTGGAGCCATAACTCTCTAATGCTTTGGTTGGAGGATTTCCATGAAACATTATACAAGGGTAAAGACCAATGGAAGGTCTGTTGCACAGCAATACCATGCTCAAGTGACAAAGGTCAAGGTCACAGGAATGGGAAAACTTAATTCTCTCACAGACTGTATTTGTCCATCCAGAGCCATAACACTCTAATGCTTGGATAGATTTCCACAAATCTTCGCACAAAAATAAAGACCAATGGAAGGTCTGTTGCACAGCAACACCATGCTCGAATGACAAAGGTCAAGGTCACAGTAATGGGAAAACTAAATTCTCTCACAGAATGAAGTTTTTCATCATGAACAAATTTAACACAAAACTTTTCATTCCAGTATTATAGGCCGTTTGACTGGCGGCCACCGTTAGTCTTTAGATAGTCAAGAATTGTTTTTTGCAAATTTCATTCTCTAGTAACATTAAACAAAGGAGTAAACAAAACTAAGGGATCACTTACAAATCAGGATGATGCAATATAATACACTTGTTATGGATGCCAACTATTTATGATAAATTTTTATTGAAATATAACTTGATCAAAACCGGGAAATCTAGATCAAAGATGTACTGGAGCTTCAAGAAATTAAAGATGATACATCCTTTTCTATTTTTGTAGTGTACCCATAAATGAAAATTACGCAAAATGTGCTTGAAGTTATATTTGAACTTATGTAAGATATGGCATTGTGGTGTTCAGAGAGGGGAGGGGAGGGGGGTGTGAGTAAAGAAAAGTTTAAAATTGTAGAACAAATGAGGACCGATGTTGAGTTTGGTTGAGTTGATGATTTCATAAACTTTCAAATTAGGTTTTAAAAAATCATATTTAAAGATAATTTTGTTATAGAACTGGTTTTATTGCATCAACTTAGTTTTGGGTGAGAAAAATGAAAGAGTCTTCCTACCTGCTATCACTGTGACATGAGTTTCTCTTTCTTGGTCTTCCTGGTCCACGTTTTGAAGCATCATCACTACAAAAGTTTAATTAATCATAAATCTTTGATCAGATCAACAAACGAGACTAAAATACCATTGTTAATATCTCAAGAGCAAATCTTACAGTAATGTTTTTCTCTGCACTTGGTACACATATTGTGATCAATATAGGATATAGGGGGGTGGGGTGGGTTGGGGGAAGAAATGGTCTGAGATGGTGTATTGAAGTTGAGACCTCATCTCTGAGCAAATATTGATGAGTCTGAAAGGAAAAGTCGATATATATGACCCATTGAAGAGGTTGAGACTTCAAAACACTATCTTCAAACTCACCTGGGTGGTAATGATCAATTCATCTTGCAATATTCCACTTAAACATGTCCAATTTGTCATTAAACCCTTTATCCAACGTAATGGACCAAACCAGCCAATGATATTCACAAAAATAACCATTTAATTTTCATTATTTTTTCTTTTTTTGTCTTAAATGCATAGCTTATGACACCTCACTGGAACGAGCTCATTGAGTTTGTTCCAATGAGGGATCATAAGCTATGTTTTTGATGCAAAAAAAGGAACAAAAATAGTTATTCAAGTATTCTATTTGCAAGTGTTGTCTACCTTTCATGTTAGGTAAAGGGTGAAACAAGGAACTATTTTATTGTGTACAAACCAAAACAAAAACCTGTTGTCTTGAGTAAATCACTGGATAAAAACAATGTCATTGTCAATAGTGTTTCCAATTCAGTAGAGTGTAAAACAATTATTTCTGAGTGCACTTGACATTGTTTTGCATATTAAATCATTTGGAGTAAATGACTTACTTAAAGCTAATCTTACCAAAAACAATGACCTTAATATGTGTACAAATTGAAGTACCGGTATTTGGTTATATTTTTTCGGGAACTGCAGCTTTGCAAATCTCTCTTCCCGATTCTGCACATGCATGGAGTGTTGCTATACTCAACACACATTTGCATTTTGCACATTTCAACACATCAGCCATATCAGAGTTGATTCAAAATTATAGAATTGGTCAGTTATACTTTCATCTGACATTAGGGGCACATTGGCTCAATGGTTAGAACATTGGACATCAAACTAAAAGGTTTGACAGTTTGATCCTTACCAGCAGTAACTGCATTGCATCCTTGGGCAAGACACATCCAATTCCAATTGCCTATATGGGGGCACAATGGTGCTGTGCACTGAGGCGTACTGCACATCGATGGTGGACTTGCCTTCAACTGCAGACAGAGAATAAAATCTTGAATTTTGAAATAACCTATTTACCATTCATCTGGCTATAATGTAACAAAGAGGACTGATTACAGTACAGCCATCGTGGAAAGGTCAAACTCTGTGGTTGGGTAATCCCAGTGCTTCATTGGTGGAAATTTTGCAAGGTGTCATAGCAGATCATCTCTGAATTATATGCGTGGAAAAAATGACAACCCCGTGGATTTTGAGCCATCCATGGTGGCCTTACTGTATGACAGTTCACAAATCTTGAAAGCATCTGCAGCAAGCACAGGGGGCGTCAGCTGTCTTAGGGAGTTTCAGCATTGAAGAAAGGGGTCTTCCCACATAAACATTTTAAAATAGTGCTATCAAACAAGGTGATAAGACACAACTTTTTGATAAACTGTTTGTAGTTTCAGAAGAATAACTTTTTGGTTATCTGTTTTTTCATTTAGATGACCACCAGAGAAATGATAAAATCATTGTTAAATAGTGTTGTGTGTTTTTTTTTCTGACTTCGGTTTCGGTTCCGTTTTGTCAAAAAAATTCGGTTTATAGGTCAGTTTTCAGTTTTTTGCAATAAAAAAGTTGTAGACTCAGATAGACTTGAAAAATATCACACAGTGGCAATAAAAATAAATATTCTGTCATATTTTAAATAATAATTCATCTGGCAATGGCTAGCATCAATTTATTTCCCCCTCCCACACACACACATCTCCTATGTAGGTGGACACGTCCAATACCACCACCCCACCCCACCAAAAATAATTTAAAAGACTAAAAGGCAGGAGCGGTGCCAGGAAATTGGCAGGACACAAAAGTTGAGGGAACAGGTAAATTATGAGGTGGGGTAAGCTGCATTACATCTCTGCAAGGAATTCCACATCACCCCCCCCCCCCCCCCCCCCCCAATTTACAGATGACCCTAAGACTCTGGTATTATTGTAAGACTCCTTGCAACCACTGGCTCTCCTGGTCTCAAAATTCAGGTGGGCCTACTAACCAAGTACTGGCCTACCTACCCCCACCCAGAGATATTTTTGAAAAAAAATGTACTCTAAACTACGCCATCTGAGATGGATCACTTCTAAGTCCAGTTGCACATTGATACATTGATAAATAGTATAGGTTTCTCTCAGTACAGGTGCACCCCCCCCCCCCCCCTGCAGGTAAATAGGCGTGGGGACATTCCATCGTGGTATGTGCTCGCATGCATATATTGGATAAACACATCAAGGGAGGTAACAATGTTGAACGTTACATTTCAAGCACGAGTCAGGGAAACCCACGCAACAATTAAAGTATGTTTTGTTTTTTACAGTAATCCGCCATTAAAAACACAAAGACTATTTTCTCCTTGATTTTATTCACCATTTTGTTGCTAGGTAATTAATACATCCAAACATGTGCAGATACGAAGCCGCTTGCAAAGTCCCCTAGTTGCTCATTTTGACGTTTCTAGGCTAGGCAAGATTGTCATTCTGAGAATTTCTGACAGAACAAACCAACCCACTTTTGTAACAGTGCTGTGTAATTGGACAAAAGTTGTCATACATCATATGAAGATTTCTTGGGACATGTGATCCTTCTTCTAATGTGACAGTGACTCCTGTTAGGCAGCATTTGTTTCCCTGGAGTCTGAATATGTGAATACTGATGACAGAGTTCTGATGACAGAGTTATCAGTTGATGTTACGATTCAGTTTTCAGTTGTTGACAATGCAAACTGAACAGTGTAAGCATAAGTTTCGACATTTGGCAGACAAAAAACTGAAACTGTACTGATTTAAAAATTACATGGTTTCGGTTTTAGAGCCAAACCGAAGCTGACTCACAAAACTGGTTAACCGCACAACACTACTGTTAAACCCAATAACCAAACAAACAAGCATCTGGCATTTCCATATACTGTAACCGCAGGATAAGAGAGTAACTGATCCCATTTTTTTCTGGAAGTCATCTATGTGTTCAGAACAAATCTATTTATAAGGTTCCCCAAAAATATCTATTGGCAGGGTTTCCACTACCATGGCTGAGGGTCCGTCAACCCATTCCCCTGCCGATCATTTACTGACAAAGCATAGAATTTGGTTGAAAAAAACCCCAAACAACATGACGCCATAAAATTCTAGTCAAGACGTGGTCATTCTCTCAACAAAGTTGACACATTTTAGGAACAGCTTGTCAAGTGTCATTTAGAAACTATCGCTATTTTCCACCGTTTGTCAGTTAGGTAAGATGTCACATGCCGATTGTAGCAAAGAAACAACGATGGCTTTGGGCGTTTCCCCGAAGATTCGACATAATTAATTCTGATCCAGATTAATTCGGAAGCTGTGGTGACAGCTGATACATCGAATGTCATGAAAATGTTTTTGTTCAAATCCAACAAAATTAAACTTATTCTATATATGGGGAGTGATTTTATAATTCTCAAGTTTTGACTGTGAATATGTCATACAGGTGTGTAATAAACACAGAATGCCACAATGTGTAAATGCATTTGTCAATACAACACTCATGCCATTGCGGAAGGACAGAACTCGAGGCTGCAGCTCTCGTTCTATCCTTCTGTGCTGGCACTAATAACATACTGACGAATGCATTCACACATCGTAATGTTCTGTGTACTTTTGTTGGAAAGAATAAGTAAGGTAAAGCTGTTGGCACCAATGATGGAACACAAACTTTACACTTTTAACCCTTTACCTAACATGGAAAGCAGACAACACTTGCCAAAAAAATTCTTAAATAACTAATTTTTTGCCTCAAAAACATAGGTTATGACCCGCCGTTGGAATGAGCTCGATGAGCTCGTTCAAATGAGGGTTCATAACCTGTGTATTTGAGACAAAAAATAAAAAAAATAATGAAAATTAATTGGCAATTTTTGAGAATAGTGATGGCCAGTTTTGGCCATTACATTGGGTATAGGGTTAATCATCAGACTGTTGATAACTTGATAACTAAGGATATCTACAATTGTAATAATGGGTATACATTTCAAACAACGTTGTAAAGCAACAGTGCAACAGTTGACTATGCCAATTTTTTTAGTGGTCCTCAAGGAAGAATAGCCCACTCACTGAGGAGTGTGGACTATTCTTCCTTGAGGCCCACTATTTTGGCATAGTCATAGACAATACATAGACAATACGTTCAATAATTATAGTTCAGTGGAACCCTGTTAATTGAATAGCCACTTTGCCAATGAAAATTATTCAATTAACAGGAGTATTCAATTAACAGGGATTGTGTAATTTTCCTGTATTCTAGAGATAAACTTAGCTCTGTCAAACAAGATATAATAGATTAAATGCCTGTATTGGATGTACTGAAGCCAAATAGGTCTATAAACAAAGGAAAACTGGGGAGAGTCAGGGTAATTTCTCAACAGGTTATAAGATTTTTATTCAATTAACTGGAGTTTACTCTATAACCTATATTCAATTAACAGGTCAAATTTGTACTGGAGGTATGGTAAATGGTTTTGTGTTTGGAAATTATATTCAATTAACAGGGTTATTCAGTTATGAGATATCCAATTAAGTGGGTTCCACTGTATATCTAACAAATCGAGGAAGAATCTTGTGATCCTTGACGTTTGTTACTTTAAGTAACATCAATCATCCTGATCCTTGGTCCTTTCCCACAGCCATACATGTTGTTTTTATCTTGTTGTGTCTCCCGACATGGCTACACTGTCTTGCAAACACAACACCCTCCCCATCTCAACCCCACTCTAACAAACTGTTCTCTCCCTGCCATTTTAAAAAAAATATATATATATAAAAAATAATGTTCAACTAGACTTTATGATTCTGGAGAATCATGGCTTTTCCCGATTAGATTCCATGATTTTTCATGACTCCACAGTGCCTGATGAATTGTTTTTAACTGTCTCACTGAAGTTCCTTCATTGATGTTATGAGAAAGGTGAGTATAGTAGTCTCAAATGACTCGGTTTGGGTTTGATAAAAAAAAATGTTTAGGTAAAACCCATCACTAATGGTAGAATGGGTTAATATCAATATCAATGTTTCCCTATCAGTTTTGCGTCCGGTAAAAGAAGTTACGTTTCTCTGTGGCATTTCCGTTTGATGTTGTTGGTGTCCAAAAACAGACTATTTCTTCAATTTTTTTTTACATTTAGCAGCCCATGGAGGGTTAACAAATGCTTACCAGAATAATTTATCCATGCAATTGGTCATATGACACCAAGACCTATCAATGGCCATTTTCTCTTGACAACCCCACAAAATGTTTGTAAAGAAATCCAGGGAAAACGATTTTTTAAGCTTTCGATGGGTATCCCTGTTAACCTCCCCAACAGGGGTTAACACTTGGTTTTTTGAATACCTTTATTACTTACAAAAATGGTCCTCTGTGAATTCCACTTCCAACAAAGGAGATGTTTATCTCTCATGTATACATTGGGTGCTGTGCATGTCTGAAAACAGCCTCATGTTAACAAAATTACGATGCTTGGCAGCTTGTAGATGGTTAATAAACGCTCACGGAGTATTTTGTCCATACAACTTGTAATGTCACATAAAGACCTACGAATAGTCAATCTGTCTTGAAACCCTACAAGTTACCGGAAATTCACAGAAAATGGGAATTTAAAGCTTTCAAGGGATATCTCTCTTTAGCCTGCCCAAATGGGTTAAAACGTCGACTTTTGAATACCCTTACTACTTACAAAAATGTTTCCGACTAAATTGTGCGCTCGATAAAAGGAGGCACTTTTCTTTGTGGTGTACCCTTTGGGTGCTGTTGGTGTACAAAAACAGCCCATTTTATCACAATTTTGACCTTCAGCAGCCCAGGGAGGGTTAACTAATGCTGACCGGAATATTTTGTTCATGCAACTTGTAATGTCACACCAAGACCTGCAAATAGCCGATTTTTTCTTGAAAACCTACAAGATGTTGTTAGAGAAATCCACAGAAAACGGGTATTGTAAGATTTTAATGGGTATCTCTCTTTAACCAGCCCAAAATGGGTTAAGACGTCAAATTTTGAATACCCTTACCACTTTCAAAAATATTTTCCAATCAATTTTGCGTCCGATAAATGAAGGCCCCTTTCTCTGTGGTATACCGTTTGGGTGCTGTTGGTGTCTAAAAACACCCCATTTTATCACAATTTTTACGTTTAGCTGCTCGGGGAGGGTTAACTAATGCTGACCGGAATATTTCATCCATGCAACTTGTAATGTCACACGAAGACCTGAGAGTGACCAATTTTTCTTGAAAATCTACAAGACTCGTTTGGAGAAATCCACGGAAAACATGACGTTTTGAGCTTTTTGGGGGTATTGCTGTTTAACCAGCCCAAAACAGGTTAACACTTGGTTTTTTGAACACCCTTATTACTTACAAAAATGATCCTCGGTGAATTCCACTTCCAATAAAGGAAGTTATGTTTATCTTTTGTGTATCGTTTGGGTGCTGTGGGGGGCCCGAAAACAGCCCATTTCATCAAAATTTTGATGTTTGGCAGCCTGTGGAGGGTTACCATATGCATCGCCTAATATGTCATGTGTATCAATGGTCGTGTCACAGGCAGTTCTAACAATGATGAATGTTTAAAAAAAATCTACAAGACGTGTTGCGAGAAAGTGCCGATAAACCCCAAATTTGGCAGTTTTTTTGCCAAATCTGACGAAATAAGGGTTTAATCGAAAATTCCGCTTCAGTACATTTTTAGATTTTGTGCCTCTCTATGAGTGTGCAAAATTTTGTGAAAATCGGTTCGAAAATGGCTTCTGAATCGTACGGACAAAATGTGTGGAAAAAAAAAAAAAAAAAAAAAAAAACCAAAAATAATAATCCGTAGAAAAACAATATTCTTTTCCAGAGGGAAAAGCCTAAATATGGTAACTAAACATGACATGTATTTATGTATATATTGTAATTAATTTGTATACTTTTTATACATTGCTTTATTATGTGGAAATAAAAATTGGAAAAAAAAGAAAAGAATCTTGCGATCCATCAGGATTCCAATCCTAAGTACACTGCTTGTTGTCAAGGATATTGCCCAATTAAGGCATTATCATTCCTGAACTTGGAAATAATAAAACAGAATTCTGAAAAAAAAAATTTCTTAACAGGCCCCATCACATTCCCTCAGTTGAGCATCCAAAAATCTTACACAGCATACCTGGTAATATCTCTCAACCGATCAGAGGAAGGGAAAGTGATGTGAGATATAATATTAAATGCTACCGAATCCTAATACCTTTTTAACTCCTTTATGTAAAAAGACTAGAAGCCAACATTTGCAAAAACTTTTCTTATCAACCTACCTTACAATTATTTACTACAGACTTGCACTACAGTGAAAGACCCTAACTCGCCTAACTCGGATAAAATACTCTCCATTTTAATCTTTCCCAAGAGATGTGGGAAAGAAAAGTGGTGTAAAAAACACCACGAAAAAAAATAAGCCAAAACTGGGCCGAGCGCCATTGGCGCACACCCAGTATGGGACACTCTTCCCTTAGTACAATTCCATGACTTCCATTAACCAATGCGCAGTGCAGTCATCAATTAATCATTCTTTTTTTGTGCGAGACACGTGGAGGATGTGTCTCCATTTTGCATTACGAAACAGTAATAATTCAACTCGTCGATAATGGTTTTCCTGTGACTGGAATTATGGATCTGAAGATCGTATAATAACAGGACTGTGTTTTATATATTCTCGTTAATATTTTCAAGCACATTCTCATTGAATTTTATTTATATATTCCGATTTTGCGAATGTTTTTCGACATCGTGCCATCGAGGTTCGGACATAAAATTTTTCGGTTGATAAATTTTATTATTATTATTGGAGTTAGGTGTCAATGAGGGACTGTTTGGACAGGATTTCTTCACTCTGTTGATGGCTGAATTTCTGTTTTTTAGGTCCCCTGGTCGTGTGGGTTCTGTTGTGTACACACTGGTTATTTTTTCTGCCACCTTCTCTCGTAGTTGGGGGTGTTCTTCTACTTTCTGTATCTGTTGAGTTCACCTTTTCCTTCAACTGCTCTCACCTCAGTTATTTCCAGTTTGGTTCCTTTAGGGCAATTCCCTTTGCCCTCGCTTTTGGTGTGTTCTCATGGCTGTTCCTCCCGCACCCACAGGGGCCTCTCGACATGACCACATCTGGTGAGAGTTACACACCCTCCATGGGGGATATTCAGCTCCTCCCGCACCCATGGGGGATGGGGGTGGGGGGTGGGGGGGGAACGCTGTCGTTTCGGGGCCTCCCGACACAACCACATCTGATGAGAGTTACACCCCCTCCGTAGCGGATGTGTAGCTCCTCCCGCACCCCCAGGTTTGGGGAACGCTGTCATTTCGGGCCTCCCGACATGACCACTTCTGGTGAGAGTTATTCCCCATCCAGGGGGGATGTGCAGTTTTTTTTACAGTGATGGATACTGCGGGAGCTGTTGGATATCTGGTGAAGAGATGCCTGGTTCCGCGACTATGCACCCTCTCCAGTCGACATCTGAGGCTGTCACTAGGGTTGTGACTCCTCCTTTGGAGGCCGTGCTAGGTTGCTCTCTCCCCTTTTCCGCCAGTTTCAACAGCTCCCGTCGTATCTGCTGCTAGTGCTGTTCTGTCTACAACCTCATTGGCCACCTTTTTAGCCGGCCTCAGGTCTGCAGTGATGTCTGTAGTGTGGTTGTGGGGTATCGGCCTCAACCTTCCCTGACTTCAACTCGGCAAAGTTGGAAGTGGCTGCCGACCGAACCCCCATGCTGTGTCCTCTCAGCCGTTGAGCACAGCAATTTTATCCCTGCAGGGGTCTACAGGGATGTCTGGTAGTGTAGACGTGGGGTATTGACCTCAGCCTTCCCTGACTTCAACTTGGCGAAGTTGGAAGGGGCTGCCGGCCAAACCCTCGACTGTGGTCTCTCAGCCGTCGACTACCTCAGTTTTTCTCATTGGATTCGGATGTTCATGGTGGGGTCACAATGAGCTCCGTGGCATTTCCGTCCACGCACTATGGTCCCATGGTCAGTTTTGTGTGACCAACGCTTTTTGTGCAGCCTGGACCTTCTGTCCCGCAGAAGTCTGCGGCGACTCCCCTGAGTTTCCGCTCTGTTGATCCTCGAGGTATGTGATACCCCAATACACATCTGCCTTCAGATGTTTTCGGCTGCAGCCTGTCGCTCCGCGTCGGGTGTATTTGAGGATCATGACCCTTTGCTGGTAAATGGGTCAGGAGTGAAGCCACTTTGTCGGTTCGTTCCCATGTCGTTCTGTTCCGACAGTCAGTGAGCTTAGGGAGGCCCTTTCCTTGCTCACTAGGTTCTGTCCAAGAGCCTTTTCGGTTGCTTCCAGCGAGGCTATGAGTGGTTTCCGGGCCCCTGTGGCGCCACCTCCCGGGATTGGTGTGCTTACACCATGGGAGGCGTCGGCTGGTTTGCCCATGATGGGCTATGTGTCTTCCGAGTCGTGGGATGAGTCTGACATTCCTGACGTCGAGAGCCAACAGTCTTCTGACTTGGGGGCAGCTCTTGACTTTGTGTTTGTGTTCCCTCCAGGTCTCAAACCGTCAAACCAGCTGACAGTGTCAGCCCGGCTGCGATCATTGGTCACACGCCTACAGCCTGTGGAGCAACATGCTTCTGGGTGCCTTCGACCTGTGGTTGAAGCATTTACCGCTTTGGACTCTAAGCTGAGTTCCAAGGCTATGAGGACGTTCTTCATCAAGGTTGACACTTTTTGCCTCTGGTGCGTTATCGTTCCTACGATTTTGCCAATCCGTCCATCTGCTAGACTTTGACGGTCTTGGATCCGGACTCCAACTCCTCAGCCATATGGAGACTCTGGAGTCCAGGTTGGGCTTATCGGGAGGGATGCTGGAATGCGTTCTCTCTTCGATCACATCGTCTCTGCTTTGTTGCTCCCAGATGAGTTTGACGACAAACAGGTTTTGTTTTGTGTGTGCTGTTCAAGGCGCTCATGCATCTTCACACACACATGCCTGTAACGCGGCTAGCTTGGAATTAGTTTGCAGGTATGTTGTGCTGGACACAAGACGTCCCATTCTTGAGGGGCAGTGCGCTACTCTTCGATCTGCCTTTTTCGGCAGGTCCGCGACTATTCCATAGTTCTGTGGCGACGGCCCGGGATGGGCCCTTTGTCATTCCATTGATCTGCTGCTGCTTAGTCAGCTTGGTCGGCCTTCTGTCGGAGGCAGGCGCCATCCAAAGCCTAACAAGTACCCTTCTGCTTCCGCTGCGAAGCTAAGGGCTGATCCTCCTTCTGCCACTTCTACTCACTCACAGGGTGGGGTAGGCGTCCGCAGTAGTCACCTCGATTTCGTCCCAGGTTGAGGCATTCCACTAAGTAGAGAGTGCCTCTTCCAACATGAGTCCCTTTCAACGTTACACGTTGGGAACTTTTGATCATGGAGATAGGCAATCTCCTGTCAAAGGGGGCAATCGAGGTCATCAAGAATTTTCTTTCAGTGGGATTTTGTTCCCGCATGTTCTTGGTGCCGAAGAAGGACGGCCGACTCAGATAGGTTATCGATCTGAGTATTCTGACGCAGTCTATCACTGCTCCTCAGTTCAGCATGGAGGCTTTCAGATCGGTTCGCTGCTCCATTCCCCAGGATGTTTTCCAGTTCAAGGCCATTCTCTTTGGCCTCGGCCTGGATCCTTGGGCCTTCACCTGTCTGATGTCGCATGTGTTAGTCTTACATCGCACACCGGGTGTCTTCTTCGGCTTGTCTAGTTGATATTCTCCAGAAGCAATCCAATGCTGCTTTTCTGGAGTCTGATGTCGTAACACTGTTGAGCCTACTCACGTCACTTGGGTTCAGAGTCAACGGAGAGAAGTCGGACCTGGTCCCTTCTCCGTCTTGTCATCTGGGATGGACTTCATCAGCTCAGAGTCTTCCCCGACTGCTTGGTCTCTGCATTTCAGTGACAGATCTCATTCCTCTAGGTTGACTGCATGTCTGACCTCTCCAACACTTTTCGCTCAATCATTCGAGGCTGAATGTCGATCCTCTGGTTCTGGTGTTTCTGTTATCGGAGTCTCTTCCTCGTTACCTTCTCCCCTGACAGATGTTCAGTGGATTATGCAGGGAGTTCTGTTGGACTTCCCCATGTCCGATCGTGTTCTGATGGTAATCGCCAGCGATCTTGGATGGGGTGTGACATTGGATCCTCTAGGTCTTTTCCTTCATGGGTGATGGGACCAGGATCTAGCAGCTCTTGATGTCAATCAGAAGGAGCTTCTTGCTCTTCTTCTGTGTTTCCGGCAGTGGATCCCCCGCTTTTCGAATTGTCAGGTCCTTCTGTGGTCTGACAATTCTACGGTGGTTGTTTACATTCGGAACCAGGGTGGCACGCACTATGTTCCCATGTATGCATTGGTTCAGGGTCTTCTACTGCTCGCTCAGGATGTCAATGCCGGAGTGGTGGTTTGTCACTTTCCCGGTCGTCTGACCTTCCTAACCGACTCTCTGTCCCGACGGGGCAGGTTCTTTTCCATTGGGTGGATGCTCCCCATGGTGCTGTTCCAGTCTCTTTGAGATCTCTGGTGTTGTCCCCAGATTGATATCTTTGCAACTTGTTGGAACCATCAGGTGGACACTTTCTTGTCCCCATGTCCAGATGCTCTGGCTTTCGCCATGGATGCTTTGTCCTTCCTTTGGAACGGTCTTGTCGGCTACGCCTTCTATGCCGGTTCCGATTCTGCCTCAGGTTCTAGCCTAGATATGGGTGTGGATCAATCTGCTCCGCTCTCTGTTAACAGCGGTTCCGGCATGTCTCCCTCTATGTCGCGACTTTCTTTGCCAAAGTCGCCCGAGGAGGTTTCAGGTCGACCCGACTTCATTGTGCCTTTGCGCATGTCTTTTATCGGGTCTTGTCTCCTCCGTAGTGTTTTTTTCGAGACGAGCAGTGGAGTTGCTTTTCTTCTTCAAGGAGGCACTCACTCCACTGGTTTAGCCTCTGTGGCTAAGTAGAAGGTTCTTCTGTTGATGGTGTGCGATCACTCTGTTGCTTCTGTCACTCCTTCGATCACACCGATTGCGAAGTTTCTGGTATATGTTTGTTTCTGGGGGTCTCCAAGTCCATGCTTCGTAGACCTTTTTCATATGTGGTACAGCATCATATCGGCACTCATCCTTGCCTCTCCAAGCTTGTTCAGCACTTTTCCTTGAAAAGGCCTTGGACTTTGCAGTTTACTCCAAATTGGACACTTTCTTGGGTGCTGCTCTGCTAGGGGGGGGGGGGGGGGGGTTCGCACCTTTATCCTGGGTGGATATGCAATTTCTCACATGCCAGATCTCTCCTGAATCCATTTCTCGATGGATTTGTCTTGCTATTCGTGCAGCTTCCGCTCGTCTAGCTACTGCCGATTGTATTACCAATCGTTTTTCTGCCAAGAGGTGCATGCATTGTCTTCCTCTCGGGGCTTATACTAACTCCGTCATGTTGTCGGATGTGATGCTGGCAGCCTACTGGAGAAATGCTACCTTCTCCACTTATCTGTGACAGTTGCAGGAGCAGACAGAGGACCTTTTTCTACAGGCCCTCTTTCTTCTGCTCAGGCTGTTGTCTATCCCAGCCATTCAGCTTCTTACAGGGTCAGTTCCAGCTCCATGCTGTTACTGCCCTTTCTGTCTGTGTGTCTCACATCACCATACGCCTCATCTTTCATTGTCTTTTACTAATGTTCGTGATGCTATGGTTTGATAGGACTAGGGATCTCTTCCTCTGTCCACGGTTCCAGTGCAATTGAGTTATGTGTGGGTTGGTTATGTGATTCCCTCCATCCTATTGTCTATTCAGCCTGTAGTAAACAATTGTAAGGTAGGTTGATAAGAAATATAAATTTTATAGTAAATTTCCTCTCTTATTATACCTACCGCAATTGTTTACATGGAGGCCCTCCCATCTTCTTCTTTGGGTAAGAATCCTTCCTCCCCGCTCATTACATAACTCCTATGTTGGCGGACTCAAAAGAATGATTAATTGATGACTGCGCTGCGCATTTTTAACGGAAGTCGTGGAATTGTACTAAGGGAAAAGCGTCCCATACTGGGTGTGCACCGATGGCGCTCAGCCCAGTTTTGGCTTATATTTTTCGTGGTGTTTTTTACATCACTTTTCTTTCCCACATCTCTTGGGAAAGATTAAAATAGAGAGTATTTTATCCGAGTTAGGGTCTTCCACTGTACTGCAAGCCTGTAGTAAACAATTGAGGTAGGTATTATAAGAAAGGAAATTTACTATAAAATTTATATTTCTTGATTAACTAAAACTTTTCAATATTCATCACAAAAAATAGCTTATCACCCGTTACTGAAACGAGCTTGATGATCTCAGTCCACCATAAGCTTTTTGGGGCAATAGCAGAAAAAATAAAATTTTTAAAGTGAATTTTGTGATTTGTGGTGCTTGTTGGTCTGTCATCGTCTTTGAAAAGACTCGGTCAATCAATTCCAAGATATGCAATAAACATTAGACGCATAGTTCTTTAATGACTCCACTTCACTTAACAAACTTATATACAATAGAATCCATGTAATCATCATACCATGTCAACACTTATAATATCTGTGATGTGTTGGACAACTTACCTCTTGTCTCTGTCTCTATTTTTTGGTGTTAGTCGTGCCAATTCTCTCTGCTTCTCTCTGTACCGCCTCTGTAACTCTGCTAGTCTTGCTCGCATTTCAATCTCTATGGCATCCATAGCATCGACACCTATTTCCAAAAAAGATTCCACATCTACTATTTGAGTTGATTTGATTGTGCTGTGTCCCAATTGTTAGTAATGTTTAGTAGAGACACAAACAGAAAAGAATTGGATTTTTTTCACCAATCAAAATAAGATGAATAACCCTATGGAAATTCCACTCTTCTTGTGTACTCAGAATAGAGGATCCTGAAACTGATACCTGGGTTCATACACTTTTTTAGAGATAAAATTCCAGGATGTCCCCTTGACTAATTTCTGAATTACCATGTCCTAATATTTTAACCCTTTACCCAATGCAGACGATATCAAAATTGATTATTTTAATTATCATTTTTTCAAAAAATTTCAACAAAACCATATCATGTGACCTGCATTGGAATGAGCTCGATGAGCTCATTCCAACGAGGGGTCACATGATATGGTTTTGTTGAAATTTTTTGAAAAATAATATTTTTTCAACTGCTGAATTTGCACATTACGCGGGTGGATGCAGCCGATTCATTGGGTAAAGGGTTAAACAACCTTCTTTAGCCCTTTACCCAATGAATTGGCTGCATCCGCCCATGTAATTTACAAATTAAACAGTTGAAAAAATATATATTTTTCAAAAAAATTCAACAAAACCATATCATGTGTCCTTCATTGGAACAAGCCCGTTCCAATGAGGAGTCACTTGGTATGGTTTTGTTGACACTGTTTGAAAAATTAAAATAAACAGCTGCGCCATGAGCGCATGATACGCCCGTTATTAATTACAAGGGGGAACCACACAATATGAGTATACATGTGTACTTATCAGGTTACATATACTTGCCACCAAAAAATCATGAAAATTGCTCAAAGTCCAACATGTGGAAAATTGCCTATATTTTGATGAATAAAGTCCCATAACTCTGGAATGACAAATCGGACAGCGACACAAATCGAAAGGGAGATTCCTTCTATCAACATATACTTGCAACCAAAAAATCATGAAAATTGCTCTAAGCATTTTCAAGTTATTGTTCGACGTGAAAAATGAAGACCCATAACTCTGGAATGACTAATTGAATGGCGACACCAACCAAAAGGGAGCTTCCTTCCATCAACATAAACCACCCACCAAAAAATCGTGAAAATCTCTCGAAGCGTTCTCGAGTTATTGTACGACGTGTGTTTTCAAAACGGGCGTATAAAAACAAAAATCAAAATAATAAATTTTGATATTGTCTATGTTAAGTAAAGAGTTAACCCTTTATCAACCCACATGATAAAATGTTTTTAAAAACATTTTCCACAAAATTTGAACAAAAGCATATCATGTTTTCCCTCATTGGAATGAGCTTGTTCCAATAAAAGGTCACGTGATATGGATTTAAAGAATCTTTTTCTCAGTTTGAAAATTATGTGAGTGATTCGTTATGTAAAGGTGAACCCATCCTATAACGAATCAGCTAAACTAATGAAAACCACAAAAATCCCACAAAAATCCTCATTCTAATTTTGTTATTTTTTTCAATTTTTGCTCATCAAGCTCATTCCAAAAGTTTTAGATGCAAACATTAATAAATTTTACTTTTTAATGAAAAAATATTGGAAAAATTGTCTTCAAGTGGTGTTAGGTGACTGGATAATTAATAGATTTAGGATGGGAAAAATACTGTGGTAATCTTAACAAACCTGTACATAAGCTTAAATAAAATGACTGCAGTTTGCCTTAAGATATTGCATCACTAATATTCAAACATGTCATCATTTTTTAAGTTTCTCCCTGTGCACTTTTCAAATTCCATTGACTACAATAAAATTTTAACTGCAGTTTGTTGAGTTCCATGACTTTTGAAGTCCTGGAAAAATAAGTTAAAATTCCATGACATTTCCAGGATTCCAATATTGGTATGAACACTCTCTGGTGGACATTTCGAAGAATCACTATTGCATGCTGATATTATCATTAAGGAAAACACACTGGAGAAATTGTCTTATGATTACCTGACAACTTATTTTGATTGGTAGTATAATATGAATTGAGCAATTACTTTTGAGAGATTCCATTTTTGGAGAATCAACTACTGAAATAACAATTTTTTTATTATTATTGGGACAGTTTTTTGAGTTTCATGGTTGTGTTGGGTGAAAGAAAAAAAAATGAACAAACCAACCAAATCATCTCAGTAGCAGAAAATATTTTTTATTGCATTTGATGCTTTCTCCAAACAGTTTATAAAGCTTGTAGAGGCCACTCTGTAAAAAGAGACATCAGCAGATCATCATCATTCTCACTTGGGAGACCAAAGTGAGAAGAAGCTAATTTCTGACAGCTCTGGAGATTGTCAAGATGGATAATGATGACCCTTTACCCAATACAAATAGAAAACGACACAAAAAAATTCTTGAATAACTAAAAATTTTCATTCTTTGCCCCCCAAATCAACTGGCCCTCCTCATTGGAACGATAAAATTTGAATTGCATTTTTTGTGAATAATGCGGTCCAGTTGTGGGTGCTATATTAGGTACAGGATTATAGAAACCACCTCTAATTTAGCCCTTTACCTAACACTTTACTTAAAGCATTCAATATAAAAATTCGTTATTTTAATTATTCATAAAAAAAATTTTCACAAAATTTAACAAAACCATATCATGTGACCACTCAGTGAAATGAGCTTGTCAGTGTTCAATTGATCATCAACATTAGGCAAACCTTTTCACCAAGAAATGGGAGTATCTATCCTGGGTTTCCTTCCCAGACTGGACCACAATTTGGGAAGTAGAGGATTTGAACCTGGTAAGGCAGCCCGAGACACAGCAAAAAAAGAAGAGAAAGAAACCATCAACTAAACACCAAAATGTACATGGCAGTGTGCCTTAGGAAGAAATGGATGGAAATAGAGAAGTGGGAGGAGAGAATGGCAACCACACCCTCCTCTCCAACACTACCCCCACCAAATAGAACATCTTTCTAGAAGAAGCAGAGAGGTGACAATGAGGGAGATCGAGAGGAAATTGGAGCTCTGTCAAACGAAATATAACAGATGAAAGGCTTATAATAGTAGTACTGGGTCCACAAAGGCCTGCTGAAGCAGATAAATTTGTGGTTGTGTGCATAAATTTCCAACGGATCATACCATTTCTCATTCATTTAACAACTTTTCTTCAATAACATTAGACTATTATATGCAATTAATAGAGGAATCATATCAACCAATATGAGATCAAGTGAATTGAAAATTGATTCTCGCAGCAGGAGTATATGAGATTCAAAACTGATTATCGCAAATCGGGAAAAATTTTAAAGTCAGGTTTCTCAGGAAATAATATTACAAGCTGATATCATCAATTATGAAAATACTTTAACCCTTTACCCAACTAATCGCCTGCATCCGCCCACGTAATATGCAAATTCAGCAGTAGAAAAAATATTATTTTTCAAAAAATTTCAACAAAACCATATCAAGTGACCCCTCATTGGAACGAGCTCGTCGAGGTCGATCCATCGAGGGGTCACATGGTATGGTTTTGTTGAAATTTTTTGAAAATTTAAAAAAAATGATATTTAAAATAATAAATTTTGATATCGTCTGCGTTGGGTAAAGGGTTAAATCAAATCCAAAAAAGGAAAGGTTGTTGAACATGCCTTGTAGTCAAAATACTTGATCTGCCTCATCAGAACTTGGGTAATAAGAGCCTGTAACAAGAATAAATAAGGATTTGAAATGTCAACAAGCAATTTATTTAAGATAATATTCTTGTGTAGTGATTGAGATAACAAGCTCTTTTACATAAGTAATTTGATAGTTTCACTGATGGCTTCCCCTGAACTTCTTTCCTGCATTTTCTATCTGATTAAGCCATGGCAACTGTAAAGCAACCACAGCTTTATTTACAACAAATTTAAAAAGAAATGATATGCAATTGTAATGTGAAAATTTCAGAGAAATAATAACTGTAACCAACTGATTCAAAAAGAAATCTGGTCTCAGTATTTTATCATCTGTCCATATCAAAAGGAATAAGTTAACCATTTGCCAAATCCACATAAATGTAAATGTACATAAATTGCCCTTGATGGGTTGTTTTTTTCTTCAATTTTTTGTTTCAAAAGAAAAATAAAAATTGTGCACCCTCCATGGAATGGACTCACTGAGCTCAATCCAAAGTTGGGTTATAGCTACATTTTCAAAGCAACAAATACAAAGTTTTAGTCATTCTGGCCTGAAAATAACCTGCAAATGATAGCTTTGGTTACGTCGACTTTACTTCAATTGCAAAAATATGCAAACAAATTAAGTTACGACAAAATAAATAGAAAGTAATCACTTGACTGGACTGGTTATGTGAAAATAATTAATGAGAGGTGAGGGATGTTGTACAAACACTTGTGGGCGAATGCGCACAAGTGTTTTACAATACATTCCCTCGCCTCGAATGAATTATTTCACGTAACAATGTTGCAATATGCTCAACAGCAATTTACTAGCAAAGGAAACCATAATAAGTTTATATCCCTAATGTGAAACAGATTCACAATATATGTCCAGTTATCCAGACTATGAGCTGGTTTTAAACTAAACCACCTTAACAAATGAGCATTCAGACAGGGTGGTTACGGAAACTGAGGGAGTTAATGGAGAATTAAAAACTGAAGATTTAGAAGGGTGACTGAAGCAGGGGAGCAGCCTTATCAGGAGGAGGGTGCTCAAGAATTTCAATAGAAGCTGGAGAGCTAGAAATAGGACCAAGAGCTCTTCAGTGGGTTGTACAAGATGCCCCAGCTTTTGAGGAGTACCTAGATGGATCTTATGGGTGGGGGGAATCTTTGTTGTTCAAAGTGAGATCAAAGTCACTGGAGTTGAGGAAAGAATCGGGAAAGCCGAGGAAAGAGTGTACCAAATGTGTAATTTAGGAATAGTGGAGACCCTGGAACATTTCATTTCAGAATGCCCCAAATATTTGCCTAGTAGAACAAGACTCCTTAGAATACTAATGAAAAATGGGATGAAAACCTGAAAGATATGTGGATGGGGAATGGCATGAGGGAAAGGGTCAATTTTATAATTAGGGAGGAATTATGAAACAATGTTTTGGTTGAATGCTGCAAGATTAGGAGGGAAAGTGAGGGAGGGGATAGGTTAATGTAGTCCTCCTCGTTAGAGGACTGCAACAAATCAGCGGTAAGTCGTGTAATTATTATTATGAATACCCTTCTATTGTCCAATTTCTGGGCATCAAGCAGAAACTGTAAGCAACTACATACAATAAAATTTGCTCATAGTTGAGTAGTCTCAGCTGCTGAATTGTATTTCACACTTTAACCCTTTACCCAACGTAACGGCCAAAACCAGCCAGCGCTATTCACAAAAATCATCTATTAATTTTCATTATTTTTTCATTTTTTGTTTCAAAAACATAGGTTATGACCTCCCATTGGAACAAGCTCGTTCCAATGAGGGGTCATAACCTATGTTTTTGAGACAAACGAAAGTGTCAATGACACTGTAGCTCAACTTGTTTAAGACATGTACATGTATAGTATGTGACACAGCAATGACAAACATCTAGGTAATGCCCTGATAACAAAGGTACATGTAAAGTATTGTAACAGTCTGTACATAAATGCTGACTGTAGCCTATAACAAATATATAGGTAAAGTATTGTAAAAGTGGGGTGACAGTTAGATGTTAAGCTAGAAAAGAAATCTTTGAGTCCCAGAGTGGGTCTGACTGAACCCAAAAAATATTTGTTCTCATAGCACAGTGATAACAAAGGCAGCCAAAAAACACTTGTTCCTGTTACAAGGTGATAACAATGATACCCCAAGAAGTTTCGTGAAGATCAGTTCATAAATACAGACTCTAGCCCGAGCCGTATTGACATGTGCACTTACTGTGTATAAATCGCACTGAACAAATCAAAGTTCATCTAATGTGCATAATTTCTGCACGAGAAAAAAACCTGTATTATATGTGATGTATTCCATGTTACTAAACATTCCTACAAAAATTTATTCAAATCAAAACTTTCATACAGAAGTTCTGTACAAAAAACTGATTGCATTAATTTTGGTACAAAAAGGCTGCTGCGGCCATCTTGAATTTTGGATCACACCCAAAAACACTCGTTCTCATCCCACAGTGATAACAAAGGTACCCAAGAAGTTTCGTAAAGATCGGTTCAAAAATATGTCCTCTAGTCTGAGCCGTATAGAAGTTGTGTACAAAAAACTGATTGGACCTAATTTCTGTACAAAATGGCCACTGGCAGACATTTTGTATTTTGGACCACACCCAGAAACACTTGTTCTCATCCGAAGGTGATAACAAAGGAACCCAAGAAGTTTTGTGAAGATCGGTTCATAAATACAGCCTCTAGCCTGAGCCGTATTGACACATGCACTTACTGTGTATAAGTAGTACTGAATAAATCAAAGTTCATCTAATTTGCATAATGTCTGCACGAGAAAAAAACCCGTATTATATGTGATGTATTCCATGTTACTAAACATTCATACAGAAATTTATTCAAATCAGAACTTTCATACAGAAGTTCTGTACAAAACACTGATTGCACTAATTTTGGTACAAAATGGCTGCTGGCAGCCATCTTGAATTTTGGACTGCAACCAAAAACACTCGTTCTCGTCCCACGGTGATAACAAAGGTACCCAAGAAGTTTTGTAAAGATCGGTTCATAAATACAGCCTCTAGCCTGAGCTGTATAGAAGTTGTGTACAAAAAACTGATTGGACCTAATTTCTGTACAAAATGGCCACTGGCAGCCATCTTGAATTTTGGACAGCACTCAGAAACACTCGTTCTCATCCCAAGGTGATAACAGAGGTACCCAAGAAGTTTCGTGAAGATCAGTTGATAAATACAGCCTCTAGCCCGAGCCGTATTTACATGTGCACTTTCTGTGTGTAAGTAGTACTGAATAAATCAAAGTTCATCTAATTTGCATAATTTCTGCACGAGAAAAAAAACCCGTATTATATGTGATGTTTCCCATGGTACTAAACATTCACACAAAAAATTATTCAAGTCAGCACTTTTATATGGAAGTTCTGTGCAAAAATCTGATTGCACCTAATTTTGTACAAAATGGCTGCCATCTGCCATCTTGAATTTCGGACCACACCCAAAACCACTCGTTCTCGTCCCACAGTGATACCAAAGGTACCCAAGGAGTTTCGTAAAGATCGGTTTATAAATACGGCCTATAGTCCGAGCCATATTCACATTTGCACTTACAGTGCTGAAAGTAACACTAAATACATCAAAGTTAGTCTAATTTGCATAATTTACATAACGAGAAAAAAACCCGTATTATATGTGATGTATCCCATGGTACTAAACATTCATACAAAAAATTATTCAAATCAGCACTTTCATATGGAAGTTCTGTACAAAAAACCAGATTTCTTCATCGTCGGTACAAAATAGCCGCTGGCGGCCAACCTGAATTTCGGATCGGACCCAAAAACACTTGTTCTCGTCCCACAGTCATAACAAAGGTACCCAAGAAGTTTCGTAAAGATCGGTTCATAAATACGGCCTCTAGCCCGAGCCGTATTGAATTGTTGGCGGACAGATGGACAGAGGGCCAGATGGACAGACGGACGACAGACAACTGGCCATGGCATAAGCTCAAATTTGGCTTCGCCAAAGTTGAGCTAAAAATGGATAACAAAAGGTTTCAGCCAAATCTGTAAAGCGATATATGCAGCAATTGCCTTCAAATTTGATTTATTTTTACTTCCAATACCTTGCTCATGACCACACTGCAATGTGCTCAATCAATTCATTGAACAGGATTATGTTAAGCTATGTTTTGGCAACACAAATAAAACATTTCGGACATTTTTTTTCTTTTTTGGGGGTGGAAGGGGGGGGGGGGTTGGGGACATTACAATTACACCCAGGTCCCTTCCTCACCCTGTATCTACTCCTCTGCAGTTGGCCTTTATCAAGTGGAAAAATATAAAGGTTGCCTTCAATGTAAATTCCATGTTCCTTTTTAAATTTTCTCAGAAAACCCCCCCACAAAAGGAAACCTTTATATTTTCCACTTGATAAAGGCCAAATGGTTGAAAATATGTAGACAACATAATAAAATTGTTCATAATATCATGATACCATGAAACAATTCTTCATCAATACTGTCTTGACCTTTCTTTTGTGTATTGTTCATCAAATCAAGTAACGGCTGCTTTAAGGCAGGCATAATTTCATGTTACCACAAAATGAGACAAAACTTTGGAGGCTGAGAGTTAACCCTCTTTACAGTGATGTCAAAATTCAAGCAACAATTTTTTTCCAATAATGCACCTAGGAATTTAACTCATTCAATCTTGTTTGACAGAGCTTGATGAGCTCTGTCAAACAATAATGATTGGACAAATTCCTAGCTGAAGTATGGGAACAAATTTCAGGTTCAAATTTTGATATTTTGAGATCACTCAGCAGAGTGTTAACTTATTTGGTGAAATGCACATGGAGTTCACAGCATTCCACATGCTTCTATGCAGGAGCTCAAACTATATTTTCAGAAGCAAACAAGTATTAAACCCACACACAATTTTAAAACCTACCTGTTGGTAAGAGATATGTTCCAACTGTTGATGATTTATTTTCTTTTTTAGCTAAATTAGAGAAGTCTTTATGCCGGTTTATCTTAATGGCAGCTGCTATATCGGTTTCTGTATCCATTTCTCCATTCTGACTGATATTTGTGTTGTTAGAATATGATGCAGACTCACACCGTGATCGTTTCTCTGCAAGTGTACTAAGTAATTCTAACCCATCTGCCGCAGTTAATATCTGAGGATCATCAAACACTTCACATTTACAATTCTGTTTATTTTGACAACAATTTCGAACACAACTTTGCAAATTATTGATCCCAATGGATGAGTTACTAATAGATATTTTGTCAAACACAGTGTGTGAGTTTTCATCTGAAATGGCAGCCATTTTCAAGTCTGTTTGAACTTCAGCACAACACATTTTCACATTATCAGAAGAGTGTTTTTTGCTTACAGATTCATCATCACTAGTTTGAACACAAGCTGAACACATTTTTGCAGTCCTTTCATGGGTTTCACTAATACACTCATCATTTTCAATGGGTTCTATGATAATTGGGGATGTTCCACGAGATTCCACAGAAACTTTCTCTGATTTTATTGGGACCACATCTGGTAGTGACACAGGTATCCCAGACATTGCTGCAAATAGTTCAGGATTAAACAAAAGTGGAATCTGTGATCCTGGAAATGGAAAGCCAAAGGCCTGACCAGTGGTAAGAGGATTTTCTGAAATAGAAAGAAATTGTTGTACAAGGATTTTCTGGAAAAAGAATTTATTCCTTCTTTCATGTAAACTGGGACACCCCATAATTTCAGAAACTAAATTCAAAGACCTTCAAGCATTTATTGAAGAACTGAATTAAATCTTTATCAAACATGACCAGCTGACGACATCTGCCACAAAATATTTTGAACAATTAACAATTTTCATTTTCTGTCTGGAAAAACATAGATTATGAACCCCTCATTGGACTGAGCTCATCAGGTGTCATAAGTTCATGCTTGGAGGCAAATATTAAAAACAAAAATTAATAAAATTTGAATGGCTGTATTTGTGAATATCACTGGTTGAGTATTGCAAATGTGTTACATAAAGGGCTGAGATTTTGAAGGATGTTTTAACCCTTTACCTAATGAAGCGGCTGTATCCGACCACGTAATTTTCAAATTAAGCAGATGAAAAAAAAAAATTTCAGACAATTTCTATAAAACCATATCAAGTGACCCCCTTCACTGGAATGAGCTCATCAAGCCCATTCCAATTTTTGGTCACGATATGGTTTTGTTAAAATTTTTTGAAAAAGTTAAAAAAAAACAGTAATTGAAATAATAAATGTTGATATCCTATGCATTGGGTCAAGGGTTAGGACCAGAATTAAAAAATTTACAAGGATCTCCAATAAAAGGAACCAAAAATCACTGTTTACAATTATCATACTCAACTGAGCAGCTTCTATCAACTGTTTTGACTGGGACCTTTCAGTTATTTCCCCAAACTCCATCCATGCAGAGAATGAGGGGAGGGGGTAATGTGTGGAAGATCCTCAATAGGACTAATTCAGGCATCTCAATGAGTCATTCATTTGAGGAGTTTTTTTATTGAGAAAGTCCTTTACGAGCTGCCAGCAGTTTTTCAACAATCTGAGTTTCCACATCTGTTCAAAAAAAACAAAATCAAGGAGCATTCAAGGCACCTTATGATAAAATTTAAGGAGTTTTACCTATCTAATATATCATTACCTTAAAAAATATCACTTTACTAAAACACCAGCAAATAATTACTAAAGAGTACCCAGGCTGCACACAATGAAATATCATCAAAAGTTGCTCTTATACATTGTTCACTGATTTTAGGTTGACTTTACTTAACTATGGGAGAGACTATAATTGTACTTCACAGGTAAAACAAAACCTGGGGATTCCTAGTGGTAAAGCATACCTGGGTTGCATGCAATGAAATATCAGTAAAAGTTGCACTTACAAATTGTTTACTGATTAGCTCCTAACTTTAAGAAAGACTATAATTAGATTTCACATGTAAAAGCAGGGATTTCCCCAAAATTGTCCTGTGGATTACTATTATAGTCTCTTTCATAATTGTTAAGAAGTCAATGAATAATTCAATGAAGTACTTCTTGCTGGAATTTTATTGTTAACAACACAACTTAATACCCAAAAGTTTCAACTCCAACAAATAATGAAAAAATTCCAGATTTCAAAGAAGCTGGACACCTTCACAACTTTTAACTGGTAGAGAGCTACATTTTTCTTGACCACACATTTCCCTTCACCATATATTGCACTGTTATATTTTATTGGATAGTGCTGAGAGGCACTATCCAATCAAATGTAACTAAGAAAGGTGGCAACAAAAAATTTGATTCTTGCCAGGGTCAATCTGAAACCACCATCAGTAGAGTGTAGATGTTATAGTCACAACCTGTGGTATTTTGTAAAGCCCAAATATGGGCTTTCAGCCCTCTACCAGATAACCCTTTACCCAACGTAACAGCCAAAACCGTCCAGCACTATTCTCAAAAATTGCCAATTAATTTTAATTATTTTTTTCATTTTTGCCTCAAAAACATAGGTTATGACCCTTCATTGGAATGGGCTCATCGAGATCGTTCCAATGAGGTTGTCATAACCTATGTTTTTGATACAAAAAATTACAAAAAATGAAAAAAAATTACTTATTCAAGAATGTTTTTGCAAGTGTCGTCTGCTTTTCATGTTAGGTAAAGGATGAAGGAGTTTCAAGGGCCATGCAATTTATTTCTTCATACTCAATGCATTTCCAGGAGGTATAGAAACCCAGAACAATGCAACCAGTACCAGTATAAAAAGTTCATAAAAAGAGTACTGACAACCTACTTTCAAGGCTTAAAAATTATTCCTCAATTCAATGACTTCAGGGGTGTGATTACACTTTTATAAATAAATTGAAGTCACATTTACACAGTAGGAAATCAAGCTTCATGTCCCTATGTCCCCATATATCTAATATCCCGGAGAAATGATGCTTTTGGTGGCATTTTAGTGTGAATTTAAAGAAATAAGAAAATGTAGTGTGCTTAAGGTAAGAACTGAAATCAGATAAAAAAAAACTGAACAAGAAAATCTGTAAAACTGATGGATGATCCCCGACAGTAGACTTTGTCAACAAGCAGATTTGTAAAATTGTGGTCCCCTGCTGAGGGAAATAATTTGGCACATGTCTCTGAAATGCAAGGGCTGTAACTCTGGTGAAAAATGTGGGCAACGTTTTTATAACATGTGCAGGAGCAGCTTGTCACAAGAATCCCTCGCATCAAATTTCAATGAAATCCATCCACTAACTGCTGAGATATCATTGTGGACAGACAGATGGAAGGACAGACAAGAAAAATTGATAAAGTACGGAATGTAACTCTGGTGAAAAATATGTATGCAACTCTTTTATAACATGGGCAGGAGCGGCTTGTCACAAAGATCCCTCATTCTAAATTTCATTGAAGTCCATCCCTACAGTGGTAAAATATCACTTTGTACAGAAAATATATCATGAAAAATTTATAAAGTAAAGACTGTAAGTCTGGTGAAAAAGTGCAGACAACTTTTTTATAATATGTGCAGTGGATGCTTGTCACAAGGATCCCTCATACCACATTTCATTGAAATCCATTGTCTGTCCAGATGGTTGGATGGATAGACAAATGAAAGTGTCAATGACACTGTAGCTCAACTTAAGACATGTACATGTATAGTATGTGACACAGCAATGACAAACATCTAGGTAATGACCTGATAACCAAGATACGTGTAAAGTATTGTAACGGTCTGTACATAAATGCTGACCGTAGCCTCTAACAAATATATAGGTTAAGTACTGTAAAAGTGGGGTGACAGTTAGATGCTAAACTAGAAATCTTTGAGTCCCAGAGTGGGTCTGACTGAATCCAAAAATATTTGTTCTCATAGCACAGTGATAACAAAGGCATCCAAAAACACTCGTTCCTGTCACAAGGTGATAACAAAGGTATCCCAAGAAGTTTCGTGAAGATCAGTTCATAAATACAGACTCTAGCCCGAGCTGTATTGACATGTGCACTTACTGTGTATAAGTAGCACTGAACAAATCAAAGTTCATCTAATTTGCATAATTTCTGCACGAGAAAAAAACCCGTATTATATGTGATGTATTCCATGTTACTAAATATTCCTACAAAAATTTATTCAAATCATAACTTTCATACAGAAGTTCTGTACAAAAAACTGATTTCACTAATTTTGGTACAAAAAGGCTGCTGGTGGCCATCTTGAATTTTGGATCGCACCCAAAAACACTCATTCTTGTCCCACGGTGATAACAAAGGTACCCAAGAAGTTTCGTAAAGATCGGTTCATAAATACGGCCTCTAGCCTGAGCCGTATAGAAGTTGTGTACAAAAATCTGATTGGACCTAATTTCGGTACAAAATGGCTACTGGCAGCCATCTGGAATTTTGGACCGCACCCAGAAACACTCGTCATTCCAAGGTGATAACAAAGGTACCCAAGAAGTTTTGTGAAGATCGGTCCATAAATACAGTCTCTAGCCTGAGCCGTATTGACACATGCACTTACTGTGTGTATAAGTAGCACTGAATAAATCAAAGTTCATCTAATTTGCATAATTTCTGCTCGAGAAAAAAACCTATACTATATGTGATGTATGCCATGTTACTAAACATTCATACAGAAATTTATTCAAATCAGAACTTTCATACAGAAGTTCTGTACAAAAAACTGATTGCACTAATTTTGGTACAAAATAGCCGCCGGCAGCCATCTTGAATTTCGGACCGCACCCAAAGTCACTCATTCTCGTCGCATGGTGATAACAAAGGTACCCAAGAAGTTTCATAAAGATCGGTTCATAAATATGGCCTCTAGCCCGAGTCGTATTGGCATTTGCAGTTACAGTGCTGAAAGTAACATTAAATAGATCGAAGTTAGTCTAA
Organism: Pictodentalium vernedei; assembly: GCA_031216915.1. Classification (NCBI taxonomy): domain Eukaryota; kingdom Metazoa; phylum Mollusca; class Scaphopoda; order Dentaliida; family Dentaliidae; genus Pictodentalium; species Pictodentalium vernedei. Next base: position 571,920,202 of record CM062297.1, on the reverse strand, counting down.
TTGGCATAATTTATGCACGAGAGAAAAACCCGTATTATATGTGATGTATCCCATGGTACTAAACATTTACACATAAAATTATTCAAATCAGCGCTTTCATATGGAAGTTCTGCACAAAAATCTGATTGCACCTAAGTTTGTACAAAATGGCTGCCAGTGGCCATCTTGAATTTCAGACCGGACCCCAAAACACTCGTTCTCGTACCACGGTGATAACAAAGGTACCCAAGAAGTTTCGTAAAGATCGGTTCATAAATGCGGCCTCTAGCCCGAGCTGTATTGGCATTTGCACTGACAGTGCTGAAAGTAACACTAAATAAATCAAAGTTAGTCTAATTTGCATAATTTAAGCACGAGAAAAAATCCCGAATGATATGTGATGTATCTCATGCTACTAAACATCCATACAAAAAATTATTCAAATCAGAGCTTTCATATGGAAGTTCTGTACAAAAAACAGATTTCTGCATTGTCGGTACAAAATGGCGGCTGGCAGCCATCTTGAATTCCGGACCGCACCCAAAAACACCCGTTCTTGTCCCACGGTCATTAACAAAGGTACCCAATTTGGCTTTGCCAAAGTTGAGCTAAAAATTGAAACAATAATGAAAAGCAATGTATCATGTGAAAGTGGATTCATTTATTGATGAACAAATGATCATCTTGGACAAATTCATTGAAGAATGTCTAGAGTATCACCCATCATGTGTATAAGTGGTTGGTATCCAAAACCCATATTTTACTACTCGCTATCAGGTCTGTACACCTCCAACCTCTAAACATGCTTGTCATCTCTGCCTCATATTTTGACTAAGCGTATGAACTTTTTCTCCCCCAATCTCTGCCTCATATTTTGACTAGGCGCATGCACATTTTCTCCTCCCCCCCTCCTCTCCCCCCCCCCCCCCCCCACTATACGTGAAACATACGCGTGTCATGGATGAGACAGCAGGGTGGGATATTTCTATCCCACCTACCCCACGTGACATACTCATTTGCATATTTTATTAGGTCGCTGGAACTATTTCATCATCGTCTGCACAATTGTAAATAAACAAAATGGCATCATGATTTCCCGCATGTAATCCACGTGCCATTCAAAATCAACAATGTTGATTTGTTTCAACCCCATGTTTCTCTGCAGATTTAATAATATCACTGCACAAATTTATCGATCAATCAATAATCTCACAATGCCCTTTACATTAGAGTTTGACACGCACAAATTCATTAACCCCTTAACGGACAGTGTTACAAATCAATATTTTAGTATATACCTATGGTATATACCTAACTTTTGTACGATCTTTCCGATGAAATCGTTCGTTTTTCAAAAGGACTACGACTTGATAAATTGGGTATGTCAGCACGTGACCACCAATTATCTATAATGACGTAATCCTCGTGTGGGGGGAGAAAAATCATCCTTGATGAGTCTGAAGGTGAGAATGGGGAAATCTCACTCTCGGGGAAAGATATTGGAACCAGACCCTCGGCAAGCCTCGGGTCTGGTTCAAATATCTTGCCCCTCAAGTGAGATTTCCCCATCCCACCTCCAGACTCTTCGGGGATCATAATAATCCTGACCAATTTGATCCCATTAGTAGACAAAAATTTTGAGCCACCCTCTTCTAGTGTACATACCAGCACACACAGATATTCCCCAAGGACATAGGCTCTCTCATGAGCTGAAAATATTCTAATCCAGGGCACTGTAAACGTATTTCAAATGTATAAAAGTTGCATAATTAACAGATCTAATGATAGAATGCACAGAGATCTCATGCAATACATAGACAGAACAGCATATACATTCGAACTGTCATTTTTACCACATGAGATCAACTTGGGCAGAGACATAATAGTGAACAAGAAGCCTTTAGCTTTGAGTTCAATATTATGCTTCCGCCCAAATTGATCGAGTGCAGTAAAAAATGACAGGTCGAATCCGTATGATTTTCTGTATTTATTGCATGCCTACAGTTTACTAAAAAAGTATTAAAAACACAAATTATTGCCAAAAATAACCAAAATGTAAAAAAAGAAATAGTTAAATAGTCTGCACCTGTGATCTGTATTGTTCAAGGGCAATACCAAAAAATTATTGTTCGGTGTGGTTTTTGCAGAAAAAGTGTATATTTTATTGAAATAAAAGCATAGGCATGCAATAAATGTTGCTAGTCCATTTGTGATTTTCAAAAAACTAAACCTGGGCTACTTATTGGCTGTTTTGCTTGTTAAGAGTACATATAGACAAACTTCAAAATTAACCCTTTCTAGTTAAAATATTGGAATTCATGTCTTACATTTCATAAAACATTCAGCCAAATATATTTAACCCTTAAGGGCCTAATTCTAAATCTAATCACTTTTTCTGCAACAAATCTGGTACCCCAAAATGCAGTCTTTGAGTAAACTTCCAAGTTACATTCCAAGTGCCTTTACTGTTGTTTCTCAGCAAGTCTTGGCTGCCTATATAGGTAGCCAAGACTTGCTTAGAAACAACTGCATAGTCACAGTACTTGGACAGTTAATGTACAGAAAAAAAGTATAAAAATTTCCAGGCCCAAGGGTTAAACATCCAATACACAGGATTTCAAAATTTATTATTTCAATTATTGTTTTTTAAATTTTTTCAAAAATTTTTACCAAAACCATATCATGTGACTGAATGAGCTTAATCCAATGAGGGTCACATGATATGGTTTTGTTGAATTTAGTTTTTAAATAATTTATTTTTCAACTGCCTAATTTATAAATTACATATGAAGGGTTAACCCTTTCCCTAACGTAGTTGCAATAAGAGCCAGCAATATTTGCAAAAATGGTCATTCCTTTTTTATTATTTTTTTCCCAGCTTTTGCCTAAAAAAGTTTGTAACCTGTCATTGGAAGAAGCCCAAATTCTAAACAAAGGAGGGTCATAAGCTATGGTTTCAGATAAAATATGAACATTTTTAGTTGTTTTCATGATTTTCTGGCAAGTGTCATCTACTACTCATGTTAGGTAAAGAGTTTAGAACACTGAGACCATTACCTGGAATGTATGAATGTGGTGCCACTGATGTGACAGGACGTTCTGTTTCTGAGGATGATTCAGCTGATGGCAGAGTTTCATTTTGTTCTGACTCTGATTTATTCTCATCATCTTGATGACTATCACCATGAACATCTGACTGAACCAAGGATAACTGAGATGATACCTGTAGAAATTAAAAAAAGGAATTGTGATAAAAAAAAATAAATTTTTATCAAATCCTTCAATCTCCAGTTACTGGATGGTAAAATTCTGTATAAACATACAGTTGTTAAATAAAAAAGAATTGAACATTTCTAAACGGAACACTGAAAGGAACAATAAAATCTGTACAGCACTATTCACAAAAATAATTCAAATTAATTCTATTAAAATTCGTAAAAATTGACTTATTAAGGCTCATAACTCTTTAATGAAAATTTGGGCCAGGTCAGTTTTCGAACTTGCTTGAGATATTCTTGCAAAAGACCTGTTTGGCAAATATTAGTCAAATCGGAGAACATTTGTTCAAGATCAAAATTTGTAAAAATAGACAAATTAATGTCCATAACTCTAATGAATGAAAGTGTCAATGACACTGTAGCTCAACTTGTTCAGACATGTACATGTATAGTATGTGACACAGCAATGACACACATCTAGGTAATGACCTGATAACAAAGGTACAAAAAAAGTATTGTAATGGTCTGTACATCAATACTGACCGTAGCCTGTGACAAATGTATAGGTAAAGTATTGTAAAGGTGGGTGACAGTCAGATGCTAAACTAGAAAAGAAATCTTCGAGTCCCAGAGTGGGTCTGACTGAACCCCAAAATATTTGTTCTCATAGCACAGTGATAACAAAGGCACCCCAAAACACACTCGTTCATGTGCCAAGGTGATAACAAAGGTACCCAAGAAGCTTCGTGAAGATCAGTTCATAAATACGAGCCGTATAGAAGTTGTGACAAAAAACTGATTGGACCTAATTTTGGTACAAAATGGCCACTGGCAGCCATCTTGAATTTTGGACCACACCCAGAAACACTCGTTCTCGTCCCAAGGTGATAACAAAGGTACCCAAGAAGTTTCGTGAAGATTGGTTCTTAAATACAGCCTATAGCCCGAGCCGTATTGACATGTACACTTACTGTGTACAAGTAGCACTGAATAAATCAAAGTTCTTCTAATTTGCATAATTTCTGCATGAGAAAAAAACCTGTACTATATGTGATGTATTCCATGTTACTAAACAATCATACAAAAATTTATTCAAATCAGAACTTTCATACAGAAGTTCTGTACAAAAAACTGATTGCACTAATTTTGGTACAAAATGGCTGCAGGTGGCCATCTTGAATATCGGACCACACACAAAAACACTCGTTCTCATCCCACGGTGATAACAAAGGTACCCAAGAAGTTTTGTAAAGATCGGTTCATAAATACGGCCTCTAGCCTGAGCCGTATAGAAGTTGCGTACAAAAAAACTGATTAGACCTAATTTCGGTACAAAATGGCCACTGGCAGCCATCTTGAATTTTGGACCACACCCAGAAACACTTGTTCTCATCTCAAGGTGATAACAAAGGTACCCAAGCTGTTTCGTGAAGATCGGTTCATAAATACAGACTCCAGCCCGAGCCGTATTGACATGTGTACTTACTCAAAGTTCATCTAATTTGCATAATTTCTGCACGAGAAAAAAACCTGTATTATATGTGATGTATCCCATGGTATTAAACATTCACACAAAAAATTATTCAAATCAGCGCTTTAATATGGAAGTTCTGCACAAAAATCTGATTGCACCTAATTTTGTACAAAATGGCTGCCATCGGCCATCTTGAATTTTGGATCGGATCCAAAAACACTCGTTCTCGTCCCACGGTGACACCAAAGGTACCCAAGAAGTTTCATAAAGAGCGGTTCATAAATATGGCCTCTAGCCCGAGCCGTATTGGTATTTGCACTTACAGTGCTGAAAGTAACACAAAATACATCAAAGTTAGTCTAATTTGCATAATTTACGCACGAGAAAAAAACCTTTACTATATGTGATGTATCCCATGGTACTAAACATTCATACAAAAAATTATTCAAATCAGAGCTTTCATATGGAAGTTCTGCGCAAAAATCTGATTGCACCTAATTTTGTACAAAATGGCTGCCAGTGGCCAACTTGAATTTTGGATGGGACCCCAAAACACTTGTTCTCGACCCACAGTCATAACAAAGGTACCCAAGAAGTTTTGTAAAGCTCGGTTCATAAATACGGTCTCTAGCCCGAGCCGTATTGAATTGTTGATGGACAGACGTCCAGACGGACGACGCACGACTGGCCATGGCATAAGCTCAAATTTGACTTACGTCAAAGTTGAGCTAAAAATCGGGCCAAGTCAGTTTTCGAACTTGCTTGAGATATTCTTGCAAATGACCTATATGGCAAATATTAGCCAAATCGGATAACGTTTGTTAAAGTGATTGCGCTAACAAGCTCGAAATTCTTAAAAATTGACTGATTAAGGCCCATAACTCTGTAATGAAAAATCAGGTTGGGCCAGTTTTCAAACTCGCTTGAGGCATCATTGCAAAAAACTTGTATGAAAATATTAGTCAAATTGGAGAACGTCTGTTCAAGTTATTATGCAAACAGTACAAGGACACTCGGATGCACACCGACCATTGCCAAACAACAGGTCTCAGTTGTTAACACAACTCAACCAAAAATCTGTTTCAATGACACTCACATGGTCATTTGGGCTGCTGCACGCTCTCTTTTTATTACCAATGCAAACTTGAAAAGAACAATATTGTTGTTTTACAGCAAGGTAATTGTGAAGAACAGAAACACCTGTTACTGAAGTCTAGTAAAGATCGGACCATCCACATAAGAGATATATAACAAAGACATAATGCCACATGTGGGGAGGTGATTTGCATGTATTTTCTTTGTTTTACTGCAGGGACATGACTCATTTGAAAGGCTTTCGCATACACAATCTTCTTTCCAAATTTCATTGAAATCTGATAACCCAAACCTTAAGGAATAAAGATATAACACCACATGTGGTTAAGTGATTTACATGTACTTTCTTTGTTTTACTGCAGGGACATGACTTATTTGAAAGCCTTTCCCACAAACAATCTTCATTCCAAATTTCACTGAAATCTGATAACCCAAACCTGAAAAATGAGGCAAACAGACAAAAAATTAGCTATTTTACGAGGCAAACAGCAAATTTTCAAAGTTAAAAAGGGGGGATAAGTCTAGAAAGTGAAAAGTAAGAAATATTATTAGAGACTCACTTGAAATCCTTTCCTATAAACAATCTTCATTTCAAATTTCAATGAAATCCAATAAGCCAAACCCGAGATACGAGGCGAACAGAAAAAAATAGCCTATTTTTGTGTGTTCAAAGGGCTATAACTCACAGAAAAAATATTCCAACAGCAAAACTGCTGATGCTACTGAAAGACCTCATGAGTTATGATAGTGAACAAATGTATGAAATTTCATCGAAATCTGAGCAGTAATGTTGAAGTCATAATTCGAACAGACATCTCAGTGCGGATGGACAGACATACAGACAGATGCACAGATGCATGGACAGGCACAATCCAGTATAAAAGTTGGGGTATAAAAATGGCCCACACACCTGCCAACATGCATTTTTATAATGAAAGTGTCAACGGCACTGCAGCTTAACTTGACTGTGTGTGGTGTTTGATGAAAAGGATAATGTTCAATGTTTATGAAAAGATTATAAAATAAGTTAATTGTGATAGTTGAGAATATGTAAAGTTCTGAACCCTACATGCTATGCTTTCAACAAGAATAATTTGACGTGTAGACTGTACTAAGGACTTGAGGCCTGGGGTGATGTGGAACTCACAGTTAACGTATGTCAACTAAAGTTACCAAGTTATAGTAAAATCATTCCAAATGAGTCATCCAACCAAGTTACAATGAAATTCCTTCATAAATATGACTCATAGAATTGGATAAAGGAATCTAGGTCACATGCCTGTCTGGCGGTCATGGTTGACCAATCACAACCAAAATAGGGCAGGCTCATCTGGATATCATACTGAGTCATCCTACTAAGTTCCAATGAAAGTTCTTCGTAAATATGACCTGAAGACAGTGCTAAAAGAATCTAGGTCATATGCCCAAGAGGTGGTAGCAGCTGATCAATTGTGACCAAAATAGGACAGTCTCATCTGGACATCATACTGAGTCATTCTACCAAGTTATAATGAAATCACTTCATAACTATGAACTGTAGACTGTGCTAAACAGATCTAGGTCACATGCCCTTGCAGATATCATGGTTGACAGATCATGACCAAAATAAGACGTTCTCAACTCGACATTATACTGAGTCATCCTTCCAAGTTACAATGAAATCCTTTCATAAATACAACATGTAGGCTGTGCCGAAGGTTTTCGGGTTTTGAACCCGTGAATCCATCATTGTTGATCAATTGCAACCAAAATGGAATGTTCTCATCTAGACATGACATTGAACCTGCACATGAAATTTACTGATGATCAGACAAGAACTTCAGGTGTAGCCTGTGACAGACTTCCGCACATGTGATGGCAATAGCTTATCTTGACTTTGTCAAGTTAAGCTGAAAAATGGTTTCAGAAACAAAAGATCTATGTTGCATGGCCTAATTTATCAGCACTTTTCATGAAAACTGCCATTTAAATTTAATACCTTTTGCCTCAAAAACATAGCTCCTAACTCCACATTGGAACAAGCTCAACAAGCTTGTTCCAGTGAGGGGTCATAAGCTATGTTTTTATTGGGCAAAAAATGAAAAAATTTATAGTAATTTAAAAATTTTTTATACTTACCAATGGCCCAGACTTAGCTGGTGCTAACTCTTAAAAATTCAGGGCCAAACACAAATTTTGCCCCCCCCCCCCCCAATCCACAAAATTTGCATCAAAATCCAAACAAGAGGTGCTCATCTTGTACAGAACACAATTTAAACAGAGTCCAAGAATGAGTCTACATTAAGCAAGCCATCTCCATAGGCTACACTGTCAATCCTTGAGTCCCTCAGGAGTGACAAAAATAATCTGGGCATCATGCCTTTTCTTCAGTTGATCATAAGTAAAATGTAGAGCTCCCCTATGAAGCCCCTTGATACAACCTATGTGGATTAATCTTAGTACCTCTAGAGGGTACTGAATACAAAATATTTAATTCTTCAGCAAAATGGACAATTCTGGCTCCCATAGAGAGCCCAAATATTACCCCAGGCTCTTGATTTGAACACAGTTAAACCTGACTTCCCTAGAGATGTTGTGCACCGAATATGAAAGCATTCTGACTGTTGGATCTGAAGAAGAGAAATTGTAAAGAAATTTCTTCGAATTGCACTAAGTTCAAATTTGGGCTACCAAAGCGAGCCCAAATATTAACCTATGGATCCAATTTGAACAAACTTGAATCTGACCCCCCTAGAGATGTTGTATACCAAATGTGAAAGTATTCTGACAAGTGAATCTGAAGAAGAAGATTTTTGAAGAAATTCCCTCATATTGTACTAAGTTAAATTTCATGTTCCCATATGGAGCCCAAATATTAACCTAGGCACTCGAATTGAACAACCTGGAATCTTACCCCCCTAGAGATGTTGTATACCAAATATAAAAGCATTCCGACTGGTGGATCTGAAGAAGAAGATTTTTAAAGAAATTTCCTCATATTGCACTAAGTAAACATTTAGGCTACCATAGTGAGCCCAAATATATACCTAGGGATCTGATTTGAACAAACTTGAATCTGACCCCCATAGAGATGTTGCATACCAAATATCAAAGCATTCTGACTGATGGATCTGAAGAAGAAGATTTTTTTAAATTACCCTTCATATTGAACAAAGATAAAATTTGGGCTTCCGTAGGAAGCCCAAATATTAACCTAGGGACTTGGTTTGAACAATCTAGAATCTGACCCTCATAACAATGATGTATACCAAATATTAAAAGATTCTGACTGGTGGTTCTGAAGAAGAAGATTTTTAAAGAATATTCCCCATATTACCCTATGTTAAAACTTCGGGCTCCTGTAGAGAGCCCAAATATGAACCAATGAGCTTTATTTCAACAACTTTTATCTGACCCCCTTATGAATGCTGTATACCAAATATCAAAAGATTCTGATGATTGGTTCTGGAGAAAAGAATTTTTAAAATTTTTGCAAATATGCTGACTCAGCATTTTTTCGATGCCCATTACAGAACACCCTAACATAACCGATGGCAATTTGTTTTTACCATTCAATTCTACTGGTCATAAGGATACTTCATACCAAATAAAAGCTCTCTGTTCCGCTGTTCCGGAATTTTGGGAAATATGGGCGTTTGAAAATATTTCTATTTTTAGCTCCCAGGGTTCCCATGGGGATGCGGGAATTTTTTTTTTGCATGGGTCAAGTACTTATGACCCAATACTACCACAAACCAAATTTGTTTCATACCGGACCATCGGTTCAGAAAATAGAAATTTTGGGCGGGGCCAAAAATCTTACCCCTCCTATTACAAAGCCAAATATTACTTCACGAACTTCGTTTGAACAATCTTCATTCTACACCTTATATGGAAGCTCCATAGCAAATATCAAGTCATTGTACACACTGGTTCTTGAGAAGAAGATTTTAAAAATATTTTGGAGCATTTTCCCCACTCCCTCCCTATGGGGCTGGGCATGCTGAGTTGAACAAAAATGAAATGCCCCTTTGGGACCATCACTCATACAAATTTTCACTTGAATTGGCTTAGTGGCTTTGGAGGAGAAGACCAAAACATGGTGTTGACGGACGACGGACGGAGAGCGATGAGATTAGCTCAGCTTGACTTTGTCAAGATGAGCTAAAAATCAATGTCCTATAGGGCTCTCCATACTTTTGTCCACTGCGCATGCGCAGTGTCAAGGAAGTACCGAAATTGGCGCCAAATCTTCATTCTTACAACCAGTGCCTGGTAAATGTTATATAATCAGCGGGGAGGTATGAGTTCCCAACTAATGGGAGGGCCATCCCCGTCTGGGTCATTGGTAAGTATAAAAAATATATAAATTACTATAAATTACCAATGACTCAGACTTAGCTGGTGCTAACTCTTCAAAAATTCAGGGCCAAACACAAATTTTGCCCCCCCCCAATCCCCAAAATTTGCATCAAAATCCAAAAAATCAATATCCTATATGGTCCTCCATACTTCTGTCCACTGCGCATGCGCAGTGTCAAGGAAGTATCGAAATTGGCGCCAAATCTTCATTCTTACAACCAGTGCCTGGTAAATGTTATATAATCAGCAGGGAGGTATGAGTTCCCAACTCATGGGAGGGCCATCCCCGTCTGGGTCATTGGTAAGTATAAAAAATATATAAATTACTATAAATTTTTTTCATATTTTTATACTGTACAAATGACCCAGGCTTAGCTGAATAGAAAAAAGGCTGGAGGGCCTAGGACATAAAGGAAAATCCAATAGGCTCAATTACATATAAACAGAATTATCCTCTCAAGTAGAAAAGGAGAAACAGGATTTACATATATCTTTCTTGTTTATACAAAAAAAGAAAGACATATTACCAATCCGTAATTGAGCACAATAACATCAATGATCTCTATTAACATCCAGTATAACCCATTATACTAATTTTTTTAAAGGAAAGCCAATAAATAAAGATAGTCCAGAGAATGATACTCTTTATACTCATTTAAAAGTGTCCAAGGATTGTATATTAATGCTTGTATGACACGTGACATATACAAAAGCTTCACACCGAGCTACACTTTAAAAATATTACATAACTGAGATAAACATTAGCTTTACACTTTAAAACCATCCCAGCACCGACTCGGAATTACTGACTCCAGAGGAGGTATTCCCTTGCTTTTCACTATAAAGCAGGTGATGTAAGAGAACACCATCCCCCCCCCCCCCCTGCTCTGGGTCAATCACCCCAGAACGAAGAGGGCAGCAGGACAGAGTCACTGCTGGAACAGAAAGCCTGCATAACTATAGTTGCAACTGTTTAGTGGACGACATTCTGAGCAACAGATAACGGACCTAAACAACGAAGGTCGCCAGAAATAGACTCAATATTTCTAAGGTAAAAATTTGTGAATGTAGAAGGCTGAGACCAGTATGCAGCCTTCATCAAATCAGTAATAGCAATACTATTAGCATAAGCCCAAGATGTAGACAGCACTCTAACTTCATGCGCTGAAATCTTAAGCACAGACTGCTGAGAAGAAGATAATTTTTCATAAGCAGTACGAATAGTCAATTGAATCCACCTGGAAATAGAAGGGACCGAGATGTCCCTGCTATTAGGCAGCAGAGACAGAAAGAAACGTTTTTGTCCCTTTCTGATAAACTCAGATCTACGTTTGTAAATACGCATAGCTCTAACTGGACATAGCAAAGGCCTATGGCCATCTGAGGACGGAAGAGCCTTAATAACAATAGGCTCAGGGTACTTATTAGGAGCCTGATTCTTAGCAAAAAATCCAACATTAGTAGTCAAAGTAATAGTATTACCAACACTACGATAGTAAAAATCATCAACAGGTAGAGCATGAAGCTCACTAACTCTTCTAGCAGAAGTGAAGGCTAAGAGAAAAGCTGTCTTATAAGATAAGTATATGAAGTCTACCGTATCCAGGGGTTCAAATGGCGCTTCTTTTAGCTTCAGAAGAACCCAAGCTAAATTCCACTTAGGAATTAACCTAAGGGTTCTAGGTCTATTTATCGAAAAGTTTTTAACTAATTTAGATAAAGAGACATTAGATCCAATTTATAAGCTATCATGATGAGCATAAGTACCCGATAGCATAGACCTATAACCCTTAATGGTAACTGGCTGCAGTTTGATCTCGTCAAACAAGTAGACCAAAGAATTAGCAAGGTCTGGAATGGAGGGATCAAAAATGTCAATAGAATGATCCCTACACCAACGAGAGAAAATCTTCCACTTAGCTGCGTAATTTAGCGAAGAGGAGGTCCTCCTACAGTTAGAAATTGCATCCACTGCTCGTCCTGTACATTGCTTGCTGTGCAAGAAGGACCGCACAACGGAAATACGTGAAGGTTGAGACCTTGCGGGTTGTGATGCAGTGTGCGCGATTTGCCCTGGGAAAGAAGGTCCTTCCATGGATGAAGCTTCCGAGGAATGTCCCATAACAGACACCTGAGTAGATTTATCCATGGTCTCTGGGGTGACAGAGATGCTACCAACAGAATCTTGCAGTGAGATTGCTTGATTTTTAGCAATATCTGTTGAATCAACGGAGCTGGAGGATACACGTATCATATCATTCCATCCCAAGAGATCGAGAGTGCGTCTACTGCGAACGCTCGAGGATCTGGGCATGGCGACACATAGTCTGCAACTGATTGTTGAGATGTGTCGCAAACAAGTCTATCATCGGACGATCCCATTGGTAGCAGATCTGATTGAATACTCGTTTGTTGAGAGTCCATTCTGATGGCTAAATACGACCTTTCCGGGAAAGGGAGTCTGCTAAAACGTTCAAACGACAAAGAATATGACGGACCGTCAGAAGAACCTGATGCTCTAGGACAAACAGAAGGATTCTTTCCGTTAAGTTGAACAACGGAATGGAATGAGTGCCTCTCTGGTTCCGAATATACGCTACTAAGGTCGAATTGTCAGACAGAATTTGAACATGTGAATTCTGAACAAGTGTTTGACCACCGAGGTGGTATTAGTCCCCTACAGCACTTCTGTGACATAAGGCGCTTTTGTCACAGAAGACACTAGAGTATATAAGCATCTTGGATTTTGAAAAAAAAATATTGAGCGTGCATAATCCCCTCACAACCCTTTATCCATGTACCATATATGAAAGGTGTAGCTTGAACCATGTTGGAGGGAGGGGTGGTAACATAAAATAGAGAAAAAAGCTTAAAAAACACAACAAAAATGGCCGCCATTCTGCCATCTTGGATTTTGAAAAATAAATATTGACTGTGCATCATCCCCTCAGAACTATTTATCCATGTACCAAATATAAAAGGTGTAGCTTGAAGCATATTACAGACAGACAGACAGACAGACAGACAGACAGACAGACAGACAGACAAGACAGACAGACAGACAGACAGACAGACAGATAGACAGTCAGACCGACCGACCGACCGACCGACAGACAGACACAGACAGACAGACAGACAGACAGACAGACAGACAGACAGACAGACAGACCGACCGACCGACCGACCGACCGACCGACAGACACAGACAGACAGACAGACAGACAGACAGACAGATGTTAGATTTTGAAAAAAAAGATTGAGCATGCATAATCCCCTCACAACCCCTTCATCCATGTACCATATATGAAAACTGCAGCTTGAACCATGTTGGAGGGAGCAGTGGTAACATAAAATAGAGAAAAAGGCTTAAAAAACACAACAGAAATGGTTGCCATGGCGCCATCTTGAATTTTGAAAAAAAAATATTGAATGTGCAACATCCCATTACAACCCTTTATCCATGTGCCAGATATAAAAAGTGTAGCTTGAACCATGTTGGAGTGAGGGGTGGTAACATAAAATAGAGAAAAAAGCTAAAAAAACACAACAAAAATGGCCGCCATGCCGCCATCTTGGATTTTGAAAGAAAAAAATATTGAACGTGCATCATCCCCTCCCATCCCTCTATCCATGTGCCAAAGATGCAAAGTGTAGCTTGAACCATATTGGTGGGAGGGGTGGTAACATGAAAATAGAGAAAAAAAAGCTTAAAAAACACAACAAAAATGGCCGCCATTCCGCCATCTTGGATTTTGAAAAAAACATTTTGAGCGTGCATCATCCACTCAGAACCATTTATCCATGTACCAAATATGAAAGGTGTAGCTTAAAGCATGTTGGAGGGAGAGGTGGTAACATAAAAAACAGACAGACAGACAGACAGATGGACGGATGGATGGACAGACGGACGGACGGATGGATGGACAGACAGACGGGCGGAGTGCAATCCTATAGTCCCCTTACGGTTCCCGTAGGGGACTAATCATGTTCATCCAATGCCATAGCAAGCCAAATTGACATCATCTCTTTGATGTTTATGTGCTTGTTCAGGAATTGCGGATCCCAAAGACCCTGGCACCTCGAATCTGTTGGGCTCAAAGTCGCGCCCCGACCTGTTTGACTCGCATCCGTCGTAATCGTAAAAATCGGATCTGGCGGTTGCCACTGAATATCTGCTCAAGTCTGAATCTCTTGTTTTACTTGGTTCGACAAGACGATGTTCGTTTCGAGCGAATGAATCTTCACACTTCAATTCTGAGTAAAAAATAAAAATAATATATCTGGAGTGGACGAGCGCGTAGGTGCCCCATTGGAATAAGGTCCGCGGCGGCTCTGCACAAACCTATCAGTCGAATGATTTCTCTCACTGTTACTACATCTGAGTGTAGACAAAAGCGAGCATAACGACTAACTAATTTCGCTCTGGGTAATGGCAGACGAACCAGATTGTTGTGCGTCTCGAAGCTCATTCCCAAGTGAATGAACGACTTGGACGGAACTAGATCTGACTTCTTTTTGTTTACTATGAAACCGAGATGTCGGAGCAGTTGAAGCAGACTCTGAACATCGTTCTGAAGCGTTAATCTGTCGCCGTACCTCTGAAGAATGTCGCCCAAGTAGGCCGACGTTACCGCAAACGAATGAGCTCGGAAATGAGTCATTACCGAGTTCATTATTCGAGTGAAGGCCCAGGGCGCTAGATTCAGTCCGAAGCACATTGATCGGAACTGATAAACGACTCCTAGGACAGCGAAGCGAAGGTACTTTCTGAACGCCAGATGTACCATGACGTGAAAGTACGCATCCTTGAGATCTATGCTCGCAGCATAATCGGTCACTCGAATGCTCGCTCTCACCGATCGAATGGTCGAGCCATGATCAGCTTGTTTATCCAGCTTAGATCTATAACTGGACGGAACGAGCCATCTGGTTTTGGTACCAGGAACAGGTGACTGTAAAAACCAGGAGATTCCTGGTTTTCTACGACCTCTATTGCGTTCTTTTCCAGAAGAGATTGCACCTCTGATAGAATCGAATCTCTCTTCTGAAGGTTTGTCGGAAGCGGAGTCCATCGTGGACTTTGTGTTAATGGAGGTTTTTCTCTGAAGGACAGTTTTAGACCTTCTGAAATAACCTCCTGAACCCATCAGTCGTCCGTAATTGACAACCAATCGGTTAAGAATCTCGACAGCCTTCCACCCACTGGAGCGCAATAGAGGTTCTGACCTTCACCTCCTGGACCTGCGAGGCTTGCGGGAGGAGAAACTACGTGCTCCCCAACCCGCGCCTCGACCAGTCGACCTAGGGGCATCTGACTGGTTGTCTCAGCCAGCATTACGTCCCCTACGTCCTCCTCGTCTCCAATGTACTGGAGAGAATCGACATAGACGCCGGCAATGACAACTCCAAATCTTCTGCCTGGTCGTCTAAATGCAGAGGAACTCTCGGAACGCCCTGTCCTGCCGTTTCAAATTTATTTCTACTGTTGATGAACGGCAGGTGTAGAGCGTGAGACGATAAGAAACTGGATCTGCCAGTCTTAGAGACTCGCCTAAAAATAGCGTCATTCAGCAATTCAAACGTCCGTGAGACATTTATGAAATGGGCTGGAAACTCAGGCGCGATGTCCTTAGCCCAGCCGAAAAAGTCCATGTCCAGTGACACTATCAGTCTCTTATCTGGTATCGCAGCTCTCTGGTCCAGAGAAACAACTTCTGGAAGGTGTTGCCGGATGAAATCTACGGCCACCTTATGTTGTTCTGTAAGGGAAAAATCTAGCTCCACTGATTCACTTTCACCATCCGACTGAACCAAATGTGAATCTGGGTCGTTCCTATCTGACACTGCAGGGGAGCGTACCAACCCAGCTTCCTCAGACAGTTCCTGATCTGAAAGAGTTTCCGAAGGTTGCTGGGATGCTGCGATGAGTTGTGCTATCCATGATAGCAAGTCCGTCACGGAGGCCTGCAGAGCTGCGGTCTTACGTTGTTTAGCCGCTGGAAGCTCCTGGGACAGTGCCTCTTGCATAATTCCTTTATTATAAGCACAGATATCAGTGAGATGTTACTGATTGAAGGGCCAAACAAAGAATAAAGATTTGGTGCCAATTTCAGTATTTCCTTGACACTGCGCATGCGTAGTGGGCAAAAGTATGGAGGACCATATAGGACATTGATTTTTTGGATTTTGATGCAAATTTTGGAGATTGGGGGGGGGGGGGGGCAAAATTTGTGTTTGGCCCTGAATTTTTAAGAGTTAATCCACAGCTACCTAATATTTCTTTTGTTCTCTGTCATGAAAAAAAGCCCTATAAAATCACACCAAGTACGGTTTTGATGAGAGCAGCTCAATAAAACAGTACCAATATCTGGATATTGGGACGGTTTTGAAACAGTCCCAATAACCAGATATTTGTACGATTGTCATGGTACTGTAATCATAACCATTCAAAAGTAAAGATGCTGTAAAGGAGCTGTGAAAAACTTTCTAACACACGAATTATCGACAAGCTTTTCTCGACAGAGCTACTGAATTGAGTGTGCATCGTGTCCAAATTATAATGTACTTTTTAATTGTTTGTTGCATTTAATAACCAACAGCCCTGGTAACCTAAAAAGGACTCCTGTGGAAACCTCGGAAGTGAAGCAGTGCTTGTTTGCTGTGGTAAACAAGTTCAGTTTTACTGGTAAAATAGGACCTGGTCACCAGTGCCTGGGGTAGAAGTCCCCTAAAATGGGCAGCATGGGTGTGAACGATTGGCTAAACTTGACTTTACACCTTTTTTTGCGGTCACAATTAGCCATAGCTGCAGAAAAGTGACCTTAAACACCAGTAAATAAATAAATAACCTAAAAAAAACACCCTTTTTCAAATATTAAGAGGGCAATCAAGTACCACCACCCGCCACCCCTGAGGGAAAACGAACCTCTTCTTCAGATAAAAAAAAAATTATTCTTCCAAATGCTTTAAAAATGAATGATTATTAAATTTATCTGCCGCACTTTCGATGAGGGATTGAATAAGTGTTCCACCCTTGAGCTGAGACATTATATTAGCGGGAGAACAAATTACGTCATGATGTGAGTTCACTTCGAAGCCACAGATCTGTTCACAATATCTGAACTCCTGATGCATGTCATAACTTCAGTAGACTTTCTAGCAAGCAAACAATGGGTTATGCCCATTTTGTTTATCGGGGGTAGAGCAAGCAAAAAGTGTTTTAAAATGTGGTTTTACTCGTGTCAAATTTTCTAAAATATAATTTTTTTGACTTTTGTTAACATTGAGGGGCTGTGGATTAAATCACATATATCACTATTTTGTGTACTATATGGGTAAATAATTGTACAGTTGTGCAGGTGTCCTCCAATATTGGACTCGGCTTCACCTCGTCCAAAATATCTCCGGACACCTGCACAACTGTACAATTATTTACCCATATAGTACACAAAATAGTGATATATCTATTACTTAGCACCAGCTAAGTCTGGGACATTGATACAGTATAAAAATATGAATTTTTTTAGTTAGTCAAGAATCATTTTTGAAAATGGTGTCTTGCTGTTCAAGTTAGGTAACAGGATAAAATGTTTCTATTTCATGGGCTCTAAGAGTGAATGGGTTCTTTAGTGGGCAGTGGTCTTATTTCTAGATAGATACCTCTCTGTTTTCTTGGTTCTGTTCATGGGAAAAAGAATTTGCAGGCAAAACAGGAGCTGTGGGAGGCACAATACCGCACTGGACGCTGGGTGCTTCAGGCTGTAGTTGTGTCATGCCATGAAAACCACTCCATAATCTTGATGGTTCAAACAAATCAGCTGTAAATTAATTTCCAAGAAAGGTTTGTATATAAAACTCAATTTTTGTGAAATTTTAATTTGCATTGAACATTTTATGTTTGTATGGTAAAGACAATGTTTATATAGCTGTTGTGGAAAAGCTGCTGTTTTCACATATCTCTGAATATTGTACAGCAACATATGTTGTAAGTGCTGATAAAAGTCAAAACATCAAAAAATTATATATTACCTGGCCTTCCAGTATGGGATCTTTAGCATGCCACTATTTTCCCACACTGAACAATTAAAGCTTGTACTTTGATTTAACCCTTTAGGCCCTATTTCCAACTTTGACAAACTTTGTTGTCAACAGAAGTCATTAGAAAGTCTTCCACATTTCAGTGAACAAATATTTCCTTGGCATGCTTTTTGAATAAGTCTTGGCTGCCTGACTTGAATAGAAATCACTGTCACTGAATGTCAGGTAGTGGAGATTCTGAATATTTCTCTAGCCCTATTAGGGTTGATCAATTTTTTTTTAATAGATATCTGAAATAATAATCCTCAAAATTTTGTTTTATTATAAATTATTGGAGAGTACCAATAGGCACTCTCCAATAATTTGTAATGAAACAAATTTATATAAACAAAATATTTTCTGCATTTGACTGAATATGAAACATGAGTAAGGAAAATGTCAGCTTTTGCTCTGGTACACTCCTTTTTTCTGAAAGTCCTGATACCGGCTTCCAGCACTCAACCAGTTAAATTCTCATGTTATGCACCAAATGATTAATCACCTCTCAAGTGTGTTTTTGTAGTTGTTGTTGTTTATTTATTGGAGTGTAATGGCTTTAAAATGAAAGTGTCAATGACACTGTAGCTCAACTTGACAAACTTGAATTTGGTAAGTTATAAGTGAAATGGCAAAATTGAAGATCATTGGTACCAATGTTATTTAGTGAAATTTGAACATAACAGCATTGTGTGCGCACGTCAGAGTACTGCATTTTTAAATGTAAACTGTAAGACTGGCTAAAGGAAGAATGTTGATACACAAATGCAGAAAGTTCTGAGGTTATTGTAAATGACAACTTTTTTCACAGAAATGAATGCTAATCAATAGATCTTGCCTAATGAGCACACCAAGTTCAAAAACAATCCTATGATAAATGTCGCCTGTAGGTCATGTCAAAGAAGAATGTTGATGCACAACAGCAACAGTTTTTGATGGAAATGAAAAGAAAATCAATGGCTCCTATCTTTGTCACCCTGCATAAGCATACAAAGTTTCAAAACAACCTGATAATGAATGTGCCCTCTGAGGCATGCCAAAGGACGATGTTAATGCACAAATGCACTAAGTTTGAAGGTCATTGCTTGTGGCAATGTTTTTTTTGTTTTGTTTTGATGGAAATTCATAAATATACCCTGCAGAGAGTGCAAAAGGGATAAGTTGATGCACAAATGCAGTAAGTTCAAAGGCTGCTGATAACGACAATAATTTTTTATGGAAATGAAAAAAAGCAATAGCTCACATCTAGAGGTCACTCCGAACACACATACCAAGTTTCAAAGTGATCCAATCATAAATGTGCCCTGAAGGGTGTGTTAAAGGGAAATATTGAGGTCTGACTAAACTAAGTTCAAAGGTCAGCGGCAACATTTTTTGACAGAAATGGAAGAAAATCGACAGCTCCCATACAGATGTCACCCCACACAAGCACACCAAGTTTGCAAGTGATCCAGTCATAAATGTGCCCTTCAGTGTGTGTCAAAGGGAAATATTGATGCTCAAGTGCACTTAGTGTTTACTAAGTTCATCAGAGGTCATTGCCAATGGCAACTATTTTTGACGGAAATGGAAGAAAATCGATAGCTCCCATCTAGAGGTCACCCCAAACAAGCACACCAAGTTTCAAAGCGATTCGGTCAAAAATGTGCACCGCAGGTTGCTCCAAAGGGAAATATTGATGCCTAAATGCATGAAGATCAATGAAGGTCATTGCCAGCGGCAGACAGAAATTGAAGAAAATTGATAGCTCCCATCTAGAGGTAACCCAAAATAAACATACCAAGTTTCAAACCATTCTGATCATAAATGTTACCTGTAGGGCATGCCAATGGTATATGTTGATGCCTGACTAAACTAAGTTCAAAGATCGTTGCCAGTGGCAACATTTTTTGATGGAAAATGGAAGGAAATTGATAGCTCCCATGTAGAGGTCACCCCAAACAAGCATGCCAGGTTTCAAAACAATTCGATCAAAAATGTGCCCTGTAGGGTGTGACAAAGGGAAATATTGAGGTCTGACTTAACTAAGTTCCAAGAACGTTGCCACCGGCAACATTTTTTTATGGAAATGGAAGAAAATCGATAGCTCCCATCTAGAGCTCACCCCAAACAAGCGTACCAAGTTTCAAAGTGATCTGGTCAAAACTGTGCACTGCAGGGAGTACCAAATGGGAAATATTTATGCATAACTGCACTAAGTTCATCGAAGGTCATTGCCAATGGCAATGTTTTTTGACAGAAATCAAAGAAATCGATAGCTCCCATCTAGAGGTAACCATAAACAAGCATACAAAGTTTCAAACCGATCTGATCATAAATGTGCCCTGTAGGGCATGCCAAAGGAATATATTAATGACTGACTAAACTAAGTTCAAAGATCGTTGCCAGCGGCAACATTTTTTGATGGAAATGGAAGAAAATTGATAGCTCCCATCTAGAGGTCACCCCAAACAAGCATGCCAGGTTTCAAAGCAATCTGATCATAAATGTGCCCTGAACGGTATGCCAAAGGGAAATACTGAGGTTTGACTTGACTAAATTAAGTTCTAAAAACGTTGGCTGTGGCAACATTTTTTGACGGAAATTGAAGAAAATCGATAACTCCCATTAAGAGGTCACCCAAACAATCATACCAAGTTTCAAAGTGATCTGATCATAAATGTGACCTGTGAGGTGTGCCAAAGGAAATTGTGGACGTATGCACATACATACGTACACCCGGACGCACATACGTATGTACGTACGTACGTACGTACGTACATACGTACGTATGCTGACGGACGAGAAGTGATGGCAATAGCTCAGCTTGACTTTGTCAAGTTGAGCTAAAAATTACCGGAATATATTTTTCTGAACAAATATGTTTTTGTCAAGAAAATATTAAACTAAAGAATATAGTCAGTGACTGAGTGGATACTTGAGCTCTCCAAAGCAAGAAGTTTGGGATATAAAAGGGCTGTCCCCTGTGCAGAGAGAGAGAGAAAACGCACTCTGTACAGACTCCAGATCCATGTGCAGTATTTGAGGAAAGCATAATACTCTAGCAGTACCACAGTGGCTTGTTTTCTATAATGTCTCAACATACTATCATATGTTCCAATAAGACTAAAATCCTTGCCCTCTGATTGGATGAGAACTCGCTTAGTATTTTCTATATTTATTGCTCCAGTGGCATATGATACCGTCCGATATCACCAAGTGAAATATATGAAAAGATGATAACAATGGGAGGAGATTCAAAGTGCATACTGCTAAAAAATTTGTATTTTTTGAGGCAGTGATCATTCTATGAATGTTTAATCACAACCCACTTATAAAAAAAGGTCAAGGTTACTCCATCACAGTTCAAATCATTTGTTGTCCATTGACGTCATGGGAGGTGCACAAGCGGTTTATTTATGAAATTTGTTATCGTTAAAGTTGCCTTGTTCTTTCAAGTTGCCTTGTTCATTTCACAATGGAGGTTTAGGGCTACGGGGAGGGTCTTATTTGAACATATACATTATTGTGATGACCTGACGCTTTGCATCTCGGTTGAACATAAGCTCCAAGCCACAAACCATCAATTTATCACAATAACTTATACAACTAAAACTAAGGAAGATCAATTGCTTGTCGACACTCTGGGCAGGTTAGAGAGATACCTACAGTATTTGAGAAGAGAGAGGTCAGTAAGTTGCAGAAATAGAAGATTAAAGTATTACAGACATCCCAATACAAAATTCACATTATATCAAGCAGAACTACACCTTTCAATTCCTGAGGAATCAAAATTGTTAAAGAGTTTCTTTTTAAATTATAATTTTTCAAAATTTTCCATATATGTTCTCAAATCCCTGAAACTCCACCCCTCCACACTAAACAGATTTCTCAGCAACAGAATATTTCCAGGGCTGATTTTGATCCCAATAACCCCCAATAGCTCTACTTTCATTTTAAAGACAACTACAGGTAGGAGATATAAAGATGTAAGACACATTACTGATCCATCCTATAAATTTAACTGAAGTGACTGAAGGTAACAAATGACAGACTTGTATATTTAGTTAAGCATACATATTTGTATTAAACTTTGAAGGGTTTTTGAAAGTTACTCTTAAATGCCTGGGCAATATTACCTGATTTTTACCAAGGAATTCTCATGTGGGGCTATGGCTCAACTGTGCTATCTGGTAACACTTTAACTGCCTGTAGAGGCTGCCAAGGCTTCACTAACAAGAGGCACCACGGGGCCTGAAGCACTCACCTTGAACAGAACATGATATAAACAGAGTCCAAGAATGAGTCTACATTAAGCAATCCATCTCAATAGGATACATTGTCAATCTTTGAGCCCCTCAGGAGTGACAAAAATAGTCCGAGCATCATGCCTTTTCTTCAGTTGATCATAATGTAAAATGTGGAGCTCCCCTATGAAGGCCCTTGATACAACCTATGTGGATTAATCTTAGTTACACACCTCTAGAGGGTACTGAATACAAAATTTCTAATTCTTCAGCTACATGACCAATTCTGGCTCCCGTATGGAGCCCAAATATTAACCCAGGCTCTCGATTTGAACAAAGTTGAAACTGACCTCCCTAGAGATGTTGTATACCAAATATGAAAGCATTCTGACTGTTGGATCTGAAGAAGAAAAATTTTAAAGAAATGTTTTCATATTGCACTTAGTTAAAACTTGGGCTACCAAAGAAAGTCCAAATATTAACCTATGAACCCGATTTGAACACATTTGAATCTGCCTCCCCCCCCCCCCCCCCTCCCCCATAGATGTTGTATACCAAATATGAAAGCATTCTGACTAGTGGATCTGAAAAAGAAGTTTTTTTAAAGAAATTTCCTCATAAAGTTAAAATTTGGGCTACCATAGGGAGCCGAAATATTAACCCAGGGAACCAATTTGAACAAACTTGATTCTGACTCCCCTAGAGATGTTGTAAACCAAATATGAAAGGATTCTGACAGGTGAATCTGAAGAAGAAGATTTTTAAAAATTATCACCTA
Source organism: Pictodentalium vernedei (assembly GCA_031216915.1). Classification (NCBI taxonomy): domain Eukaryota; kingdom Metazoa; phylum Mollusca; class Scaphopoda; order Dentaliida; family Dentaliidae; genus Pictodentalium; species Pictodentalium vernedei. The sequence continues at coordinate 571,897,018 of CM062297.1, read as the reverse complement.
TATTGAACTAAGTTAAAATTTGGGTTTCCATAGGAAGCCCAAATAGTAACCTAGGGACTTGGTTTGAACAATCTTGAATATGACCCTCATAACAATGAATGATATTAAATATTAAAAGATTCTGCCTGGTGGTTCTGAAGAAGAATATTTTTAAATAATATTCACCATATTGCCCTACGTTAAAAAAACTTGGGCCCCTGTATTGAGCCCAAATATGAACCAATGGGCTTTATTTTAACAAACTTGTATCTGACCGACCCCCCCCCCCCCCTCCCCCCCCCCCCTCATGAATGCTGTATACCGAATATGAAAAGATTCTGACCATTTATTCTGGAGAAAAGATTTTTTTTCATTTTTGCAAATATGCTGACTCAGCACTTTCTTTATGTCCTCTACAGAACACCCTAAAATAACCGACAGCAATTTTTTTTACCTTTCAATTCTACTGGTCCTAAGGATGCTTCATACCAAATAACAGCTCTCTGTTCAGTGTGGTTTGGGAAATATGGGCATTTGAAAATATTTCTATTTTTAGCTCCTGGGGTTCAGATGGGGATGTGGGAATTTTTTTTTAGGCACATGTCAAGTACTTATGACCCAATAATACCACACACCAAATTTGGTTCAAATCGGACCATAAGTTCAGAAAATAGAAATTTTGGGCAGGACCAAAAATCTTACCCATCCCATTTCAAAGCCAAATATTGCTTCACGAACTTCGTTTGAACAAACTTGATTCTACACCTCAAAAGGAAGCTCCATAACAAATATCAAGTCATTGTACCCACTGGTTAATGAGATGAAGATTTTAAAAATATTTTGGAGAATTTTCCCCCACCCCCTCCCTGTGGGGCTGGACATGCTGAGTTGAACAAAAATGCAATGCCCCTTCGGGACCATCACTCACACAAACTTTCACTTGAATTGACCCAGTGGTTTTGGAGAAGAAGACCAAAACATGGTGTTGACGGATGATGGACAGACGAAGAGTGCTGAGATTAGCTCAGCTTGACTTTGTCAAGGCGAGTTAAAAACCACTGTTACAGTAATTTGAGATGCATCTGAAAAACTGATTGTGTGACAAAATATTGGAGTTTGCACTAAGACTAAAAGCTTTAATTGAAAACGAATAAAATAAAAAATATTAGTAATTTTCAATAAGCATTAAATATAGACCACAAAAAGAAAAAAAAATTACGTGTACCTAAATTTGTTGCAGGAACAAAGCAGAACTGTCCAGTTATGGGATCTTGAATCAGCTTTACACCTGCTGCTGCTGCTGATAGTGGAATTTGTGCCTGGTTTGGATCACCTGCATGTCCTGACTGTAAAGAAGCACATAAGGCAGTCCATACTGCTGGGTTTATTCCTGGTAGAACTTGTGACCACTGAGAGCTCCTGGCTAATAAATCTGAATGAATATTTGGAACTTGTCCAGCTGTGCTTCCTAAAAAAAATATTCAAACTTGTTCCTAGTTAAAAGTATCACACTCAAATGAAGAAATTTTTTTAAGAAAAATGTACAGTAATATGGGCAATATAAAACCATTCAATTTTCAGCTGCCATTCAACAAAAATTATTTCCATGAATAAACCAGAGGGGTATCAGTACCCTGTGGCTCACCAGCAGGTGGCCAATGCAAAGGGGTGGCTGGAGGAAAAACAAAAAAAGGTCCAAAACCTGCACACAAAGGTCCAAAATTAAAGTAAATAAGCAGCTAAAGGGTTAAATAATATAATAATAACCCCAAGAAGCATCCTAACATAAAATAGGAACCATGGCAATATGCTACAAGGTAAGTCGCCACTTGGAAGAAAAGAAAGACAAACCTCAAAACCTGCACATAAAAGTAAAAAAAAGTATCGCATTTGGTTCAAGGGTTAAAATTGAGAAAAAAACCCTGCAAATGTCACAGTAACCACAACGGCAATATACCAGTAAGGTGAAACTCTACTTGAAAAATATCCACTTGGAAGAAAAGAAAGACAAACCTCAAAACCTGCACATAAAAGTCAAAAAAGTATCACATTTGTTTCAAAGGGTTAAAATTGAGAAAAATATCCTGAAATGTTCAGGTAACCACCATGGCAATATGCCAGTAAGGTAAAACTCCACTTGAAGACAAAATTTCAAAACCTGTACACAAAAGTCAAAAACCTGCACAGAAAAGTCAAACACCTATACACAAAAGTCCAAAATTCAAGTAACTAAGCATGGAAAGGGTTGAATAAAATATTACTCTCCCTGAAAAGCATGCTGACATAAAAAAAAAAAAAATCAAAACCTGCACACAAAAGTTCAAAATGAATAAATCCGGACGCCGCCGCTGACATGAGGGCTATTCCATCGGCTCACACAACTATCGTTGGTGAGCCAAAAAACAACAATGTAAGAAGTTCATAGGCATAATTTTTCTAATCTAACAAGCGGTACAACTGTGGCAAGTATGTATGGACGAAACCCCAAATATGCAGATATCCTTTCCAACCATACTGGTCTATCACCATACCACAGAAAATGAAAATCCAACAAATGATGCCTGAGGTATAATGTAAATATTTATTTATTTAATGGTGGTTAAGGTCACATATTTCTGCACAATGGCTAATCATGACCACGACATTTTTCGAGGTGGAGGAAACTGGAGTATGCGGAGAGAACCACGGAGCAACGGCATGCAACTGTCAGCTCCCCAACTTACTAACTCTACACAAGAGTGATTAGCATTGATTGAAGACAGGTGCACCATCAACATGCAGTATGTCTGGTACACAGCACCACTGTGCCCCGATGTGGGCAATGGGGGTGAAGTGTCTTTCCCAAGGACACAACACGGTTGCTGCAGGTGGGATTCGAACCAAGGACCTCTCGCTTGCAGCCTGCACCTCTACCAAATGAGCCACCACTCCTCCTGTATAATATAAAACATTTATATGTATGTAAAGTTTTCTCAGTCTAACAAGTGAAATAACTCTGGTATGCATGCATGGATGAAACCCACAATATGTGGACGGCCTTAATAGCATGTTGATCTCTTGCCATACTAAAGGACATGAAAATCGGCCACCAATGAGGGACTTATAATGCAAAATATTTGTACGGAAAGTTTTCTATGTGCAAACAAGGGCCATAAATTTGGTATGTATGTATGGACACAACCCGCAATATATGGATATCATTTCCCCATACTGACCTCTCACCATATGAAAAAGTACATCAAAATCCGACACCAGATGCTGGAGTTATGATGCAAAAAAGAGCCATAACTCCAGTATGTATGTGTGGACGAAACATTCAATATGTGCATATCCTTTCCCCATGCTGGTCTGTCACCATATCAAATGACCTCAAAATCTGATAATCGATGCTTGAGTTATAATGAATAAAAAATAATTTAGCACACTTCCAGTTATCAAACCAAGAAATCCAAAATAAAAATAAAAGCCTCCCCCACTCACTGATTTGAAATGTATTTTTTATTTGGCATAACATAATGGCCACATCTGGTCAGAGCTTATCACAAAAAAATCAACATTAAAATTTTATTTTTTCAATTTTGAAAACTTTCAACCTCACAACACATAAGTTTTATGTCTTAAACAAAAATTTGATGGTAAGTCGGCTGACAACATAATAAACAAAACAAAGTAAAGGGCAGAAGGATTGAAAAATTTAACCTCCCAGCTGTGCAAAAAAATTGGAAATTTAAAACTAGAGGTGTGACTGTCCCAGATGGGCCTGTCCATTCACACCGCTGCCATTATTCTAAGATGAAAAGGGGCATAACTCTGGCCAAAAAATTCTTATTGAAACTATAATTGCAGGTGCACAGGTTCCCATGGTAGTGAACATCCATACAAAGTTTCAAAGGAATCAACCCATTTATTTATTTATTGGTGTTTAAGGTCACATATTTCTGCACAATGGCTAATCATGACTGCGACAGTTTACGAGGAAGCCAGAGTACCAGGAGAGAACCACTGAGCAATGGCGAGCAACTGTCAGCTCCCCAACATACTAACTCCATACAAGAAGGGTTAGCATTGGTTGAAGACAAGTGCACCATCGATGTGCAGTACACCTTAATACACAGTGCCATCGTGCCCCCACGTGGGCAATGGGGGTGAAGTGTCTTGCCCAAGGACATAACACGGTTGCCACAGGTGGGATTAGAACCGAGGACCTCTCAGCTTCCAGCCTGCACCTCTACCTACTGAGCCACCGTGCTCCGGAATCGACCCATAAACATCTGAGAAAATCTCTGGACAAAATGAATGCATTCTAAGATAAAAAGGGGCATAACTCTGGAAAAACAAGGGTCCAATCGAAACTATAATCACAGGTCCCCATGGCAGTGAACATCCATACCACATTTCAAATCAATCCACCTGTAAACTTCTGAGAAAATCTCTGGGCAAAATTCACGCATTCTTAGACAAAAAGGGGCATAACTCTAGCAAGAAAAGTCCGATCAAAACTATAATTGCAAGTACACAGGTTCCTATGATAGTGAACATCCAGACTAGGTTTCAAAGGAATCAACGAATAAACATATGAGAAAATCTCTAGACCAAATGCGCACATTCTAAGATGAAAAGGGGAATAACTCTGGCAAAAAAGGTCCGATCAAAACTATAAGCGCAGGTGCACAGGTTCCCATGGTAGTAAGTAAACATCCATACCAAGTTTCAAAGAAATCGACCCAAAAATGTCAGAAAAGCTCTGTACAAAATTCTATGCGATTCAGGCATTCTAAGATGAAAGGGAGCATAACTCTGTCAAAAATTGTCCGATCGGAATTATAATCACAGGTGCACAGGATCCCATGGTAGTAAACATCCACACCAAGTTTCAAAGAATCAATCTATTAACATCTGAGAAAATCTCCTGACAAAATTTGTGCATTCTAAGATGAAAAGGGGCATAGTTCAGGCAAAAAAGGTCAGATCAAAACTATAATCGCAGGTGCACAGGTTAACATAAACATCTGAGAAAATCTCCGGACAAAATTCTGGGCTTGCTATTTGAAGTTGAAAAGGGACATAATTCTGAAAAAATAATCTGACCGTAACTATAATCGCAGGTGCACAGGTTCCCATGGTAGTAAACATTCATACCAAGTTTCGAGCAGACTGGTCCATGAACATCTGAGAAAATCTCCAGACAAAATTATGTCTATGGACGGAGGGACAAGGTGATTCCAGTATACCCCCAACTTGTTGCAGGGGTTATAAATGAATGTATCAATGACACTGTAGTTCAACTTGTGTAAGACATGTGCATGTATAGTATGTGTGACAGCAATGACACACATCTAGGTAATGACCTGATAACAAAGGTACAAAAAAAGTATTGTAACGGTCTGTACATAAATACTGACCGTAGCCTGTAACAAATGTTTAGGTAAAGTATTGTAAAGGTGGGTGACAGTTAGATGCTAAACTAGAGAAGAAATCTTCATGGGGTTAATGTTACAATAGGGATCCTTGTATGGCGCACCATAAGCCAAATGTTAGCAATTGTTTTGGACTGTTTGATTCAAACCCTTCTTAGGTTGATTCATACTAATTAATAAATATTTATCCAGTCCTTCTTAAAATATAGGTATTTGAATTTATCTTTAGCTCATAGGGTTCCCACGGGTGAGGTGGTTTTATTTTTCTCATTGTAAATAGAAAATCGGGTTATGCTAATAATGTTTACCCTCCCCAAACAACAACAAATATTAACACAGGAACTTGGCTTCAACACATGTGAATATACACATCCTAGGGATGCTGAATTCAAGAAACATTATTTTGTCTGGTGTTTTTGGAAAATATTTTTAATTATCTCCCTTTTATGAGTCCACGAGTGGGTCAGACTGAACCCAAAAATATTTGTTCTCATAGCACAGTGATAAACAAAGGCACCCAATAAATTTATAGCAAACATTACTGACATAAAAAATCTTCTTTACAGGTTCTGTACATAAAATGTAATACACAGAATTCCCGTAAATATGACAGCCCACAGGCATTTTGAATTTTTGCCGAGCCCCAAAGCACTCATTACCATCCCATGATGATAACAAACGTAGTCCTATAAGTTCTGAAAAAAAAACTGATCGCACCTGATATCATTATAAAATGGCTGTCGGCAGCCATCTTGAATTTCGACCACACCAAAAAACACTCATTCCTGTCCCAAGGTGATAACAAAGGTACCCAAGAAGTATCGTGAAGATCAGTTCATAAATACAGCCTCTAGTCCGAGCCATATTGACATGTGCACTTACTGTGTATAAGTAGCACTGAATAAATCAAAGTTCATCTAATTTGCATAATTTCTGCACAAGAAAAAAACCTGTATTATATGTGATATATTCCATGTTACTAAACAAAAAATTATTCAAATCAGAACTTTCATACAGAAGTTCTGTACAAAAAACTGATTGCTCTAATTTTGGTGCAAAATGGCTACTGGCAGCCATCTTGAATTTCGAACCGCACCCAAAAACACATGTTCTTATCCCACGGTGATAACAAAGGTACCCAAGATGTTTCATAAAGATCGGTTCATATAGCCCGAGCCGTATAGAAGTTCTGTACAAAAAAATGATTGTACCCAATTTCGGTACAAAATGGCCACTGGCAGCCATCTTGAATTTTGACTGCACCCAGAAACACTTGTTCTCGTCCCAAGGTGATAACAAAGGTACCCAAGAAGTTTTGTGAAGATCAGTTCATAAAAACAGCCCCTAGCCCGAGCCATATTGACATGGGTTATTAGTCCACTCGGCCCAAAACCTACTCGGCCCAAATGAGAGTCCACTCGTCCCAATTTTGAAGTCCACTCAGCCCAGATTTAAGAGTCCACTCAGCCCAGTTTGATAGTCTAGTCGTCCCATGCCAACAGTCCACTCGGCCCAAATGAAATTAATTGTAAAGCTGTCTGTCAATGTGGGCGGGTTGACATTACTTTCTAAAGCATTGTCACACCCACTAAAAAAACCTTTAAAGTAACTGCGATAGAGTAATTAGTAATCAACACTCCATCAGTTATGAGTGTTACATAAACAACAACATCAAAACTAATTACGACTCGTTGAAATGACAATCAACAGTCCATCAGGTATGAATGTTGTGTAAACAACGGGTTAAAAGAAATCATTTTGTTTGTTTCAATAAATTATCTGTGATCTGTTATGTCTTCACATGTCGGAACAATTGATTCTAGAAGTGACAATAAAGATTGAAGTGCATTATTCTTAATAATATTATAACTGTTTTCTTTAAATAAACATCATATTTTTCATAAATATCCAATTCCTCACTGGAAAATTATCATTCACAATGGAACATCCTTGCATAGAGTGTTCTAATGAAGTCCGACCAAGACAGGAGGGTCTATTATGCGAACGTTGTGATAGATGGCAACATCGAGTCTGTAATACAAATATATCTAGACAAGATTATCGACAAGCCGTCCGTAATGGATCAATAGATTGGACTTGTGATTCTTGTGCAACAGCAATAGTTGAAGCTGAACAGATTGAGCTTGGTCACATAGAAAATGCAAAGGACAATACATCTGAACGCAGTATTGCTGCATCTTTGTCATCTTTAGAAGGTAATTTTTTCATTCATTTATTCATTTGTTCTTTCATTCATTTATTCATTCGTTCATTTGTTCATTCGACATCTTTAATTCATTCATTTATTCATTCGTTCATTTGTTCATTCGACATCTTTAATTCATTCATTATTCTTTGATTACTTCATTCATGGAAGACCGCAATCGAAAATGGCGAGTGGGGGGGTCACTGCTGTTCAAACTAAGATCAAGATCACTGGATCTTAGGGGAGAAATTGGTAGAGATGGGGAAAAGGGATGCCAAATGTGCCACTCTGGAGTAGTGGAGACCCTGGAACATTTTCTCTTGGAATGTCTACAGTATATACCTCATAGAATAAAATTTACTGGGGGTGGGGGGGGGGGAGGTGGGGTGGGGGGGCATGCGGGAGAGGGTAGGAATGCTTATTGAAGGGGGGGGGGGGATGATGGCCTTCTCTTAAGAGAAACCGCGACAAATCAGATTTATTATTATGTTCTGTGCTAAATATCTTCTCTTCTTTTTTTATAGAGCGAGAGAATTATGACATTCCCAACTCTCTGGATGAATCTTATATAGCAGAGCCTTCACCTGAAACAGACACAGCAGAAAACGATCCTTTGGAAACAACAATGTATGAGGTTATTGTTCAAGGAATGCAAAGAGGCTCTCAAAAACTGGCTGATAGTAAAGGATACTTATACACAATGAAAAGACATCGTGATGATCAAATGGAGTGGAGATGCTTAAAACGTTCTAAGGTGATAAACTGTCCGGCTACTGTAAAACAAAGAGGTGATAACTTTCAGCGTGGTGCTCATGAACACATTCATCCAATGGAACCTGGATCCACTCAGGCATCAAAAATTAGAGCAGCTGTTAAGTCTGAAGCAAAGACAAATATATTTCAACCTTCAGGATCGATTGTTGAGCGAGTTCTGTTACAATATGTTGATTCTGCAGCGCATTGTCCTGTGGTACCTAAACCAGTAAATTTAGCAAGGATGGCTAATAAGACACGTCAAGCACTTCGACCACAGGATCCAACTGACTTAGAATTTGAACTGAATGAACAATTTATTGGTGCAGACTTTCTGCAGGGAGATGTGCATGTCGGTGAAAGGAGGCATTTAATATTCGCAACTCAAAAGCGACTGGAAATTCTTGGTTCTGCAAAAACCTGGTATATAGACGGGACATTTAAAGTGGTGCGTGAGCCTTTCACCCAGTTAATGTTCATACATGCTTTTGTTCGTCGAGATGAAATAACAAAACAGTTGCCTCTGGTTTTTATACTTATGTCAGGGAGGAAGGCCAAGGACTATAAAGCTGTGCTGAGACAGATTCTGGAACAGTTTGATAACATACCAAGAGTGCATGAAATTGTGGTAGATTTTGAATGGGATTTTAGAAAGCAGTTGATTCTGTGCTCCCATATGTAAAACTTAGAGGGTGCAGTTTTCATTGGGCACAGGTTATCTGGCGACATATTCAAGGTTTAGGACTTCAGTCTGCATATACCAATAGAGATGGAGTGTATACATTCTGCAGAAAACTAATGGCGCTTCCTTTCTTACCTCATGAAACAATTCCGTCTGTGTTTCATCATCTCAAGGAGGAGGCTTCAACCCCTGAGCTAGAAAATCTGTGCAAATACATTCAAGACACATGGATTGAGGGACATGAACTATGGGCACCAGAAGCATGGAGTGTTTTCATGCAATCGATATGCACTAATAATGATGTTGAAGGGTGGCATCGTCACTTGAACCATTCTGCTCAGAAACCGGCTTTGCCATTTTATCTACTTATTGAACTTTTGAAAAAACAAGCAGAAATGGTGAATATAAACGTCAAATTGCTATCTGAAAGAAAGCTGCGACGACAACAAAAGAAAAGCTTTGTTAATATCCACAAAAGACTCTTTGAACTTTGGGACAGATATAATGCCAATGCGCTGTCTACAAACTCTTTATTGAGAAAATGTTCTCATCTAGTATGTCATTCCGAAGCCTAGTGTTTCTAAAATCCTGTAGTGAAAAATGTAAATTATTTGATATTGTATTGCAATCGTGCAACAAGTTACAAGGGCATATTTTTCACTTAAATATGACGTAAAAAATTTTTCTAGTCATGCAACAAGTTACAGGGGTACATTTTTCACTCCATATTTAACAAATTTTCTCACTAATTCGAATGTTCATTTCGGCGTGGTGAGAAAATTTATTAAATATGGCGTAAAAAATGGAAGTTCTTTTATTTTCGGTAATGTGTCGTCCCAAAAGTGGGTTTTCATTGTGCATTCTAATCATGCAACAAGTTAAAAGGGCATGCTTTTCACTCACCATTTAACAAATTTTCACACCAATTCAAAAATTCTTTTTGGCGTGGTGAGAAAATTTATCAAAAGTTGTCAAAAATAGACGTTTATCTAATTTCAGTAATGTGTCATCCTGCTTGAAGTTGGTTTACATATTGCATTCCAATCATGCAAACAGTTACAGGGGTACATTTTTCACTCCATATTTAACAAATTTTCTCACCAATTTGAATGTTCATTTTGGCGTGGTGAGAAAATTTATTAAATATGGTGTAAAAAATGGAAGTTCTTTTATTTTCGGTAATGTGTCGTCCAAAAAGTGGGTTTTCATTGTGCATTCTAATCAAGAAACAAGGGAATGCTTTTCACTCACCATTTAACAAATTTAACAAACATAGTCACAGTTTAGAAAATAATGGAAAATTGAAAAAATAGAACCACATTTTTGATATCTTTATTTTGTATATTTATTACATGACTGTATTGCCTCATTACACATTAAATAAATAAATATGTACTGTACAACTTTACCAATGTTAAGTTTTCTTTCCTCAATCAAACCACTCTTTTTCAAAATCCTTTCGTACATCCAAACATCCAAAAAAAAGATGACTGCCGATATTGTTTGAGACGAAACAACTTGCTTGGAAGTTAATTCGTTTCACATAAAATCGAGGGTCAGTCTGGGACAAATTTGTTGGGCCGAGTAGACTTCAATATTGGGCAAGTGAACTTCAAACTTGGGCAGGCCGAGTCGACTTCAGGTTGGGCCAAGTCGACTTCAGGTTGGGCCGAGTCGACTTCTGCTTTGGGCCGAGTCGACTTCAGTTTGGGCAGAGTGGGTTTTAGGTCGAGTGTGCATTGGGCCGGAAAGACTCGTTACCTTGACATGTGCACTTACTGTGTGTAAGTAGCATTGAATAAATCAAAGTTCATCTAATTTGCATAATTTCTGCATGAGAAAAAAACCTGTATTATATGTGATGTATTCCATGTTACTAAACATTCAGACAAAAATTTATTCAAATCAGAACTTTCATACACAAGTTCTGTACAAACTAGAGGCTCTACAGAGCCTGTAATCGCTCACCTGGAACTACATATAAAAATGTGATTTCCCACAGGCTTTCCATGGTAACAATGAGCTGCAATTGTGGCCATGTTTGCAACATTACATCAACATTACATGAGGATCATTGGGAGAAGGTGTCCCAGTTTTCAATCACGTGAAGTTTCAAAACATTTGAATCCATCAAACAGAATCATAGAATGTCTCTGGTGGCCATATTTTCCAACCAACGGGAACAAAAAGAGGATTGTTTGTAGAGGGCCTCCTATACACCATTCTTGCCAAGTTTTGGTTCACGTCAGCTCAGTAGTTGCAGAGAGAAGATGAAAATGTGATTTCCCATAGGGTTTTTCGAAAGTAATTATAAACCGCAATTGTGGCCATGTTTGCAATACGATCAACATTAAATGAGGAACGTTGGTGGAGGGTGTCCCAGTTATCAACCATGCAAAGTTTCAAAACATTGGCCCTGTCGTTTCAGAGGAGATTTTTCAAAATCCACCAATCAGAATCAAAGAATGCTTCTGGTGGCCACGTTTTTCACCAAACAGGAATAAAATGAGTAACAGTTGTAGAGAACCTCTCATAGACAATGCCTGCTAAGTCTGGTTCACATTGGCTCAGTACTTTCAGTGAAGATGATGAAAATGTGATTTCCTATAGGGTTTCTATAGTAACTATAAACCACAATTGCAGCCATAACTGCAATCTGATGAAGATTAAATGAGGATCATTGGTAGATGGGGTTACAGTCATCAGTCACACTAAGTTTTCAAACCATCTGGCCCTGTAGTTTCAAAGAAGATTTTTTTGAAAATGCACACATTTATGAATTCTGTTTCAACAAACAAATCAGTAAAAGGAGGTTAAATATTTAAAAAATTACAATCTTTTCAGATAGTATTCTCTTTCAAAATAGCTTTGGATAGGTAAAGGGTTACAGGAAACACATTTTACTCCAATTTTGTCAAATCTTAAAAGATACACAATAATTACTGTCATCTAAGCTGACATGATGGGAAGAGAATATAAACAAAAACTTTCATGGTTTTCCAAACACCTGTCATCAATCAGTATTTTCTGATAAGTAACTTGAGACTAATAATACATGTTATCAACAAAATTACAATTGCACTTGTTTACAGTACAAGTCAAAATAAGTTGTAGGATAATCATATAAACTATGTATCTTTCTCTTCCTACACTGATAAGACCAAAAGCTGACATCATTTTCTGGAAAGCTCTCACTGATAGCTTTCCAGAAAATGTCAGATTCTGATCTTGTCAGTGCAGGAGCAGCAGTTTACTTAGTTTATTGCAGTTATGCTACAGCTTATTTTGACTTGTACTGTATACACAATTTTTTTGGTTTTTTCCCCAGTTCTCAGTGGAGAAAAACTGGAACCAATCCTTACCAGATTTTCAAAAAACAAGTATTTTGCTGACAGTACTGATCTTCCTGCAGACAGGAGAGGCAATGGGTTAAGCATTAGAATATAGCCTCTGGCAGCCACATATTTCCATCCTCTCATAGACCATTCCTGCGAAGTTTGGCTCATGTCGGCTCAGTAGTTCCAGAGAAGAAGATGAAAATGTGATTTCCCATAGAGTTTCTATAGTAACTATAAGCCGCAATTATGGCCATGTTTACAACCAGATCAACATTAAATGAGGATCGTTGGTAGAGGGAGTCCCAGTCATCATTTATGCAAAGTATCAAAAAATTTGGCCTGGCAGTTTCAGAGGAGAAGATTTTTGAAAATCCACCAATCAGAATCAAAGAATGCCTCGGGTGGCCATGTTTTTCAACCCACGGAAACAAAATGAGGATCGTTTGCAGAGGATCTTCAATAGACCATCTCTGCAAAGTTTGGTTCACGTCGGCTCAGTAGTTCCAGAGAAGAAGATAAAAATGTAATTTCCGATAGGGTTTCTATAATAACTATAAGCCGCAATTGTGGCCATGTTTGCAACCCGATCAACATTAAGTGAGGACCATTGGTAGAGGGGGTCCCAGTCATCATTTATGTGAAGTATCAAAACATTTGGCCTGGCAGTTTCAGAGGAGAAGATTTTTGAAAATCCACCAATCAGAATCGAAGAATGCCTCTGGCGGCCATGTTTTTCAACCCACGGGAACAAAATGAGAAGCGTTTGTCGAGGACCTCCCATAGACTATCCCTGCCAGATTTGTTTTCACGTCGCCTCAGTTTTTCCAGAGAAGAAGAGAAAAATGTGATTTCCCATAGTGTTTCTATAGTAACTATAAGCCGCAATTGTGGCCATGTTTACAACCCAATCAACATTAAATGAGGATCGTTGGTAGAGGGGGTCCCAGTCATCATTTATGTGAAGTTTTAAAACATTTGGCCTGGCAGTTTCAGAGGAGAAGATTTTTGAAAATCCACCAACCAGAATCATAGAATGCCCCCGGAAGCCATGTTTTTCATCCGACAGGAACAAAATGAGGATCGTTTGTAGAGGACCTCCCATAGACCATTCCTGCCAAGTTTGGTTCACACTGGCTCAGTGATTACAGAGAAGAAGATGAAAATGTGAAAAGTTTACGGACGCCGGATGACGGATAACGACCGACAGATGCCAAGTGATGAGAAAAGCTCACATGGCCTTTTAGGCCAGGTGAGCTAAAAACTGATTGCACTAACTAAGGTACAAAATGGCTGCTGGTGGCCATCTTGAATTTTGGACCGCACCCAAAAACACTCGTTCTCGTCCCACGGTGATAACAAAGGTACCCAAGAAGTTTTGTAAAGATCTATTCATAAATACGGCCTCTAGCCTGAGCTATATTGAATTGTTGATGGACAGACGGACCGTGGCATAACCTCAAATTTGACTATGTCAAAGTTGAGCTAAAAATGTTCATACAGAAAGTGTTCTAAATATAAAAAGTGCCATAAATTTTCCAAGTGTGCCAAGTGCCATAAATCTGGTTTGTATGCATTGACAAAACCTGCGATATGTGAATATCCTCCCCCCACCCCTCCATCAATGTTGGTCTTTGTGACCATAGCAAACACCATTAAAACCTGACAAATGATGGTTCTGTTATAATGCAAAATGTTCATATGGAAAGTTACAAGGGCCATAACTCTGGTATGCATGTGTGGACGAAACCCGCAACATGTGCAAATCCTTTCACCCAAAGGACATCGAAATCCGACAACCAATGCTTGAGTTATAATGCAAAATGTTCAAAGTACAGAATTAAGGATGAGCGTACGGACCGAGCCCTAGACTATATGACCACTGAAACCTCCTGGAGATCAGGGGCATAACAATACATTGTTTCACTACACTGTATTAAGAATTTATTTATTTATTGGTGTTTAAGGTCACATATTTCTGCACAATGGCTAATCATGACCGCAATATGGAGATAAGGTAAAGTCCAGCCAATCATTTATATCCATGTTGCCTATTTTAGACGTAAACAAGCATTGCTTCACTTCTTGGGGTTCCCATGGGGAGTATCAAGAATTAGAGAAAAATCTGTGTCACAAGTGGTGTGTGGTGATGTTATACATGGCTTGTTTCTATTGATAGTAAAATTCATGGTCTTGACACATCAACTAATGAAAGTGTCAATGACACTGTAGCTCAACTTGTCAAGACAAAGACATGTACATGTATAGTATGTGACACAGCAATGACAAACATCTAGGTAATGACCTGATAACAAAGGTACATATAAAGTATTGTAACGGTCTGTACATAAATACTGACCGTTGCCTGTAACAAATGTATAGGTAAAGTATTGTAAAGGTGGGTGACAGTCAGATGCTGAACTAGAAAAAATCTTTGAGTCCCAGAGTGGGTCTGACTGAACCCAAAAATATTTGTTCTCATAGCACAATGATAACAAAGGCACACCAAAATACACTCGTTCCTGTCCCAAGATGAAAACAAAAGTACTCAAGAAGTTTTGTGAAGATCAGTTCATAAATACGAGCTGTATAGAACTTGTGACAAAAAACTGATTGGACCTAATTTCGGTACAAAATGGCCACTGGCAGCCATCTTGAATTTTGGACGGTACCCAGAAACACTCATTCTCATCCCAAGGAGATAACAAAGGTACCCAAGAAGTTTTGTGAAGATCGGTTCATAAATACAGCCTCTACCCTGAGCCGTATTGACATGTGTGCTTACATTGTGTAAGTAGCACTGAATAAATCAAAGTTCATCTAATTTGCATAATTTCTGCACAAAAAAAAAACCCTTACAATATGTGATGTATTCCATGTTACTAAACATTCATACAAAAATTTATTAAAATCAGAACTTTCATACAGAAGTTCTATACAAAAGACTGATTGCACTAATTTTGGTACAAAATGGCTGCTGGTGGCCATCTTGAATTTCGGACCACACCCAAAAACACTCGCTCTCATCCCACGGTGATAACAAAGGTACCCAAGAAGTTTCGTAAAGATTGGTTCATAAATATGGCCTCTAGTCTGAGCTGTATAGAAGTTGTGTACAAAAAACTGATTAGACCTAATTTCGGTACAAAATAGCCACTAGCAGCCATCTTGAATTTTAGACCGCACCCAGAAACACTCGTTCTCGTCCCAAGGTGATAACAAAGGTACCCAAGACATTTCGTGAATATCAGTTCATAAATACAGACTCTAGTCTGAGCCGTATTGACATGTGTACTTACTGTGTGTAAGTCGCACTGAAAAAATCAAAGTTCATCTAATTTGCATAATTTCTGCACGAGAAAAAAACCCGTATTATATGTGATGCATCCCATGGTACTAAACATTCACACAAAAAAATTATTTAAATCAGGGCTTTCATATGGAAGTTCTGTGCAAAAATCTGATTGCACCTAATTTTGTACAAAATGGCTGCCATCGGCCATCTTGAATTTTGGACCGGACCCCAAAACACTCGTTCTCGTCCCACGGTGATACCAAAGGTACCCAAGAAGTTTCGTAAAGATCGGTTCATAAATACGGCCTCTAGCCCGAGCCGTATTGGCATTTGCACTTACAGTGCTGAAAGTAACCCCAAAAAACATCAAAATTAGTCTAATTTGCACAATTTACGTACGAGAAAAAAACCCGTATTATATGTGATGTATCCCATGGTACTAAACATTCATACAAAAAATTATTCAAATCAGAGCTTTCATATGGAAGTTCTGTACAAAAAACAGATTTCTGCATCGTCGGTACAAAATGGCAGCTGGCAGCCATCTTGAATTTCGGACCGCACCCAAAAACACTTGTTCTCGTCCCACGGTCATAACAAAGGTACCCAAGAAGTTTCATAAAGATCGGTTCATAAATACGGCCTCTAGCCCGAGCCATAGCAGCTTGGCACTTACAGCTCTGAAAATAACACTAAATAAATCAAAGTCAGTCTAATTTGCATAATTTACGCACGAGAAAAAAACCCGTATTATATGTGATGTATCCCATGGTACTAAACATTTATACAAAACTTTATTCAAATCAGAACTTTCATACAGAAGTTCTGTACAAAAAACTGATTTTTGCATCATCGGTACAAAATGGCCACTGGCAGCCATCTTGAATTTCGGACCACACCTAAAAACACTTGTTCCCGTCCCAGGGTCATAACAAAGGTACACAAGAAGTTTCGTAAAGATCGGTTCATAAATACGACCTCTAGCCCGAGCCATAGCCAATTGTTGACGTACGGACAGACGGACAGACGGACGGCGGACGACGGGCCATGACAATAGCTCAAATTTGACTTCGTCAAAGTTGAGCTAAAAATGAGTGTCAATGACACTGCAGCTCAACTTGACAAACTTGAACTTGGTAAGTTATATGTGAAATGGCAAAATTGAAGATCATTGGTACCAATGTTATTTGGTGAAACTTCAACATAACAGCAACACAAACTTCATTTGAACAAACTTGATTGTACACCTCAAAAGGAAGCTCCATACCAAATATCAAGTCATTGTGCACACTGGTTCAAAAGAAGAAGATTTTTTAAAGAATTTTGGTGGATTTTCCCCCACCCCCTCCCTACGAGGTAGGCATGTTGATTTGAAAAAAAAAAATGTGATGTAAGAACAAGCATTCATCTCAAATGTAACTAAAATTTGTTCAGCAGTTTAGGAGAGGCAGGTGCAAACACCATGTTCATGGACAACAAACGACAGATGGTGAGTGTTTACTATAGCTCATCCTGACTTTCAGTTTGGTGAGCTAAAAAAGTCTTGGGTGTGAAAAGAAACCACAACCTACATACTTACCTATAACAGCCAAGTTTGGTGCGATATCTGCTGTAGTACCAGAAACTAAGGAGTCTGATGTCTCTGAGGTTTCTGAAGTAACTGATTTATTCTCACTGGAAATAAATAATTAAAAGGAAATCTATTATACAGAATGGAATAGAATACTTTATTGCACTACCGTAATACAGAGAAAAGGTATGGCATCATATAAAACTATATAAAAAGGCCTGCATGTACAATAGATGACTAGAATAAAATATGGTTAACACTATCATTTCTGTACATAGTCGTGGCAACGTATACTAGCATTCCACACCTACGTTTAATCGTACACCTAAAGTAACACTCTTCAAAATCTGAGACATACAGCGAGTCGAACTACAACTCCGATTGAGAGACTCTGTAGAACAAAACAAGCTATACTTCACTATACTTCAACGAGCTGTATCATATGCATATATATCCTTTGTTATCGTTTAGACCTCATTTTCAATCCCTCCTCAATGAATCTGCTGAAAACCTCACCCACAAATATAATATCTGATTCGAAAAGGAATGAAAGCTTTTGATCGGAGGGTATGTAGCAAAAATGGGGAGTGTCCGTTCAGACTACTGTCAATGTCCAGCTAGAAATTCAAGCTTTGATAATCTCCCTTGATAAACAATGCAACTTGAAATTAACTGTCAAATACACAGGGTTACATGTCCTGGGACTGGTCAACCAACCAACCAACCAATTATGACTAAACATATCAATTGGTATATATGTACATCTGTACAAAGAGCATGTCTGCAAGACTTAACTCCTTACATGCTGCCGGCGACAGACATTCCCGCCAGGACACCAGTAGTCTTGCTAACAGAAAGGGAATAATTTGGCTTCTGTTCAACAGAATGCATCACTGTAAATTGGACGAATCATATCACGAATGATAGTTAGCTGGAACTCATTTCTTTGAATTTTCCATCAAATCCAGTCAAGGCTGCTTCACAGCAGCCATGGCTGTATTTCATGAACAATTCAAAAAAATACTCGGCAGGTTAAGAGTTAACCCTCTGCACACCGGTGTAATATATTAAAATTTCACACAGAAAAATTTCCCATAATGCAACTTGGAATTTAACCAATTCAATCATTGAGCTCTGTCCAACAAAACTGAATTGGTTAAATTCCCAATTGCATCATGAGAAAATTATACTGCTTGATTTATTTTATTTTACTGGGGTTTTAACAACACTTTCGACAGCCAGGGTCACCTCATGTCGGACAGTTTTATGAGTGGAGGAAGCCGGAGTATCTGGAGAGAACCACTGAGCAACAGTAAGCAACTGACAAGAAGAAATATAAAAGTAGACTTCACATTATTGTCACCTACAACTTGTGTGTACTAAAGTATTAATGGTGGTACCTGTGAACAAGATAGTATGTGTCAAGTAAATTTGTTTTTATTTACAGTTTAACAACAATTTTGACAGCCAGGGTCACCCCATGTCGGACAGTTTTATGAGTGGAGGAAGCCAGAGTACCCAGAGAGAACACCGAGCAATGGCAAGCAACACTCAGATTCCTCATGATACAAACTCCACACAAGAAGGGTTAGAATTGGTTGAAGACAAGTGCACCATCAACGTGCAGTACGTCTTAGTACACAGTGCCCCACACATGGGTAATTGGGATAAAGTGCCTTGCACAAGGACACAACACAGTTACCCCTGGCTGGGATCGAACTGTGGACCTTTCGGTTTGAAGTCCAATGCCGTAACCACTGAGCCACCACGATGAACTCTAATAAACAGAACAGATGCTTCACTGCGCAATCATGATGAAGTTCTTGAGACAATTATCACAAGCGCGTAGCTCAAGTCTTAGCTGCCTATACAGACAGACAAGATTCAACTAAATATCACAAAAAAGCCATTAGACTTAAGGCTGCAGTGGGGGGGCGGGGGGGGGGGGATTCCAGAAAACTATCAGTGCAATAACACTTCAGTATTACCTAACATAACAGCCATATCAAGCCAGGGCTATTCACAAGTATTGGCATTCAAATTGTATTATTTTTTTCAAAATGTAGCATCAAAAACAGCTTAAAAGACACTCTAAAATCAGAGATGCTTCCAATGATGGGTCATAAGATATGTTTAGGAAAAAAAATTGTGAGAGATGGAAAACATGAAACAAAATTCCAAGTTCATAAAGGGCAATCGATAACTCAGACAAAAGTACTCTGAATAACACCTGGATTGAACATGGGACTATACATCAATAAGATACACTTGCATACCAAATATGATCAAGCCAGGAAATAAGCAATCTGTGATTCAAAGAATGAGGTTCCCAGACGACAAATTTGCTGATGCAACCCCATAGTGAGCTAGAAACCCCCAATTTATCCTCTGGGTACCTCTTTCTGTTTATGTCAGAGACCATGATTCAGACTGAGGCTCATATAGAGTAAATTTAGTGATGCTACCGTGCTGTGCAGGGTAGCGTCACAAATTCACCCTCTGAGAATCTCACTCTGCATATGAAAATCTGCTTATTTCCAGCCTTGAATATTATGTCAATCCACCAAGTATTTTGAAAATTATTGAGTTTGATGGTAAAAAATCAAATAAATTCTAAGTTCATAAAGGGCAATAACTCTAACAAAAGTATTCCAAATAACACCTGCACTGAACATGGGGTTAGACATAAATAAAGTATACTTGCATACCAAATATGATATCAATCACTAAGTATTTTGAGAGTTATTGAGTTTAATAACCTGTTGGTCACAGAATGACCAATACTGTCACATACAGAGATGTTTGTCACAGTTAAAAAAAGAAAACATTTTGTCCAAAAAATGTTTTTGCATTTTTGTAAGTACAGACGGACTGTATTAGGTAGAGAGTAAAGCTTGAATTATCTTAACAAACAGGTCACAGTACTGACAATGTATAAAGTTGGAATTATGAAAGTAACAAAACACATCTATGTTACCCACACCATCCAAATGGATTTCTCTCAAAATAAAGGCTTTAAATTACTGATGTATCCAATTTGGATTTGTAATATGTAAGGATAACTACCTGACATCTACAGATGTGAGGCATACTAAATCAATGAAGCAGTTATTAATTTTCCTTACACAATAATATCTTCACATCATGTTGAAAAGGTTAAGGTATCACAGTGCTAAATATTTCCAATGTTCAGGTTGAAAAAGAAATATGATCGCATTACTTTAATTTTGGCATTCAAATACCTTTGTCAAGTATAGTCCTTCAGACAACTTTTTCTGCCCTCAAAACAAGGTGTCATGCAACAAATAAGAGAGAAAAGCTGACAGAAAGGGAAGAACCGGTCACATGCACATATTTTTCAGGGACTTCACAACAAAAACACACCAAACATCAATAATATTTTTTAGATCCAAAAAGTTATCAAATCATCCTCTTTATTTAGCAGGAATATTCAATAATAATGCAAGATGTCAGTAGAATGCTTCAAATGTTTACTGAAACAATATATTTTACCAAGGCTGTTTATTTTTGGAGATTGCATCATTTGCATGTGCAACTTTTCAAGGCGGGTAACTCAAATTCAAATATTTAGTCAGTCATACCTTAAGATTACTACACAATACCAACCTGTTTCTGTCTTGGCCATCTACTTCATCAAAATTATTATCTACTGTTTCTTGTCTGTCATCAAATCTTGCAGCAGTAGAGTTTTCTGTAATAAGATTTTTCAATTTTTCGGTAAAGATACTGTAAGTTTCCAGTAGTTTTGTAGTATACTGCATTTTAACCCCCCGTGGCCTAATTCTGACTGTCCACTTTTTACTGCAACAGAACGGGTGGCCCAACATGGTGTTGCTGGAGGAACTGGCAAGTTACATTGCACATACCTTGATAGTTTTTTCTAGGCAAGTCTTGGCTGCCTGTGTAGGCAGACAAGACTTGCCTAGAAACAATGGCAAAGCCACAGGATGTAAACTGTCAAAAAGTAGAAAAATATGTATAAAATTCTCCAGCCTGTTTTGGTTTAAAACTTATTTTACTGTGGGTTCAAAGATTAGAGAAGTTTTTCATGTATCTTAGTGACAGCTATACTTTCAACGTCTTAACTCAGAGAGATGAACCATGTATTATAAAAGAGGGTCCAAGCCTTGACCAATTGGCAATTTTACTAACTTATTATATCAAATTGCAAATTGGTGTTTGCAAACAGGCTTGACCCTATAAGATTGGGCTCCAGCTATGGCTGACCTTGACTTTTAGTCCAGGGAGACTGAGAGGAGGAACACAGTCTTACAAAGATCTTGAAGCCTTCTCAATTGTATTTTGTATTAAGACTTGATCTTACAATATTCTTCCTACTAAAGGCATGACTATATGATGATATATACTCCCTGAATCATCAGAATATTGTGACAGATACACCCTGCATTCATGTGTGTGAATACTTTTTGATAAATATTATAATACTCCCAGAGTACAAGTATTCACTGTGCAATAAATACTGCTGGATATTGGTGGGGTTGTGGTCTTTTTGGTAAATAACAGTGTTGGTAAATTGTTTGGGGTATAACAGTTATTTTCATTAAACAGGATAAAATGAAAATGGCATCTGAGATTCAGAGTTCTTGCATTTCTTTTTTGACAGATTAGACTGTGCAGTTTGTGGGCAAGAAAGTGAACAGAGAGTTTCAACTGGATAGCAACCCAGTTACAATCTAGTCAAAGTTCTCTGTTCACTATAGTGGTCACAGTACTGTCCACCCCATAATAATATCCAATACACTCTTGCTAGAAATCAATACATTTTTAATGCCTTTTTGCATCTCAGCTGGAGATCTGCATTAATTTTATCGCAGTACATTAACAAAGTGTTGTGTTTGATGAAAATGATAATGTTCAATGTTTATGAAAGGATTATGAAATAAGACAAGAATTGTGATAATTGGGAATATGTTCATTTCTGTTCCCTGTATGCTACGTTTATGATAAAAATAATATGAGGTGTACACTGTTCTAAAGATCTGAGGGGTGGGTTAATATGAAGTTAATATACGTGGCCCTCACAGTTAACGTATATCAACAAAAGTTACCAAATTACAGTGAAATTATTCCAAAATGAGTCATCCTATCAAGTTACATTAAAATCACTTCATAAATATGCACTGTAGACTGTGCTAAAGGTTTTCGGGCTTTGGGCCCCTGTCGCCGTCAGTTTCCCAATTGCGTCCAAAGGGGACATTCTCATCTAGACATTATATGAAGTCAATCTACCAAGTTACAATGAAATTCCTCCATAAATACGACCTGTAGACTGTGCTAAAGGTTTTTGGGCTTTGGGCTCTGGCAGCCATCATGGTTGAATGATCGCAACCAAAAGGGGACAATCTCATCTGGGCATCATCTGGAGTGATCCTACAAAGTTACAATGAAATCCCTTCATAAATATGACCTGTAGACTGTGCTCAAGGTTTTTGGGCTTCGGGCCCCTGAAGCCATCACAGTTGACCAATCACAACCAAAAGGGGATGTCATCATCTAGGCATTATATGGAGTCAAACTTACGGGTTACAATGAAGTCCTTCCATAAATATGACCAATATTTAGACTATGCTAAAGGTTTTGGTGTTTTGGGTTCGGGCAGCCATCAAGGCTGAATGATCGCGACCAAAAGGGGACGTTCTCATCTAGACATTATTTAGAGTCATCCTACCAAGGTACAATGAAATCCCTTCATAAATATCACCTGTAGACTGTGCTAAAGATTTTCGGGCTTTGGGCCCCTGTAGCCAACACAGTTGCCTAATGGTGTCCAAAAGGGGCTGTTCTCATCTAGACATTACATGAAGTCAACCTACCAAGTTACAATGAAATCCCTTCATAAATATGATCTGAAGACTGTGCTAAAGGTTTTCGGGCTTTAGGCGTGGGCAGCCATCATAGTTAAATGATCGCAACCAAAAGGGAACATTCTCATCTGGACATCATCTGGAGTGATCATATGAAGTTACAATGAAATCCCTTTATAAATATAACCTGTAGACTGTGCTCAAGATTTTCGGGCTTCAGGCACCTGTTGACATCACAGTTGACCAACCACGAGCAAAAGGGATGTCATCATCTAGGCATTATATGGAGTCAACCTAACAAGTTACAATGAAATCCTTCCATAAATACGACCTACAGACATGCTAAAGGTTTTTGGGCTCGGGCAGCCATCAAGGCTGAATGATCGTGACCAAAAGGGGACCTTCTCATCTGGACACTATTTGGAGTCATCCTACCAAGCTACAATAAAATCCCTTCATAATTATGACCTGTAGACTGTTCTAAAGGTTTTCGGCCTTTGGGCCCCTGAAGCCGTCACAGTTGCCCAATTGTGTCCAAAAGGGGACTTTCTCATCTAGACATTATATGAAGTCAACCTACCAAGTTACAATGAAATCCCTTCATAAATATGACCTTAGACTGTGCTAAAGGTTTTCGGGCTTCGGGCTCGGGCAGCCATCATGGTTGAATGATCGCAACCAAAGGGGACAATCTCATCTGGGCATCATCTGGAGTGATCCTGCGAAGTTACAATGAAATCCCTTCATAAATATGACCTGCAGACTGTGTTCAAGGTTTTCAGGCTTCGGGCACCTGTAGCCATCACAGTTGACCAATCACGACCAAAAGGGGACGTCATCATCTAGGCATTATATGGAGTCAACCTAACAATGTTACAATGAAATCCTTCTATAAATATAACCTTTCGCCTATGCTAAAGGTTTTTGGGCTCGGGCACCCATCAAGGCTGAATGATCACAGCCAAAATGGGACATTCTCGTCTAGACATTATTTGGAGTCAACCTACCAAGTTACAATGAAATCCCTTCATAAATATGACCTGTAGACAGTGCTAAAGGTTTTTGGGCTTCGGGCACCTTTAGCCATCAAAGTTGCCCAATCATGTCCAAAAGGGGATGTTCTCATCTAGACATTATATGAAGTCAACCTACCAAGTGACTATGAAATCCCTTCATAATTATGACTTGTAGACTGTGCTTAAGGTTTTCAGGCTTCGGGCTCGGGCAGCCATCATGGTTGAATGATCGCAACCAAAGGGGACAATCTCATCTGGGCATCATCTGGAGTGATCCTATGAAGTTACAATGAAATTCCTTCATAAATATGACCTGTAGACTGTGCTCAAGGTTTTTGGGCTTCGGGCACTTGTAGCCATCACAGCTGACCAATCACGACCTAAAGGGGATGTCATCATCTAGGAATTAAATGGAGTCAACCTAATAGGTTACAATGAAATCCTTCCATAAATATGACCTTTTACCTATGCTAAAGGTTTTTGGGCTCGGGCACCCATCAAGGCTGAATGATCGCGATCAAAAGGGGACGCTCTCATCCAGACATTATTTGGAGTCATCCTACCAAGTTACAATGAAATCCCCTCATAAATATGACCTGTAGACTGTGCTAAAGGTTTTCAGGCTTCGGGCACCTTTAGCTGTCACAGTTGCCCAATCATGTCCAAAAGGGGACGTTCTCATCTAGACATTATATGAAGTTAACCTACCAGGTTACAATGAAATCCCTTCATAAATATGACCTGTAGACTGTGCTTAAGGTTTTCGGGCTCGGGCAGCCATCATGGGTGAATGATCGCACATTCTCATCTAGACATTATATGAAGTTAACCTACCAAGTTACAATGAAATCCCTTCATAAATATGACCTGTAGACTGTGCTAAAGGTTTTCGGGCTTCGGGCTCGGGCAGCCATCATGGGTGAATGATTGCAACCATAGGGGACAATCTCATCTGAGCATCATCTGGAGTGATCCTAAGAAGTTACAATGAAATCCCTTCATAAATATGACCTGTAGACTGTGCTCAAGGTTTTCGGGCTTCGGGCACTTGTAGCCATCACAACTGACCAATCACGACCGAAAGGGATGCCATCATCTAGGCATTATATGGAGTCAACCTAACAGGTTACAATGAAATCCTTCCATAAATATGACCTTTTGCCTATGCTAAAGGTTTTTGGGCTCAGGCACCCATCAAGGCTGCATGACCGCGATCAAAATGGGACGTTCTCATCTAGACATTATTTGGAGTCATCCTGCCAAGTTACAATGAAATCACTTCATAAATATGACCTCTAGACTGTGCTAAAGGTTTTCGGGCTTCGGGCTCCTGTAGCCTTCACAGTTGCCCAATCACGTCCAAAGGGGGACTTTCTCATCTAGACATTGTATGAAGTCAATCCACCAAGTTACAATGAAATTCCTCAATAAATATGACCTGTAGACTGTGCTAAAGGTTTTCGGGTTTTGGGCTCGGGCAGTCGTCACGGTTGGCAGATCATGCCCAAATGGGGAAATTCTCATCTAGACATCATAAGGAGTCATCCTACCAAGTTACAATGAAATCCCTCCACATTAAACATGACCTGCAGACTGTGCTAAAAGTTTTTGGGTTTCGGGCTTGGGCAGCCATCACGGTTGATAGATCATGCCCAAAAGGGGACGTTCTCATCTAGGCACTATACAGAGGCACCCTACCAAGTTACAATGAAATCCCTTCATAAATACGAACTGTAGACTGTGCTAATGGTTTTTGGGTTTTGGGCTCGGGCAGCCATACCGGTTGCCCGATCGCGACCAAAAGGGGACGTTCTCATCTAGACATGACCCCAAACCTGCATATGAAATTTCGTGACGATCAGACAAGAACTGCGGGGTGTAGCCCGTGCTAAAGGAAAATGTGAACAGACGTCACAGACTCACAGACTAACAGACTCACAGACTAACAGACTTCCGCACGCGTGATGGCAATAGCTTATCTTGACTATGTCAAGTTAAGCTAATAACAAATACAAATACCATTCCTAAAATAACATCTATACAGAGGAGCACACTTAATTGGATATCTCTTAACTGAATAACCCTGTTAACTGAATATACTTTCCCAACGCAAAACCATTTACCATACCTCCAGCACAAATTTGACCTGTTAATTGAATATAGGTTACAGAGTAAACTCCTGTTGATTGAAGGTAAAATCTTGTAACCTGTCAAGATATTACCATGACTCTCCCCAGTTTTTCTTTGTTTATAGACCTATTTAGCCTCTGTACATCCAATACAGGCATTTAATCTATTATATCTTGTTTGACAGAGCTCATGGAGCTCGGTCAAACAAGATATAATAGAATAAATGCTCAGTTTATCTCAAGAATACAGGAGAGTGACACAATCCCTGTTAATTGAATACTCCTGTTAATTGAATAATTTTCAATGGCAAAGTGGCTATTCAATTAACAGGGTTGCACTGTATTCCTTTATTTCAGGAGAATAAGTTATTCATGCAAATTCATATAAGCTTTGTACAGATCCAGACAAATAAATCATAGGAAGACTAATGGATAGCATTCAATTATTTATTTATTTATTGGGGTTTAATGACACTTTTGACAGCCAGGGTCATCTCATGTCAAACAGTTTTATGGGTGGAGGAATCTGGAATACTCAGAGAGAACTACCAAATGGGAGTGAGTAATGTCAGACTCCTAAGTATACCAATTCCGCACAGAAGGGTTAACACTGGTTGAAGGCAAGTGCACCATTGCCTGAGTACATAGCTCTACCGTGCCCCCCATGAGCATTACTCACAAAAATAGTCAAAATTTTATTATTTTTTCAGTGTCTGCCTAAAAAACTTACAAATGTTTACTGACTCAAAAACATAGCTTATGATCCCTTCATTGGAAGGAGCTCATTCCAATGAAGAGTTATCAGTCATGCTTTTGGGGCAAAAATTGAAAATGTGAAGTCATGCTCATTCACTGATCTGATCCACTGGTCTAACAGTACCAAATAATCAAATACTGTTGTGGTTGCTGAGGGAGGGGTTGGGGGGGTGGGGGTGGGGGTGGAGGCAGCATAACTATGAACAATTAGTTAAACTTGCTTTATAGATGGGTTGCAGTCACATTATAGTAAAAGATGTTAATATTACCTTAAATTCAATAAATATAGAAATGAATAGTTGGAGAAAATGATATTTATTTATTTATTTAATTTATTAATTAATTTATTTATTTGAGTTCAGGGTCACCTATTTTTGCTGAGGAAGGGATTTCAACCCAAGGATTTTCATTTTTTTCAGAAAATGCACAATACAAGATGCACCACAAAACAATGGGCATTAACATACTTTCTGCACATAGACCACTCGGAACAACTCAATGGTCCAAAAGCTGAAAGTATGCTGGTGCTTCTTGGCAACTGCAACACATGCATAATGTCAAGTTTATAATAACTAGTTGTT
This sequence comes from Pictodentalium vernedei, assembly GCA_031216915.1. Taxonomy (NCBI): domain Eukaryota; kingdom Metazoa; phylum Mollusca; class Scaphopoda; order Dentaliida; family Dentaliidae; genus Pictodentalium; species Pictodentalium vernedei. Next base: position 571,869,453 of record CM062297.1, on the reverse strand, counting down.
TATAATTACACTGCCTTTCACAGCCCACTTTAGGGGACTCTCCCACCCCCATAATTTGGTTACTTGGTACTATTATATCAGTAAAGGAGAACTTGTCTACCATGGCAAAAAAGCACTGCCCTACTTCTTGCATTTCCACAGCAGAAACTTGCCTCAAATATGTTGAAAAGTGATCCACTCTCAATATACTGGAGCAGAACTTGTCTACCACAGGAAATAAACACTGCTCCAATACTTCTTGACGGCTCCCACAGCAGGAATTTGTCCCAAATGTGTTTTAGATGTGATCCACTCTCCCCATACTACACACTGATTTGTTGAAACCTCTCTGAGAAAGCATTACAAGAATCACTGTACAAGCAGGTATTTCCAGTGGACAAAAAAAAGCAATTCTTCTACAGTAATCAAGCACATCATTTCAACTATAACTGTAACAATCTAATGTATTTCTTCCAACAAAACAAAATCTCATTGTACTGTAGCAGTTTTATTTGAGAATGAAAAGGAAAAATATTGATGAACAATATTCATAATGAAGAAGGTGAACCTGATAAATCAAGACAACCTGATGGAGTGTTCTCAACAAATAGAGTATTGGGAAAAAAGTGGTTGGACAACCACAAAAAAATTGGCATCTTGTTTTCCCTTTGTGCATAGTATCAGAAGCTTTATTATTTTCTGGAAACATCTCAGTTATCACTGACAGCACAGCAACATAGAAACTTCGTTGTAATCTCCCTGCAACTTGAAATACCAGTCAAAAAATGTTGCAGGCTAACCATAAGAAAAGTTCTATCCTATTTTTTTTCAGTGTTGATAACAGCTTGGATAGTTTTTTTTATTGGAAAGCTTTCTCACATTCTACCAACAAGACCATAGGTACAGGGAGCTTTTCCACCCAAATGAACATCCCTTTTGAACGTAATACCCTCTCTTACGGAAGATATGTGACAGTTGACATCTGCAATATTCTTTCCCATACACCTTGGGAATTTGTGTCACATAAAGTACTGTGCTTGACAGATAAAGTTTTTAATGTTTACAAACATGGATGAGTCTGAGCAGTGTGTAAACAGGGGTGTTATACAATGTATTCAAATACCAACAAAACATAAACTGCATTTTATGTAAATCACATGAAAGCATTGAAAGTCCTGTTCTTTTAGAATACATTTCATCCATTAATTATTTTCCATATAACAAATTTATAAAAATCATTTTCTTAATGTACAGATATTTCCGATATGTTCAGACATGGAATTAACCTGCAAACGATCGTTTAGGTCACGTGTGAGTTACGTCAATTGTAAAATATGTGGATGAACTGCAGATTACGACAAAGTAAAAAAACATAACCTTATTAAATTACTAATATATCACCCGTTTACCCGCAAGACTTGACATTCTTCTGGAATGATACGTTGTTTCCATCCTAAAAGTATTTTTGCAAAAATAAATAGCAACAACTAATGTGCGATCTCGTTTTGGAGAGATTGCACATTATTTGTTGATATTTATTCAGGTGAAAATCTTAAGATGTAAAACAGCGTACCTGGTGTAGTACTGCCTCCATATTCCCACGCTTCTTCTCTCCTCCCAACACTCGGAAATGAAATGCTTGATGACATCCCATTTTTCCCAATCTCTCCGATAAGCATATTAACCCTCTCCTTTGTATCACTCACTAACCACATGTTCTTCATTCTCCCATCCTATTTCCCCATTATACTACTAATGAATCTTATTCTGTTAGACTGGTATTTTGGGCATTCTAGTAGAAAGCTCTCTAGGACTGCTTAATGGAATGTTGGGATTACCTGCTTTGCACTCATCATCACAAAATTTAGGAACAATTTCTCTGGACTTCAATGTTGAACATTTGTGTTTGTTTTGTTACAGCCATTTTATTCACAATCATTCTTGGGCAAGAGAAAACTGGGAATATTAGAATGAAAAACAACTGCAGCTTATCTTACCTGTGAAATACAACTGATAAAAAAGAAATAAACACTAATTGGAGTCAAACCAAAGTTAACACATTCTGACATAACCCCTTAACCAATGAGCCAGAGTGTCCAGAGGGCATGTTTCTCTGAGGTGGGTGATCACCCTTGCCCACTGTAGCTAGCCTGCAGTGAAAGTAAGTTGAGCAGTGACTGCCCACCTAGAAAATCCTAGACAAACTAACAGACTCTAAAACCTGTATCCACATAGTAAATCAAATAGAAACACAGTCTCTTTTAAACTCTGAAGGACTGAGCAATGTTCCACACTTTCTAACACACCACATCCTGTTACTCCAGTGGTTTTAATAATCAGAGGCATCATTAAGATTACTGATTGGGGGTGTCTCAATTTTGATCACTCAAGTCTTGACTAATCAAATATTCCAACTATATCTTCAAGACTTGCCGTCGCTGAAGGCATGCCTTGATGATGTAGTTGAAATATGAGACAGTTTCTTAAAAAACTCACAAGTTTTTTTAAATTTCTTTTGGGGATATATTATATATAAAATATGCTTGTAGTAGTAGTGAATTGTACTGTACTGGTACTCCAAATTGGTCATACTAAACCCCCAGCAGACTGAATCAGGTACTACGAACCTCAATTTATTTGACCGACTGTGTGTATAACATAAGTCCAAGTATGAAATATAGTCTTTGAGCAAAGTATATGATTACTAGGAAGAGAGAACTGATATCTCACATGAAAATGTCACGACTTGAAAAATTATTAGGCAGTGTCGCCTCCTCTTAAACCCCCTTTAGCAATGCCACTGGGTTTAGCATAGATTTCTAGCCAAGTCTCGAAGCAATCAAGATGCCTTACTCGCCATAAATATATTCATGTGGGTTTGATCTGTTAAATGGAGACAGCTAACATAAGCTTTATGCTTGCTGTTGAATCCCTTTTTTCTAGTTATACTGTTATCAATATAGTTTCAATTTCCTTAAATAATGTATCTGTATAACTATGAACATAAAATTATGTTTAAACTAAATGTGATACCATTCCTGTTTTCAGCTCGGATCTCCACACAACTGGATTGCTGTAGACCTGAAACGGTTAACTGATTAATCGATTAACCAATGATCAACATCTTGATTGATCAAAAAAGTAATTGATCGATTAACCGTTATTTTTGAACTATTGTATTATATAGGTTAACAAAGGAACAAACTTGCTCTAAAACAGGCCCACGTTGTCACACTGACTCACATCAATTATATGAGACAGAGTAAAGCATGCAAGTTACGTGCTGACATACTTGTTCACGTGCATGTATCAGTAGCTGGAAATGGTCATTCTTAACCCTTTACCCAATGCGGTTGAAAAACGATACTTGCAAAATAAATTCCTAAATTACTTAAAATTTTCAATTTTTGTCTCAGAAACATAGCTTATGACCCCTCATTGGGACAAGCTCAGCAAACTCGTCCCAATGAGAGGTCATAAGCTATGTTTTTGAGACAAAAATTGAAAATATAATAAAATGTCATCGATTCCAAAAGTGTCCTCAACTCCTAGCACTCTGGCAGCATTTCAAATTTTTCATCATTAACCTCATATTGCTCATGCAGCATGAAAAATATAACAAATTATATCTTGTTTGACAGAGCTCAATGAGCTCTGTCAAACAAGATGTAATTTTTCAAATTCCTAGTTACAATGCGGGTAAAATTTGCTGCTGAAAACTTGGTATTTCGACATCAGAGTACAGAGAGTTAAATGAAAGGAAAATTCTACTGATTTTTGGCTATCTCATAATAAGGTAACACTTTGACTTAGCAGTGGTGTCTAGTGATTCTTGGCTGCATATTCATGCAACCAAGACTTCAATAGAAAACACTGCCATGGTATGGCAACTTCCATTAGCAAGACCACCAAAAGCTTGAATGTTGGAACATGTGTTCTACATCAGAGTTTCCGCTAGGGTAAAAGTGTTGGGACCAGTAATTTGGGGAAAATGGGGCAACAAAGAGTCATTGCTACCACAGACCCACCATGGTTCGGCACATGGTAGGAAAATTTTAAATTCCGGGTTCCCAAAACCCCCATTTTATTGTTATTTATTTATTGTTGTTTAAGGTCACATATTTCTGCACAATGGCTACTCATGACCTCAACAGTATTACAGGTGGAGGAAGCCGTAGTACCCGGAGAGAACAACTAAGCAATGGTGAGCAACTGTCAGCACCCCAACATACTAACTCCACACAAGCAGGGTTAGCATTAGTTGAAGACAGGTGCACCACTGACATGCAGTACGCCTTAGTACACAACATCACAATGCCCCCATGTAGACAATGGGAGTGAAGTGTCTTGCCGAAGGACACAACCTGGTTGACGCAGGTGGGATTCGATCTGAGGACCTCTACACCTCTACCTACTGAGCCACCCCCCCCCACCCCCCCCCCCCCCCACACACACACACATTTTATTGCAGCTGAGGGTTATTTTGAGGTTTTTCACAGCGATATGTATGAATGGCCGGTAATTGCGAAAGAATAAGGACTAATGAGAAATTCAGGTGAAAAATCATTCATTCAGATTACAGTACTTATCGACAAAAGTCACAAAACCGGTCCATGGTGGCATGGATGAACCAGTTCAACAACAATTGCGTGTATGCGGGTGTCAACAACCGTTATATGTCACAACAGTTGACTCAGAACCGATCACACAGAAATCAAAAAGCATGCAGTTGCGACGTCAGTCACAGATTGACTTGAAGTTTGCGATGCACTCATACACTGTCGCATGATCCGCACATGGTCTTTGCAAACTCGGAGAGTGAAATTGATTGATTTCAGACCGACATTCATGTATAATTTTATAATGAATTTCCTACTCCTGTTTGGTGTAACCCATGATTATTACCGTTGAATGCATTGCTTTGGTAGCCTGAGAGTTTTATTTCATGTTTTCCCTGATGTCCAACTTCTTGCAGCAATTTATATCAACTACATGTAAGAATTCATGGTTAAGGGAATTTAGGGCGAGGGTAGTGGGGCCATTCAGGGGATCCCAGGTCACCCTAGCAGAAACCCTGTCTACATGTACATGTAAAACAAGAAACTCACAAAAATTGTAACTAGACCCTCAACCCTTTGAATGCAAGAGGCCACTTTTCTGTGCCAGTAACGTGATACATCATAATTTCATTAAGTAGAATTGCTGCTAAGTGATTGTGTGAGGTAGACCAATCAATATTTTCAATATGCAACTTGGGGCTGCACGTTGAAAATATTAATTGGTATACCCCCATATCATGAATTTAGACTCTTCCAACTGCTGCCATTGAACTGACATGGAAGATACCACCAGGGTTCAAAGGGTTAAGAGTAAAACTCCTGTAAATATGAGGTTTGTTTTTACTAGGGATTATGAACTGGTTGCACTCACAAGGATAAGGATATAACAGTACAGCCAGTACTCTCAAATTCTAAATTAAGAACTGAATATTGATTCTCACAACAAACTGATACTTGTGAATTGAGGCAATTTTTAAGGCCTGATTAATGACGTTTGATAACGGGAAAGCTTTGATGACATCAAACATCAAATGAAAGCCAAGCATGAAACTAGTATCATGGTATTACTTTTCCAATCTCTGTACTTGTTTTTTGTCAATAATAGCTGATAAATATGTTGTAAATATTTCAATTTGTATTGCTATAAAAAATGTGCACTTCATCAACATATTCATTTTTCACAGACATCAAAGTATATTCTTTAACTCTTAAACCATTGGACCCTTCAACTTAACTCTTTGCATGCTTCTGGAGGATATTCTTGAGAAGGACAAGAAATCTCTTCCCACTATAATGAACACAATTTGAGCACATTTAGCAAAAAGTTCCCCAGCAAATTGTATCAACCTTTGGACTAGTGATTTCTTGAATCAAATTTTCAAGACATTTCTCATCGAATCTAGTCATGGCTGCTTTAAAGCAGCCATGACTAGATTCAATGATAAATTCCTCCACATTTAACTCTATAAATCATTGGTGGAAAAATCAATTCAATTTGCAGGGGGGGGGGGGGGGGGGGGAATTTGATTAAATGTGCCCAAATTATACTTATTTTAGTAACGAGAGAAATTCTGTTCTGGGCCAAAACATCTGCCAATGTCATGCAAGGATTTAAAAAGCGAGTTTCGACTGTCAAAAAACTGAAAAACCTCTCTCCAAGAAAATTCTTTTGTTTAGGCACTGTTTTTTTATAGCCTCAAACCCCCACTTCACCAAGATGGTGGCAGGTGAGACACTTTTCAACATGTGACCAATGGGTGTTCCAGCAAACCAGTTGTACAGAGATCAGTGGTGTTAAGTAACATAAATCGATTTTTACTAATGTCATGTTACTGCATTATATACATGTGAGCATTAATTAAGCACCACCCACTTTTTTTCAATAAGAAGTTCTGAAACACTACATGTTCATCTCCATGCTGTGAAAACCAAATATTGGGTAATAAAATGCTAAGTTTAACATATTGTGCTGTCAATAAACCAAAAACAAAACTGAAGTTGTTATTTGGTAACAATTTAACACTCTTACAGGAAGACTCAAAATGTGAATATAAGCAATGCTGAAAAGTATGGTCACCATGAGTACAACACCAATCTGATTGTCACACAGTTCTCAAATAATGGTTGTTGTAATCTTCTGAACCGCCACTGATGGCCACATCAGTATCTGGAGTATCCACCTCTCACATGGATAACACCTGCAAGTCTCCTCCTCATGCTGGCAATCAAACGTCTAATTCGCAACATAGGGATCCTCTGACATTCCTCATGGAGTGTCTGTGTCAATTCCTGCAAGTTATGGACAAGAGGTTCTCCAGTTTGAACTTGGCGACCGAGATAGTCCCAAAGATGTTCGATGGGGTTGAGATCAGGGCTCCTTGCAGACCATGGTAATGCTTCGATGGAGTTGTTCTGCATGTGGGCAATGACTTCTCGTGAACAGTGGGGTCTGGCATTGCCATCCATAAATATTGGACGACTGGCAAGGGAATGATTATCAAAATGTGGCACAACGGCAGTATCCAGTACTTCCTGTTGATAATGCTGACCAACTTGCAGTCGTAGGAAATGCAACCCCACACCATCACAGAGCCACCACCAAAGGGTTCGGTTGCATGGCTCATCTCCGGCTGATATGCCTCGTTATGTAGTCTCCATACACGATGACAGTCGGTAACGTGCAGGAGAAAGCGGCTCTCGACCGACCAGTGAACTCTGCCCCATGTCCTCAAGTTTCAGATTTCTCTGAGCCTGAGCCTACACCACGTCAGACGTTCCTGTCTGCGCCTATCTGTGAGGAGTGTACGTCTGATAGGACGACGTGCATGAAGACCAGCAGCCCAGAGTCTCCTCCTGATGGTACTGGTGAAGAGACGAACTCCCAATCTCCATTGTACACACAGTTCTTGGGCATTGGTCATGGGCTGGTATCTTGCCTGGCGAATTAGGGAACGGTTATCACGGCAAGTGGTCTTCCTTGGTCTTCCAGGACTTGGATGATCTTTTATGTGAACGATCGCAACCTGCTCCTCACAAGTCGACTAATTAACCATGTGATTAATATTCAAGTTAGCACCGATGTTGCGACAGGACATCCCTGCGTCATGCATGCCAATAATTTGCCATCTGGTATTTCCAGATATTCTATGTCTTGGCATGTCAAAGGAAATTAATTTGTACCACTGTCCTCTTACAAATCAGTTCAGCAAATTGTAATGCATATACTGCAATTTTGAAATTTATATCCCAGTGTGCATTGCCCCTTCGCAGTACCTCAGTGTGCGGCATATGGCTTTTGAGATATTGCATGAAGATGGTGATTTGCATGTACATTTCAGTATGCTAGGGTATGGCCGCCTGTTTGAATCATAATTTTCAAAATTGACTTGGGATTCAGGTGGTGCTTAATTAATGCTCATGTGTATATGTACCATACTTTTCTACCCATGCTGACAGGACTGCCAAGAGCAAGGATGGGCCCTGGGGGCTCCTTTCCCAGAAAATATTTTTAAATTAATGCTAGGAGAAGCATTCTCCTGCAATTTCTTGACAATATCTACTCATTTGTTTCCTTACAATTTGGATAATTTATTACCTGTATTTCTGTGGGTATGGTGCATATTTGCTCCAAAGAGTAACGTGACCACCATGATGCAGGAAAGACTGGTGGAAAACTAACAAACTGGAACAAGGGGTGTTTATTGATATGAATGGAACCTGGTCCATAATGCAACTACGTACTCTTGCCACCCACACCAGTGGCAGGGGCCCATACCAAAAGTGTTCCCGTGACTTTCAGCTCAGACATATTGATAGACAAACCTATACTTTTTTAAAACACCCAAAATTCTGCAGCTGTTGCCCCCCTTAACCCCCTCCCCCTCCCTCACCCCCCCCCCAACCCTCTTGGGGCTAGAGCATGCTGATCAAGTAATAACAAATCAAACCATCAGAATATCCTGAAAGATCACATGAGACAAACACACACTTGTTTTGAATGCATAAAATCTAAAACACATTTTATTGGTAAAATATATTATTGAAGCTCAAGTATTTAGAGTAATCATTCTAAAATTTTTATAAAACAAACATCAACAGAATATAGTTTACTGTTTGTTAATGAAGTAATCTGTTAATTAATTCAGAAAAAAATCTCTGACAGTGTTTTGAATCATACACAATCAGAAATAATGAGGGATTCCAATATGAACTGAACATCACAGAAAGGTCAGGTATCTGAGAAATAATCAATAACCTATTATTAGTTACCTTCCGGCTCTTTCTTTGAATCTTGTCTCTTTCTAGCAATGGCAATTCCAATGGGAATTGACGAAGTACCTGACAATGGAAAGAACTTTTAGCTTAATCACCCTATGAATGTTTAGCAATATTAGTTTGTACACCACACATAAGCCCAGTTAAATTGCTTCTCAACTGATATGAACAGAAACGAATCAGCTCATATACAGAACTCTGATCACAAAAGTGGGGTCTTTTGATTTGGGTTTAATTCTGGGAACGGGAAATTCTGGTTCTCGTTTTTGAAAGTCAGTCATGATACTGGGAATTTTGCAATTGTCATTTCTGAATATCAGTCCCAATAAATTCATAGGACAGAACCGAGAATCAAAGATTGCATTCCACAGCCTTTGATTCCTGATTCTAGTCTATGAATTTCCTGGGCATTAGCACTCATTTTCAGAACTGGTAACAGGGAAATTCCTGTTCATGAGATTAAACCACAGCACCAAGACAATTCTGGTCTTGGAAGAAATTGATATTGGCTGTAATCTCATAAACTATAATATGCAATCATTGATACCATGGTCTATGAAATTCCAAAGTATCTTGATTTTCAGAACCTGGAGCCACAGAGCTGTGAAATTCATATTCCTGGCATTAAACGTTACACTTGATCAGATCGCTACCTGGTCCATGCATGTCTGGAAATAAAGAGCTTACATTGTAATCCATTACCAGGTAATGTATACCATGGATCCAGATTTGAAAAAAAAAAATATACAATTAAAACTGAATAAATAAACACATATGGAAATAAAGATGTGATGTGGTGAGATTCTTCTGTTATGAACCAAGAGCTGACAGAGACTTTTCTGGTCTAAATTCTCTGTATGCTTTTGGTTTTTATTATTTGGTGTTTATGTTCACTTTCAGTATCGGTTGCTAAACCATGATCACAATAATAGCACAAAGTCAAATTTAGCCAATTGTTTATACCCATGCTGCCCACTTCAGAGGACTCCAACCCCAGGCTCTGGTTACCAGGTCCTATTTCACCAGCAAAACAGAACTTGTTTACCAAAGTAAACAATCACATTTCCACTTCCTGGGGTTGCTGCTTATTCAAGCACCAGATGAGATTTTGTTTCAACCCTCTGCAAATTAATGTTAAAAACCAAAATTCAAGCACAAATATTTCCCATAATGCAATTAGGAATTTAATCAATGTTTGACACAGGTCAATGAGCAAACAAGAAGGAATTGGTCTAATTCTTTATTACACACCCGTAACTGTATTTGTCAAGATCACATGGATTTTAGGGGTATGCGGTAATTTTAACCAGAAAGCTCTAGTGCAATCCGATAAAAAGTACCCTTCGCGTTCACAAGTTCTCTCGTTAGACTGTTCCTTATAGTTTGCAGCGTTCAGTGGAATATAACCAATGAGAACCATCGGCTATATTTATCTGTCGGAATTACCGATTCCCATTACAAAATGTTTGATGCACAACTATGCTAAAAACTGTTGAAAGTCATGAAAGACACATGATCTCTGCCAAGAAATTGAACAGTGAAACTCAACCTTTGCTTTCGTTATTGAAAATCGAGGACAACTTAATTAATTTTAGTGCAAAAAAGTCCAATTGGGTTCGATATTGCAGCCAGCCACTAGTACAGTTCCTATAAAACTTTGTTACAATGTTGCCCTCAGCGCTGCGTGCTGCCAGCGAGTCGACACGAGGCCAAATGTGTAACTGTAATCTTATTCGATTCACACTTCGGCAATGAAGCAGCACGTTTGCCAACGCAAACATACTTTTTTGAAAAGCATGTTAAGTTGAAGTAGTTCTCAGGAAGCAAGACTAAAGGAATCTTGAATACTTGTTACCATGAAGCCGAAAAACAGACGCCGATACACCGACAGCGCCTGGCTGCAGATGTTTGACAGCTGGTACATGCAGTTACTAATGAACTATCTCCAATTCCACCCTTACTAGATGACCACACCCCCCACCCCCGCCACCCCACACTAGCTGTATACCCACCCCCCACCCCCGCCGCCCCACACTAGCTGTATAAAGAAAATAAACTCGGTATTTTACATTTGTGGAACCAATGTTTTTTACATGCTAGTGGGTGTTGGAGCAACAGGTTTATTTTATTTTATTTTTTTTGTGGGGACAGGGGGGAAGGGCTTTTTAGGGGGATATAGTATTGCTAAAATATGACTTTCTGGAGTTTGTACTGGGGAAATAAAAAAAATGTTTCCAGCTGCCCACTGCAGAAATTCTGAAAAGTCTCGAGTAGGCTGGGAATGAGACCATGAAGAGGGGAGGGGTGGTAAATACATGTGGTCTGATGAATGCAATATATTGTCAATTTTATGAGATGACTTCTATGAAATTCAAAAATAATTATTAGAATATTTAAAACACAGACAATATGACAATATTTTCCAGGCACAGATTGATGTGTATTTTTAAATGACCAATTTAGGATTTTTGCTAGTATTTCTGTTTTATGCAAGGATATTTATTATTTTGCTTTAATTCTCAGCAACAAAACTTAAATCGAATGCCACCTATGTGATTTAGCTACATGGGTGTATGAGATGGGGAGGGGGGTTGAGGCTCTCTCACCCCCTTCACCAATAAGCAGTTAATTTTGCAGTTTTCATTGAAAGGGACTGATATTTTCAGAACAGATTGTTCAGAGGGAAGGGGTATTTTTTATAATTTTGGCAAATACCAGGGCAGTGGGAAGAGCATTTTCATAGGCAAATTCGAGGCAAGGCCTGCATTTTTATTTTTAAACAAAAGTTCAGGGCAGTTTGATTGGTCAGCTCCCATCCCCAAGAAAATGTTCTCCAAAAGCCTATCATTTTAGCCACATTCTATCAGTCCTCTTTAAAACTACTTACAAATTCAGAATACCAAATTCCAAATTAAGACTGACAAGATATTGGAGCAGACACATAAACAAGAGGCCCCAGGGGGCCTGAGGGCGCTGACCTAACATGGTAGTCTAAATATCAAACTAGGGACTTGACTTGAATAAGCTGCATACGCCCCTCCTAAGAAAAGCATATACCAACTAGATGAAGCGATTATGCCCACACAATACACAGGATTTTCTTTCTATTTTCAATTCCTGCACTTTTACGTCCCAAAATTGAGATAAACGCATAAAAAACAGATTTTTTTTTATTTTTGTTTGGAAATTTTGGAAGTCCCAAACAAAATATTTTCAGCCTAAAACTTTTTTTTCTTCTTAAAACTGACCAAAATGCATAAAAAAATCAAAAAACTAATTTCTAAAGTCCCACCCGGCCCCCTCAAATTTTCAGGGTAAAAAAAAAAAATTGTTTGTCTTAAATTGACCGAAACGCATAAAAAAAAACAACAAAAAAAATTCTGGACTTTGGTCCAAAATTTTCCAAATCCCACCCGGACCCCAAATTTTTAGTGTAAAAAAAAAAAAAAAAAATTTTGTCTTAAAATGGACCAAAATGGATAAAAAACAAAAAAACTAATTTCCGGATTTTGGTCCAAAATTTCTAAGTCCGCAATGGGACCCCATATTTTCAGCTTAAATATGAACCCAGGGACTTGGCTGGAACAAACTTCAATCTCACCCCCCTAAGGATGCTGCATACCAAATATCAAAAGATTCTTATGGGTAGATCTGAAGAAGAAGATTTTTAAAGAATATTCCTCATACTGCACTAATTTAAACATTTGGGCTCCCATAGAGAGACCAAATATGGGTCCAGGGAATTGATTTCAATAAACATGTGAAACAATAGTCCAAAGATGTTATATGTGAAATTTGAAAGCTTTTGGAGCAGTGGTTTGGGAGAAAAGTAGTCTTATATGTTTTTCCCATTACCCACAGTGTTAAAAAATGCTGACTCAGCACTTTTTCAAAAGTCCCAGAAAAGTACCCCATGATAAAAACGATAGTAATTTTTTTGATCATTCCATTCTGTTGGTCCTAAGGAAGCTTCACACCAAATAAGAATTCTCAGTGCCGTGTAGTTTTGGAGATATGGGCGTTTTAATTTTTTTCTATTTTTAGCTCCTGTGGTTCCCATGGGCCGATGGGAAATTATTTTTTTTTGCATAAATTAAGTACTTATGACCCAATAAGCCCTCATATCAAATTTGGTCCAAATCTGCCTCTCGGTTTGGAAAATAGAAATTTTGGGAGGGGCAAATATTCTTGCCTCTCCCATAACAACGGCAAATATAGCCCCTCAAACTTCTCTTGAACAAATCTGAGTCTACACCTCAAAAGGAAGCTGCACGCCAAATATCAAGTCTCTGCTACTGCTGGTTCATGAGAAGAAGATTTTTTAAGATTTCAGCACACTTTTTGGGTGTGGCCCTACCAATGGGCATGGCAACTTGATTTGAACAAAATCAAATTGCGATGTCGTAACAAACTATTATCCCAAATATCAATTAAATTGGCTCAGCAGTTTGGGAGGAGAAGACGTAAACACCAAGTTCACGGACGACGGACGGTGAGTGATCACTATAGCTCTCCTGACTGAAAGTCAGGTGAGCTAAAAAATTATTTTGTTTTGAACCAGATACCAAGAAAAAAATATTGACAGAACTGTTCAGATAACAAACTGGTGAAGTATAGTACTAGTACAAAATAATGTAAACATTAATCAATCTTTGAAAATATTATCAACCAAAATAAGTTGGAGCTTACTGGTGAGAACAACCCCCCCCCCCCCCCCCCTCCTTATTTTTCTTTCAGCCTCTGCCTAAGACTGCTGGATACTCATGTTGTGAGCTTTCAAGAAAATGCTGACAGGTTATAGATGAGTGGGGGGGGGGGGGGGGGTTGTAAAAAAGGTGTACAAACTAAATTACTTGTGAAGACATGACATTTTCTTGCAGTTATCATGCAATATATTTCTCCCTTTGTATATCTGTACTCTTGTGTTTGGAATAAACATGCACGCATGTTTATTATTTTCCTGAAAATTTTCCACCCTGCACCATGCTTATTCCAGTCTGCACTTCTATTTAATTTTCAACAGAGTGGAACACATCCGAGGGAAAAATTGTGCATTTTGACTGCAGCAAATAAATTATTGCATGCATTTACTTACCGGAACCTCTATAATAAACTGTACAGATATGTTTATTTTGTCTGCAAGGGTAAGGAATCTAAAAACCGTACAATTCAAAGTAAGTTGCAGGATCACCACTTGGCACCATATTGACTGTAAACATGTATCCCACTTTTCCTACATTTGTAGCACCAGGTTCTATGTGGGTTTTCCAAAAAAATAATGCAAGAATGGTGAGAACCAGGTGTTAACATTGTAGGAAACGCAGGACACATACTAGTACTGTGACATTGCCTATAGTGGTCATCTAACCATTATCTTACAACTTATTTTGACTTCTAATGTATATGTCGCATGCTCCGATGGGATTTCCTACCCTGCACTTATATTCCAGTCTGCACTTTTATTAATTATGGCCATTTTTTCTACCCCGCACTTATATTGCAGACCGCACTTCTATTCGAAACACGAGAGTAGTATTATGTGGACAACCTAAAGCTTTTATTTGCAAGTGAAGCCCATTTCAAACAAAGGTTATCAAGACTTGAGGTAAAATAAAAAGAAGGCTAAATTTCAAGTCAGAAACTTTAATGTCTGTATAATGTTGAAAAAAAAAGTGCAAACTTACCAAGACTGTGCACAGAGTTCACTCAGAGTCAGAATGGAATCTCAAAGTCAAACTGCCTCAGACTCAGTTACTCCAAACGATCGAATGAATGAAAGCCCCGGAAGGTTAATTATTGCACAAAATGTCAGTTCTCGACCATTGTGTACGTTTGTTACAGTGCAGAATAGAAATGACCGATGTCCACATGCGATAGCCTTGTGGCAGTACTGCCAGTAGTGCATGTATCGTCAAGCCGAGTTCAAACTTATATTTTTAGTTTCAGTTTAAAAAGCACGAAATTTAAACAGAGCGCCCGGTTCGCACCGTATTGAAATTAAAATCCTTGCCTACATTTTCCATCCTCCAGATATAATGATGCCTGCACACACAATTTTGAAAACACATTGGAGACCTCATAATTTGTGATGTCTGATATGCTGAACGCAATCTTTTGAGTTTTGAGTGTTCGGATCGACATTTTTTTGCGAATAAAATGAATCAACAGCGATTCTACAGGTGGCAAGGTCAAAGACTTAAGACTGGTTCTCTGACAAAATTGCCCGTTTCTCTCTAAAATTCTTTCAACCGTTCAAATTGTCGACTATTTAATTAAATTAGCGATTAATTACAGTGAATTCTTTTTCATGGTTGGGTGTGTAATAAATACAGAACCACACTTATGTTTGAATGGGTTAACGATTACTGGACTCGAGCGTGTGGCGCTGGGATAACCACTCGAGCCTACTGGCTCTCGTGGTATCCCTGCACCACTCGATCTCGTCCAGTAATCGTTAACCCATTCAAACATAAGTAATGAAAATTGAAGGGTGATTTTTGTGAGTAACGCTGATCGTTTTTTGGCCATTACGTTGGGTAAATATACAGAACCACACTTATGTTTGAATGGGTTAACCATTACTGGACGAGAGCGAGTGGCGCAGGGATACCACGAGAGCCAGTAGGCTCGCGTGGTTATCCCAGTGCCACACGCTCGAGTCCAGTAATCGTTAACCCATTCAAACATAAGTGTGGTTCTGTATATTTACCCAACGTAATGGCCAAAAAACGATCAGCGTTACTCACAAAAATCACCCTTCAATTTTCATTATTTTTTTCATTTTTTTGTGTCAAAAAGCTTATTGCCCCCAATTGGAATGGGCTCATTGAGCTCGTTCCAATAAGGGGTTATAAGCTATGTTTTTGATGCAAAAAATTAGTTATTCAAGAATTTTATTTGCAAGTGTTGTCTTCTTTTCATGTTAGGTAAAGGGTTAGCTCCTATTTGAAATATGGGAAAAAATTTCAGACTGAAATTTCAACATTGATGTGCAGAGAATGAAAGTGTATTTGTGCCTTGATTTTTTTTGCGATGCATATTTTATCCATTATGAACATTTTGCAAAATAATAATACTTTAAAGCTTCAAAGGAAATTAAACTATTGCAGAATGGTGACATGATGTCAGACCAAACTATTTTCAAACTAGAGCTTGGCATATCTTGAGAAGTTAAAAAAAAAAGGGATATTTGATAACATTTATTGATTGATTTTTTACAGAATCAATCAAAAAATATTATCACACATCAAATTTCAAATTTTGTGACATTTTTGCTTGTGTTAAATACCTGTGATTACAGATATGTGTGCTTTCTTTCTGAAACAATAGTGTTTTAATGCATGTGAAACATTATCAATACGGATTGGTATTGTAACCTGGTATGAGGAATTTCATTCTGGTTGTACTTGTACATAAATGGTGAACTCAAAGGTCAACTCAAAACTTTCATAGTTGTTTCAAAATTAGAAACCGGTAGAATGCACTTTACAAAATATCTACGAGACTCAAATAAATCTCATGAAATCTATTTCAATTTCCTGTCTCATTTGTTTTGTGACTGTATCCATGGAGATTTTTTTTTAATGTACATCATGTTGTTTGCTCTTCTTATTGTAATCACTGTCATGTAGGGATAAACACATTGAAACATCTAGCTTTTCAATTATTTGCCTGTCTAATAGAGATGGGCATTATACTGAAAAACCAAACAGATACAGATATCATGGGGATACCGAAAAACCAAACTGAACCCATCACTGAATACCATTAATGTCTGAATTTTCAGATTTTCTTACATTTGGTACTTATAAATCCTTGTTGAGGCTTGGTAGCAGTTGAAGGGGTCAGTTTCATGAAAGAAGTGACTGATTTTCTTTTCAGTTTTGTTAACCCTTAATGGACTGGGAAATTGTCCTGAATTCCTTCTAGCCTACAACCTGTGCATGTCCAGGTGCTCAGCAGTGATTTCTGGCTGGATTAAGAGGCAGCCAAGACTTGACAAGAAATCACTGCTCAGGTGAGTTATCTATTGTTATCAGGACTCCTGACGATGGCATGTTAACCCTTTACCCAATGTAATGGCCAAAACCGGCTATTCTCAAAAATCGCCAATTAATTTTCATTATTTTTTTTATTTTTTCCTCAAAAAACATAGGTTATGATCCTCGTTGGAACGAGCTCATTGAGCTCATTCCAATGAGGGGTCATAACCTATGTTTTTGAGACAAAAAATTAGTTATTCAAGAATTGTTTTTTGCAAGAGTCGTCTGCTTTTCATGTTAGGTGAAGGGTTAATGGCATATGTTCTGAGATCGCAGGAGCCTGAAATGGGCCTTTGAGGGTTAAGGTTTGTTTGGAACAGATCACAAAATTACTGTAGATATCATTTGTTGGCAAAAGAATGGCATGTTGAGGTCATTGGCAGTGGAATTTGTGGTAGAATGATACAAGAACTTATTCTGCATTTTGCTGGTGTGAATTCCCCTTTGGTACTTGTTATAGCCCCCATATTATATTGAGATTGATATATATATCCTTAATTGATAATACTATGAGATTGATATTTTTCTGCATATTCTGACTGGTCAGACTCATTTGCACTGAGTGACTTTTGTTTACATCTTTGTTACACTAATCTATTTTTAAAGCATTGTACATATAGCTGTTGATTGTTTAAGTAGGTCAAGGACCTTGATTACTTGAATTATGACAGAATCACCCAGAAGCTAATAAAACTTTGCAGAAACTTCCTCTTCTGGGACATTCTATCTGGGTACTATATAAAGGTTTGTCAACAGAAAAAAAACAACTCATTTTTAGAAAGCCATTTCAGAAAGACTCACTTCAGTTGTTTCCATTGGAGATTATTATTGTTTCAGAACAGTACATTTATTATAGAAGCAGTGCTTCTTTGTGAATTTGGAAGATTGATTCCAAAAGAGAATTTTTAAGAGAATCTATTTGTCTTGGAAAAGAGAATTTTATACTTTCTGTGAAACAGAATATTATTTTGTGAAAAGCCAGGATTCTACTGGCTTATTTGGAAATTACCTGTGGCACCAATACTTCTTGGATTTTTACTCCATTTGAATTTTGCGGAGCATTTTATTATATTTTATTGGAGACTGCTTAAATTTCTAAGTGAAAATTTTATTACAAATCTACGGGATACTGTTTCTGAAGACACATTCTTGGATTCAATACTACCAGCTGGTAACTTTCTTCACAAGATTCTTCACCACTGGATTACTGGATTCTGTCAAAATGTACTTTGGACTAATTCAATAATTGATAAGTACCACTGTTTTTATTTTCTGTAAACCAATTAGTGTAAAAGATCTTTGTATCGTATTTTTCATATTAATTTTTTAAAAATTAAATTTCAGAATAGTTAAATTCATAGTTATTGTTGCTGATTCTCAGATTTCTTTCTGTTACCAATATCAATAATATTTACATACCGTAACAGAAATTGGGGGCTCATTGCCGAGATTGAATATAAGATAACGAGAAAGCTTTATTTGCTTATTGCAATTATTATTTTGGCTCACTTTCAAAACATTTAAATTTTCTTACAAAATTTCAGTATTATTATTCATATAATCTGAGAAGCAGCAAACCTTTCCATCATGGTATTTATTGTGACAGAATTTATTTCTGAATTTGAAAGCTCTCCTAGTTTGGCCCTTTTAGAATCTCTTAAGAAGGAAGATTTATTCCAACTTGTTCAGTATCTACAATTACATGCCACCCTGGTCTAAACAAACATAAACTTAAACAGCTCATTGTTAATCATTATATGGAAGAAGATCTTTTGCCTCGGTCTGAAACACCCGCCTCTGAACCACAATATACTGATGCCCTTGAACTCAAGAAATTAGAATTGGAATTAAAAAAGTTAGAAATACAACAAGAAATGAAAAGACAGGAAAATTAAATGAAATGAAAAGAATTAGAGGCTCAAAAAGAAAGGGAACAAATTCAGGCTCAAAAACAGGAAAAAGAATTAAAATGGAGGGAAATTGATATTCAGGCCCAAAAGGAAATAAAAATAAAAGAATTAGAATCTTGACATCAAGGCTCAAATGTAATTTCCCCAAGAAGATTTGATGCAACCAAACATGTTAGGCTAGTTTCCCCCTTTCAAGAAAAAGAAGTTGATAAATATTTTTCACATTTTGAAAAAGTGGCAGCAAGCTTAGAGTGGCCAAGGGATGTCTGGACTTTGCTATTGCAAAGTGTTTTGAAAGGGAAGGCCCAAGAAATCTATTCTGCTCTATCTTCTGAGCAAAGCAATAATTATGACACTGTTAAAGAGGCTATACTTAAGGCATATGAACTTGTTCCAGAGGCCTGTAGGCAGAAATTCAGAAATTATTATAAAAATGAAAATCAAACTCATGTGGAATTTGCCAGAGAGAACCAAAATTTATTTGACAGGCGGTGCCATTCAAAAGAAATAAGGAAAGATTACACAAAATTAAAGGAAATGATGCTGATTGAAGAGTTTAAAGGAAAGATACATTCAGATATAAAGGCCCACCTTGATGAACAAAAAGTTGACACTTTGAACAGAGTAGCAGTACTAGCAGATGACTATGCCTTAACTCATAAAATGAGTCATAACTCCACAAATTTTTGGCCCAACAAGAATTCTTTCCAAAGAGGACCTAGACCAACTTCAGATAAAACTCATCCTTCCAATCATCCTTCCAATCCTCCAAACTTTTCACCACCCAAATTTAATAGGAAGTTTAATAAGAATAAGTCATCTAATGCCAGCCCTACACCATTACGACCCAACAGTTCAACTAAAACTTGTAATTATTGTAAGAAATCAGGTCATTTACTATCTGATTGCTGGCTGTTAAAAAGGAAAAATGAGTCCTCAACTTCACAGAATGCATGGATAAGCACTGTTCCTTACCAATAAAAATACTGAGACACAGGGGCTACTCAGTCTTTAATGTTAGAAGGCATTTTGCCATTTTCTGAAGAAAGTGCTACTGGGGCACAAGTTCTAGTATCAGGTATTGAGTCAAACTCTTTAAATGTCCCACTTCATAAAACAAGAGGCCACAAGGGGCCTGAGGGCACTCACCTGACATGGTAGTCTAAATATCAAACCAGGGACTTGATTTGAATAAGCTGCATATGCCCCTCCTAAGAAAAGCATATACCAACTAGATGAAGCTGTTGTGCCCACACAATACACAGAATTTTTCCTTCTATTTTCAGTTCCTGCACTTTTACGTCCCAAAATTGAGATAAACGCATAAAAAACAGATTTGTTTTATTTTTATTTGGAAATTTTCGAAGTCCCAAACAAAATATTTTCAGCCTAAATTTTTTTTTTCTTCTTAAAATTGACCAAAATGCATAAAAAACCAAACAACAAATTTCCGGATTTTGGTCCAAAATTTTCGAAGTTCCACCCGGACCCCAAATTTTCAGTGTAAAAAAAAATAATTTTTTTTGTCTTAAAATTGACTGAAACGCATAAAAAACAAAAAAAAAATTCCCGGATTTTGGTCCAAAATTTTTTAAGTCCGACCTGGTCCCCAAATTTTCAGTGTAAAAAAAAAATTTTTTTTGTCTTAAAATTGACCGAAACACATAAAAAACAAAAAAAAATTCTGGATTTTAGTCTAAAATTTTCGAAGTCCCACCAGGCCCCCAAATTTTCAGTGCAAAAAAAAAAAAAAAAATTTGTCTTAAAATTGACCGAAACGCATAAAAAAACAAAAAAAAGTTCTGGATTTTGGTCCAAAATTTTTTAAGTCCCATCCGGCCCCCCCAAATTTTCAGTGTAAAAAAAACAAAAAAAAAATTGTTTGTCGTAAAATTGATCGAAACACATAAAAAACAAAAAAAAAATTTCCGGATTTTTGTCCAAAATTTTCCAAGTCCCACCCGGCCCCCAAACTTTCAGTGTAAAAAAAAAATTTTTTTTGTCTTAAAATTGACCGAAACACAAAAAACCAAAGAAAAATTCCAGATTTTAGTCTAAAATTTTCGAAGTCTCACCAGGCCCCCAAATTTTCAGTGCAAAAAAAAAAAAAAATTTGTCTGAAAATTGACCGAAACGCATAAAAAACAAACAAAAAATTTCTGGATTTTGGTCCAAAATTCTCAAAGTCCCACCCGGCCCCCAAATTTTCAGTGTAAAAAAGAAATTTTTTTTTGTCTTAATATTGACTGAAACGCATAAAAAACAAAAAAAAAAAATTCCAGATTTTGGTCCAAAATTTCAAAGTCCAGAACGGGACCCCAAATTTTCAGCCTAAATATGAACCCAGGGACTAGGCTTGAATAAACTTGAATCTCACCCCCCTAAGGATGCTGCATACCAAATATCAAAAGATTCTTATTGGTAGATCTGAAGAAGATTTTTAAAAAATATTCCTCATACTACACTAATTTGAACATTTGGGCTCCCATAGAGAGCCCAAATATGGACCCAGGGAATTGATTTCAATAAACATGTGAAACAATCTTCTAAAGATGTTATGTGTGAAATTTGAAAGCTTTTGGAGCAGTAGTTTGGGAGAAAAGTGGTCTTATATGTTTTTCCCATCACCCACAGTGTTACAAAATGCTGACTCAGCACTTTTTCAAAAGTCCCAGAAAAGTACCCCATGATAAAACCGATAGCAATTTTTTTTTTATCATTCCATTCTGTTGGTCCTAAGGAAGCTTCATGCCAAATAAGAATTCTCAGTGCTGTGCAGTTTTGGAGATATGGGCATTTTAATTTTTTTCTATTTTCAGTTCCTGCGGTTCCCATGGGGCGACAGGAAAAATTTTTTTTGCATAAATTAAGTACTTATGACCCAATAAGCCCTCATATCAAATTTGGTCCAAATCTGCCTCTCGGTTTGGAAAATAGAAATTTTGGGAGGGGCAAATATTCTTGCCCCTCCCATAACGATGGCAAATATAGCCCCACAAACTTCTCTTGAACAAATCTGAGTCTACACCTCAAAAGGAAGCTGCACCTCAAATATCAAGCCTCTGCTACTGCTGGTTCATGAGAAGAAGATTTTTTAAGATTTCAGCACACTTTTTGGGTGTGGCCCTACCAAGGGGTGAGGCAACTTGATTTGAACAAAATCAAATTGCGATGTCATAACAAACCATTATCTCAAATATCAATTAAATTGGTTCAGCGGTTTGGAAGGAGAGGATGCAAACACTATGTTCACGGATGACGGACGACGGGCGGTGGGTGATCACTATAGCTCTCCTGACTGAAAGTCAGGTGAGCTAATAAATTTAAGAAGTAGTTTAGTAAATGGGACTGTGACAGTAGGAATCAGACCTACTCTACCTGTAAAAGGTATTTCTTTATTATTGGGAAATGACTTAGCTGGTGACAAAGTCACTTCAGAACCTCAAATGGTGGATAAGCCGAGCACAGATAAAAGTATTATTAATTTGAAGGAATGTTTTCCTTTTGCCTTTCCAGCATGTGCTGTGACTCGGTCCATGGCAAAGAAAGCTGAGGTTGATAGCAACCTCAATTGTGTTGATTTGAACAGCCAAGCTGAGGATAAGAACAGTCACAGAATTATGGATTCTGAAGACATTGACTTGTCTCAGACATTTTTGAGTCAATGTGATGACTCCTCCAGAAATTGTAAAGAGGCCACTATGCATGAGAGTGATAGGGGGACCTCCTTGAATGTCATTTCCTGGACTTCTTTAATTCAGGAACAGGAAAGTGATCCTGATCTTGCCGAGCCACGTGAAAAGGCTCTAACAGAAGCTGAAGCCCAAAACTCCCCTGTCTGTTATTTCAGAAAATCTGGTGTACTTATGAGGAAATGGCGACCACCAGAAGTACCCTCCAATAGTGATTGGGAGGTTATTTATCAAATAGTTGTCCCCACTAAATACTGGAATGAAATAATAAGCCTGGCTCATAAAAATCCAATGGCTGGACATTTGGGAGTTAGGAAAACCTACTCTCATATTCAACAGTGTTTTTACTGGCCCAAGCTTCGACAGGATGTTGTCGAATTTTGTAAAACCTGCCACACCTGTCAAATTGTAGGAAAACCCAACCAGAAGATTCCTCCTGCTCCCCTTCAACCAATCCCTGCTTTTGAGGAGCCATTTGGTAGAATTATTAGTGATGGTGTTGGCCCATTGCCTAGAACAAGATCTGGAAAAGAATATCTTCTTACCATCATGTGTGCTTCTACACGATTTCCTGAGGCTATACCTCTAAGAAATATTAAAACTAAGACTATAGTTAAGGCCTTGATAAAATTTTTCACCACTTTTGGTCTACCCAGGTCAGTGCAATCAGACCAAGGCTCAAATTTTATGCCAAACATTTTTCATCAGGTGATCATGAGCTCAAAATTAAGCAGTACACATCAAGTGCCTACCATCCCGAAAGTCAAGGTGCTCTTGAACGCTTCCATCAAACACTGAAGACCATGATAAAGGCCTATGGGGAGGATAATGAGAAGGACTGGGATGAAGGAGTACATCTCCTCTTATTTGCAGTCCGTGAGACTGTACAGGAATCTCTGGGGTTCAGCCCTTTTGAATTAGTGTTCGGACACTCAGTGAGGGGTCCACTCACTGCTTTGAAGAAGAAATGGCTCGAGGAAGAGCCACCTGAAATTTTTCTTCTGGACTATGTGTCCACTTTTAAGGACAAATTGCACAAGAGAAATGGCAAATAAACATTTACAGAAAGCCCAGAGTCATATGAAGACCTGGTATGATAAAAAGGCGAAATTTCGCACCTTCAAACCTGGGGACAAGGTGCTAGTATTATTCCCTTCAAAGGGCAATGCTTTACAAGCAAGATATTCAGGCCCTTATATTGTTAAGCACAAGATCAGTGATACTGATTATGTTGTTGAGACTCCCGATAGACTCAAAAATACTCAGCTGTGCCATATAAATATGTTGAAAACATATTATGAGAGAGAACCAAGCTCTCTACCAGTCTCAACAGTCACCCATATGGATGAGGTGGAAATTCCTGTGGAGGATATTCATGAAGGCGGCGAAAAAGTACCTCTGAAGTTACAGAACTCAGATGTCCTGAGAGATCTACAAAATAAAATAGATTATTTACTGCCTGACCAAAGAAAAGATTTAGTTGATTTAATTTTCAAATATCAACACTTATTTCCCAATGTGCCTAGTAGGACATCTGTTATTTTTCATGATGTTGATGCAGGAGAGGCAAATCCCATCAAACAACATCCAGAAACTTAAGGAATGTTTTCCTTTTGTCAGGAAAGTGATCCTGACCTTGCTGAGCCACGTGAAAAGGCTCTAACAGAGGCTGAAGCCCAGATTGGGGTCTGTCGGTGGCCAAGTGGTGTGCGTGGTTCAGTATAGTTTCGCTTGGCGGTTGGCGCCGAAGGAAACTCTTTCGGCGTAGGTTCGTACCCCCGCCATGCCAATGTAAGCATCCATATAGATTGAACCCTTTCAAAGCTGAGATCATGCGAAAGGAAATACAGTATATGCTGGACAAGGAATCATTGAACCTAGCCATAGCAATTGGAGTTCGCCCTGTATACTCGTCCCAAAACCTGATGGGAGTTACCGATTTTGAACGGATTACTGTAAATTGAACAGCCTCACCAAAACAGACAATTAAACAATTCCAAGAATTGATGACTGCATTGACAAACTTGGCCATGCTAAATGTGTGACAAAATTTGACTTGTTAAAGGGTTATTGACAAGTTCCTTTAACAGAAAAAGCAAAAGAAATATCTGCTTTTGTTACCCCATTTGGGTTGTATCAATATAAAGTAACCCCTTTTGGCATGAAAAACTCTCCGGCAACGTTCCAGCGCATGGTTAACCACTTAATTGCAAACCTAGATCACAGTGAAGCTTATATTGATGATGTTATTATACACACAGATACAAATTGGGCTGATAATCTAAAGCATATTCAAGAATTTTTTGATAAAGTGACCCAAGCCAACCTAACTAATAACTTGGTAAAATCAGAATTTGGCAAAGCAACTGTAAATTATTTAGGTCATGTTGTGGGTCAGGGGCGTGTGAGGCCGATTGCGGCAAAGGTTGATGCCATTGTAAATTTTCCAGTACCAAGCTCTAAAAAAGAGCTCAGGAGATTCTTAGGCATGACTGGATATTATAGAAAATTTTGTTTAAATTTCTCAGATGTTGTCTCCCCTTTGACCAGTTTATTGAGCAAAAGGGTTGGGTTTGTTTGGATCGAGGAATGCCAGAAATCCTTTAACAGAATAAAAACTTTGTTAAATAATTCACCTATCCTGGCCAGTCCCAATTATGAAAAGCCCTTCAAATTATTTATAGATGCAAGTGACAATGGAGCAGGTGGGTATATTGCCCAGGAAGATTCCCCAGGTATTGATCACCCTGTATGTTATTTCTCCAGAAAATTTCTCAAACATCAAAAGAATTACTCTACAGTAGAAAAAGAAACGTTGGCTCTAATTTTGGCATTAACCCATTTTGATGTGTATCTAGGAACAACCCAATGCCCAATTACAGTTTACACCGATCATAACCGCTTAACTTTTATCAATAAAATGAAAAACAAGAATCAAAGATTGTTGCGGTGGAGTTTAGCCCTTTAAGAATATAATTTAGAGATTAGGCATATTTCGGAAAGAGATAATGTTGTAGCTGATGCTCTTTCCAGAATATCCTAATTTAAAATGATCTGTTCGGTCCCCATTCACTTTAAGTGTATATATATGTTTATTAAAAATTTGTGAAGATTATCGTGTGTGTATTGTAAACCAGTCAGAGCCTGCTAAAGTTATATAAATAGTTTTCAGTACCTTCAAACTTTTTCTTTGAAGGCAGGGTGTGTTATATAGCTCCCATATTATATCGAGATTGATATATTTTTTCTGCATTTTCTGACTGGTCTCACTCATTTGCACTGAGTGACCTTTGTTTACATCTTTGTTACACTAATCTATTGTACATATAGCTGTTGATTGTTTAAGTAGGTCAGGGACCTTGTTCACTTGGATTGTGATAGAATCACCTGGAAACTGATAGAACTTTGTAGAAATTTCATCTTCTAGGACATTCTATCTGGTTACTATATAAAGGTTTGTCATCAGAATATAAAAACTCATTTTAAGAAAGCCATTTGAGAAAGACTCACTTCAGTTGTTTCCATTGGAGATTATTATTGTTTCAGAACAGTGCATTTATTATAGAAGCAGTGCTTCTTTGTGAATTTGGAAGATTGATTCCAAAAGAGAATTTTCAAGAGAATTTATTCGTCTTGGAAAAGAGAATTTATACTTTCTGTGAAACAGAATAATATTATTTTTGTGAAAAGCCAGGATTCTACTGGATTATTTGGAAATTACCTGTGGCGCCAATACTTCTTGGATTTTTACTCCATTTGAATTTTGCGGAGCATTTTATTATATTTTATTGGAGACTACTGAAATTTCTAAGTGAAAATTTTATTACAAATCTACGGGATACTGTTTCTGAAGACACATTCTTGGATTTAATACTACCAGCTGGTAACTTTCTTCACAAGATTCTTCACCACTGGATTACTGGATTCTGACAAACTGTACTTTGGACTAATTCAATAATTGATAAGTACCACTGTTTTTATTTTCTGTAAACCAATTTGTGTAAAAGATCTTTGTAACGTTTTTTTTTTAATTAATTTTTTTTAAATTAAATTTCAGAATAGTTAAATTCACAGTTATTGTTGCTGATTCTCAGATTTCTTTCTGTTACCAATATCAATAATATTTCCACACCGTAACAATATGATTGAGGAATGTATTGAGATGGTCCCCAGTGTTTACATTAGCTCTCTTGACAGGCAGACGTTTCGTGGCAGTCATGGAAAGCATGATCCCTTGATTTTCATGATGTTTTCGTGTACTGTCTACATGTACATGACTTGTGTAGAGTATTCAATCTACATTTCAACACAAACCCTTGTGATTTAATGATTGAATATGGTAAATGCAAATGTAAGAAGACATTTGTCTGAAGCAGAAATGTGGCGGGCTGTAGGGATGGTAGAGCAAGGTTGGTGAAGCCCTTGGTGTCCACCATACGGTGATCACTAGAGCCTGGGCATGATTTCAGCAGTATGGCACACCAGTAAGACAGCATGGTGGGGCAGAGACAGGGCAACATCTGCAGCTGAAGACCAGTTTTTGATCATTCAGGCCAGTAGGAACTGCTTTGCCACAGCAACCCAGGTTCGCTGTGACCTTCAGAATGCATCCAGGGTAAATGTTTTGACGCAGACTATCCGGGCAAGGTTGCAAGAAGGTGGTCTCCAATCGAGAAGACCATGTATTCGCATTCTGCTGTCCCAGAACCACGGTATGAATGGGCCATGGACCAGGTTGGATGGACCAGAGAAGACTGGTGACCTGTCCTTTTTACAGATGAGTCAAGATACTGCCTATAGCTCACACAGATAGGCATTCTAGGGTATGGAGAAGACCAGGAGAGCGATTCCATGCAGCCAACATTGATGAGTATGACCGCTATGGTGGAGGGTCAATCATGGTCTGGGGCGGCATCAGCTGGGATGGACGTACAGAGCTCTGTGTCCTTGAACGTGGTACATTGACTGCACAATGGTATATTGATGAGATCTTGGATGTCCACGTCAGATTGTATGCAGGTGCAGTGGGTGACAGATTCATTCTGATGGACGATAATGCCCATCCTCATGTTGCCCATGCTGTCAGGGAGTACTGACAGAGGGAGGGGATTGAGCGTATGGACTGGCCTGCAAGATCCCCTGACCTCAATCGAACATGTCTGGAATGAGTTGCAGCTTGCAATTTCAGCCCATCCAGTCCAGCCAAGAAGTGTCCAAGAGCTTGGTGCCATGCTTGTCCAAGAATGGAACAACATTCCACAAAGGACCACCAGGAACCTAATTGGGAGCATGAGAAGGCGTTGTCAAGCTGTAATTAACAGTAATGGGTCTCATACTCGATATTGAACCCATACCATTTCGCTTTGTCAACTTTTTGGCATATTGAAAAATTTCCTCTTTTACCAATAATATCCATTTTCCATGGTTATCATATTCAAAAGCTAAAAAATAATGTCAAACACAAACAAAATCTTAATTTCTGTACTTAAATCATTAAAGATATAATTAAATAAAAAATATTTACACTTTTCATTACAATATTTCAACTAAAAACGTAAAACAGGTAGTTGGATATACTTGGTGCTTAGCAAACTTTGAGTAGTATATAATAAATTATTAAATGTAAAATAGTACAATTTTATAATCAATAAATATGGCATTGTCCATTTAGCACTTAGGGTGATGCCTATAAAGGAATATAATATTTCATGTTATCTTTTCCCTCTTCAATATACTGCTTGTTGGGCATAAATAAAATTTTACTAATAAAAGAATTTATGCTTAATGATCAGTCTGTTGAAGGCTTGGTCTAGCCACTGAATTTTGGATTAGCATGGGTTTAAAATAGAAGGTTCTGAATTAGGTGGTCACACAACAACACTCAGTTCACATGCTGATGTAATTAATGAGTTAAACACTGACCAATCAAAAGAATAGCCTTGGGGGAGGGAGGAAGGCGAAATCTTAGCATCCCCTCCAGCTGAATTATTCATTCCTTTGTTTCAACAGCCACTTGTTACATACAGTGGTGTCCAGTTCGTAGAAATTGTTGTCCCTGAGTCCCTCCCACCCACTCAGATCTTGAATTTGCTGTCTCAGCTGGTTGCCACATTGTTCACAGTGCTTATTCATTTATTGGAGTTTAAGGTCACTTTCAGCATCAAAGTTTACATTGCGACCTCAACACAAGTATGAAGTCATGTTTGGCCAATCGTTTATACCTGTATTGCCCACTTTAGAGGACCTTCACCCCAGGCATTGGTTACTGGGTCTTATTACTGGTTACCACAGTAAACAAGCACTGCTTGTCCTCAGTGCTTGTACGTTCATCTGTATATATCAACAAGGATTGTGCCAGAGTTCCTAGGCACGATTATAAATATTTCAAAACATTTCCCATGCTTTTCTAGAGTTTTTTCAGCAAGAACAGTTTTTATCTCGGGGAAAAGGTGGGTACACCCACTTGCTGTTGAATTGAAAAACATTTATTTCCAATTTTCAACTCAAGATTGTATATTCTGCAACAAAAAATGTTTCTGTTTATTTTTAATATATAATAAATTATTAAATGTAAAAGAATACAATTTTATCATCAATAAATATGGCACCATCCATTTGGCACTTTGGGTGATGCCCATAACAGAATATGTTATCTTTTCCCTCTTCAACATACTGTTAGCCGGGCATAAATTATTTGAAATACCACTTTGTTCTCCAAGAACTGTTACTGATAAGAGGTTTAACATGCAACAAAATGTGTCTAATGTGTGTGTGTTTGCATTAACTTGCTGAATTATACAAGTTTATAAAAAAAAATGAGAAGCATATTAAGTGCACGAAGTTGGTCCAATTATTAAATCTTTCAGTGAGTAACAGGTAACTAAGATGACAAAGTATACTTGTTAAATTTCATTTCAGAAGTATTGGAAAAAAGTATGTATTAGAAAAAAAATTCTCATCATATGCTTTTTTCGAAATCACAACTAAATTTCATTTATTTATGCCTATTATTTTTCCTCCAGTTCCAGATTTACAAATCTGTATGGAACAGGTGTTCATACGGATTTCCAATGACCAAGTATTTTTGCACTTGACATATTGGAACCATCTAAAGAACTAAACTCATTTTTGTAATCGGCCAATTGTAATGTCACATTCTGACCTAGATCAATATGGAAGCCGTGGTGACAGCTGATAAATCAAATGTCAATTGGAAAATATTTTTGTTCAAATCCAATGAAATTAAACTTATTCTATAAATGGCGAGTGATTTTATAACACTCAAGTTTTGACTTTGAAGTGAATATCTCTCAGATAACGTCAACAAATTTCTTAAAAATACGAACAAATAACCTATTTGAACACGATTTTTATTTATATTTTTTTGTTTTCTGTTTTGGTCACACGTCTTTGCCAATCACACCCAAGTTTTGGTTTTGTTTTTATTTCAAGCAGATGTCAAAACTATCAAATTCTACAAATAAGAGTGAATTTTTAAATTAATGGATTCTATGTCATAATGTCATGTAATAAACACAGAATGCCACAATGTGTGAATGCAATTTTAGTGCTGAAACAGTTAGCTGGATAACAGGTTTGCAACCGGTTATCAGCATAACCTGTTGGAAAAGCTGTTAACCGGATAACCGCTATATCTATAGTTTACAGGATAGAGTCGGGAAAATAAATAGCATTTGACAATGTAACATGAAAGGGTTAAGGTGTTGGAATGTTGAATGAACAGTTATTTCAGTCTTTGTGCTATCAAGTCATGGATAAATGTTTGTTACTCTGTATCAAACTGCCAACTGTCAAGGGCACTGCAGGCTGTTTTCTGCATGGGCAGCAGTGAGTAGGCCTACATGCCTGTCAATGTAACATGGTCTTCTTCAGACAAATTTGACATTCTTCTCTTGGATGAGGTGTTGTTAATTAGGCTTTTCCCTCTGGAAAAGACTATTGTTTTTGTACGGATTATTATTTTTTGGGTTTTTTTTTTTTTTTTTTTTCCACACATTTTGTCCGTACGATTCAGAAGCCATTTTCGAACCGATTTTCACGAAATTTTGCACACGCATAGAGGGGCACAAAATCTAAAAATGTACCGAAGCAAAATTTTCGATTTAACCCTTATTTCGTCAAAATTGGCAAAAAACTGCCAAAATTGGGGTTTATCGGCACTTTCTCGAAACATGTCTTGTAGATTTTTTTTATACATTCGTCATTGCTAGACCTGTCTGTGACACACCCTTTGGTACACACTACATATCAGGCGATGCATATGGTAACCCTCCACAGGCTGCCAAACATCGAAATTTTGATGAAATAGGCCGGTTTCAGGCCCCCACTGCACCCAAACAATACACGAGAGATAAACATAACTTCCTTTATTGGGCGTGGAATTCACCGAGGATCAATTTTGTCAGTAATAAGGGTGTTCAGAAAACCAAGCGTTAACCCATTTTGAGCTGGTTAAACAGCAATACCCCCATAATGCTCAAAAGTTCGTGTTTTCCGTGGATTTCTCTAAACGAGTCTTGTAGATTTTCAAGAAAAATTGGCCACTCTCAGGTCTTCGTGTGACATTACAAGTTGCATGGATAAAATATTCCGGTGAGCATTAGTTAACCCTCCCCGAGCTGCTAAACGTAAAAATTGTGATAAAATGGGCTGTTTTTAGTCACCAACAGCACCCAAACGGTATACCAGAGAGAAAGGGTCCTTCATTTATCGGACGCAAAATTGATCGGAAAATATTTTTGAAAGTGGTAAGGGTATTCAAAATTTGACGTCTTAACCCATTTTGGGCTGGTTGAATAGAGATACCCATTAAAATCTTAAAATACCCGTTTTCTGTGGATTTCTCTATCAACATTTTGTAGGTTTTCAAGAAAAAATCGGCTATTTGCAGGCCTTGGTGTGACATTACAAGCTGCATGAACAAAATATTCCGGTCAGCATTAGTTAACCCTCCCCGGGCTGTTGAAGGTCAAAATTGCGATAAAATGGGCTGTTTTTGCACACCAACAGCACCCAAAGGGTACACCACAAAGAAAAGTGCCTCCTTTTATGGAGTGTACAATTTATACAGAAACATTTTTGTAAGTAGTAAGGGTATTCAAAAGTCGACGTCTTAACCCATTTTGGGCAGGCTAAAGAGAGATATCCCTTGAAAGCTTTAAATTCCCATTTTCTGTGAATTTCCCTAACGGTAACTTGTAGGGTTTCAAGAAAAATTATCTATTCGTAGGTCTTTATGTGACATTACAAGTTGTAGGGACAAAATACTCCGGTGAGCGTTTATTAACTATCTACAAGCTGCCAAGTATCGTAATTTTGTTGACATTGGCTGTTTTCGGACTTGTACAGCACCCAATGTATACACTAGAGTTAAACATAATCACCTTTGTTGGAAGTGGAATTCACAGAGGACCATTTTTGTAAGTAATAAGGGTATTCAAAAAACCAAGCGTTAACCCCTGTTGGGGAGGTTAACAGGGATACCCATCGAAAGCTTAAAAATCGTTTTCCCTGGATTTCTTTACAAACATCTTGTAGGGTTTTCAAGAGAAAATGGCCGTTGATAGGTCTTGGTATCACATTACCAGTTGCATAGATAAATCATTCTGGTAGGTATTTGTTAACCCTCTATGGGCTGCTAAATTTTGAAGAAATAGTCTGTTTTTGGACACTAACAACATCAAATGGAAATGCCACAGAGAAACGTAACTTCTTTTACTGGACGCGAAACTGATAGAGAAACATTTTTGTGAGTAGTAAGGATATTCAAAAATCGAGGTCTTAACCCATTGTCGTCTGGTTAAGGAGATATACCCCTCAAAAGCTTAAAATTCCCGTTTTCTGTGGATTTCTCAAAAAAATCTAGCACGTTTTAAAGAAAAATTAACCATTTGCAGGTCTTTGAGTGACATTACAAGCTGCATGGACAAAATATTCCAGTAAGCAATTATTAACCCTCCAGAGCCTGGAAAGTATAGACATTTTGAGAAAATGGGCTGTTTTGGGGCACCCATAACACCCAATGTGTACCTGTGTGATAAGTTAACCTTCCTTATTGGAAGTAAAATTCACTGAGGATCATTTTTGTAAGTAATGAAGGTATTCACAAAACCAAGCATTAATCCGTTTTGGGCTGGTTACAGAGCGATACCCCTCAAAAGGGTAAAAATTCATATTTTCCGAGGATTTCTCTAAAAGCCTCTCGTAGGTTTTCAAGACAAATATTGGCCATTCTCATTTGAGAGTACTATACTCACCTTGTATGAACTCAAAAGTAAGTGTATATTTATTTATTATCAAGAATAACCGCCCATAAGTTCCACTCTCACCGTGTCCCGCTTCATCGGTCGCCAGTGGTCGATTTATCCAAACAAAATTACCAAGGTTACCACCTACCCCCCCCCCCCGCCTCTTTCACTCTTTCACCAACCAAACACACATTGAAAGGTACGCCTCACCTCGTATTCCACACTGCCCTGCATGATATCATTTATTATTTATTTATTGGTGTTTAAGGGCATATACTTATGCACAATGGCTAATCTACGGGTGGAGGAAGCCGGAGTACCTGGAGAGAACCACCGAGCAACGACGAGCAGCTGCCAGCTTCCCAACATCGTAACTCCGAACTGCAGCACAGGCAGGGTTAGATTGGTTGAAGACATGCGTACCGTCGACGTGCAGTACGCCTTAGTACATGGCGGCATCGTGCCCCCATATGGAGAATCAGAGTTAAGTGCCTTGCCCAAGGACACAGCATGGGAGTCCGAATTGATCGCTCAGACGGCCACCCATCCAATCATTAACCAGGCTCAACGTTGCTTAACTTCGGTGATCTGAAGAGAACCGGCTACCACAATGCCACCGCTCCGCCACTGCATGACAAGAAAGCAGTAAATAACGTTAGCTACAATGGGATCAGTTACTTATAATATCAAATAGTGTTGACACTATAGCGTTTCCCCGACAGTGGGTCCAGGTATATAATAGTCTGTAAAACGGCTATACACTGCCCCTCCTCCGCCCCAGAGTGGCGACGTGGCAGTATATATCCATCTTACTGACGCTATGTTGTGTCTAAGGAACCTTACAATAAAAGGTGGGGATCCCCAACATGGGAAGGGGGGGGGGGGCAGGTATATTTACTACTCTGTAGATTATCAAATGCAGTGGTGCATGGCGCCAACATTCCCCCGGCAGTGGGGCTAGATATATACTAGTTTGTAAGACGGTTATACTCCCCTTCTCCGTCCCAGGGTATATTTTATCTACACATATGTACAAACAACACTTCCTATTTTCGTATGTAATTATAGTAGTTTATAACTTCATGTTTGTCGTTGAATGTATGGATATCTTCATTGTAATAAATAAAACTAATCCTACAGGGAAAAACCAATTGGAGAGAAATTTACTTCTGCTATTAACAGACAGGTGATAGGTGAGCTCTGCAAGGTGTGAAAAAATGACATAATCATGCATAACAACTGTGGTCTAATAGGAGATAATTGATACAGGGACTATACATGACATGCTCAAGAATTTAAAGTTCACATTTTCTGCGGATATCTTCAACTGGTTCTTACAGATTTACAAGAACAAATAAACCCTGGAGAAGAAGTACTCTCGCAAGCCTTCATTAACCCTCCACAAACCGTCAGCTATCGAAATTTTAGATAAATTTGAGATACAATGGGCTATTTACATTAGACGCTGATTCTCAGATGCTGATATTAATATTAACCCTCTCCACAAACAATGATGATTTAACCAAAACGTTCTTTTATCACACTGGGTCATTTGAGACTATTA
The DNA here is from genome assembly GCA_031216915.1 of Pictodentalium vernedei. Taxonomy (NCBI): domain Eukaryota; kingdom Metazoa; phylum Mollusca; class Scaphopoda; order Dentaliida; family Dentaliidae; genus Pictodentalium; species Pictodentalium vernedei. The sequence goes on along the minus strand of CM062297.1, from coordinate 571,835,164 downwards.
TACCCACTTTTCTCAAGACATCAATAAAAATACTTTAATGATACAATTAAAAACAATTCTTCAGACACTCCAGGGTCATAAAAAATCATGGATGTTTATCCCTCTACAGACTGCCAAGCATCGTAATTTTGTTTTCAGACACGCGCAACACCCAACGTGTACCTGGGAATTACCCATAATCTCCTTTGTTGGAAGTGGAATTCACCGAGGACCATTTTTTTAAGTAATAAGGGTATTCCAAAAACCAAGCGTTAACCCCTTTTGTGGTTGTTAATAGTGATATCCATCAAAGGCTTCAAAATTTATGTTTTCCCTGGATTTCTTTACAAACATCTGGTAGCGTTTTCAAGAGAAAATGGCCATTGATAGGTCATGGTGTCACATTACCAGGTGATTGGATAAATTATTCCGGTAAGCATTTGTTAACCCTCCATGGGCTGCTAAATGTCAAAATTTTGAAAAAATAGCCTGTTTTTGAACAACAACAACATCAAAAGGGAATGCAACAGAGAAACGTAACTTCTTTTACCGGACGCAAAACTGACAGGGAAACATTTTTGTAAGTAGTAAATGGATTCAAAAATCGAGGTCTGAACCCATTTTTGACTGGTTAAGGAGATATACCCCTTAAAAGCTTAAAAAAAATTCAAGAACAATTGACCATTCGCAGGTCTTCGAGTGACATTACAAGCATGAACAAAATGTTTCGGTAAACATTTGTTAACCCTCCAGAGGCTGCCAAGCATAGAATATTTGGAGAAAATGGGCTGTTCTTGGGCAACCATAACACCAAATGTGTACCTACGAGATCAACATAACCTCCTTCATTGGAAGTGGAATTCACCGTCGATCATTTTTGTAAGTAATGAAGGTATTCACAAAACCAAGCATTAACCCTTTAGAGCTGGTTACAGGGAGATACCCCTCAAAAGGTTAAACATTTGTGTTATCTGAGGATTTCTTTAAAAACATGCCGTAGATTTTCAAGAAAAAATGGCCATTCTCTGATCTTAGTGTGACATTACAAGTTGCATGTACAAAATATTCCTGTAAGCATTTGTTAACCCTATGCAGGTTCTCAAACATCAAAATGTTGATAAAATCGGCTGTGTTTGCGTACCCACAGCACCCAAAGTTGGGAGGAGAGATCAAAATAAGTGGAAGTAGAATTCACTGAGAATTATTTTTGGAAGTATTAAGAGTATTCAAAAAACAACTCTTAACCCGTTTTGGGCTGGATAAACAATGATACCCATCAAAAGCTTAAAATTCATGTTCTCCCTGGATTTCTCTGAAAACATCTTGTACATTTTAAAGAAAAAAATGGCCATTCACAGTTCTTGGTGTGACATTACAAGTTGCATGAATAAATATTCCTGTTAGCACTTGTTAAACCTCTACAAGCTGCCAGACCTCAATATTTGGGATACATTTGAGATAAAATGAACCATTTTAAAATTGACACAGCACTCCGTGGGTATGTGTCAAACAAACATAACTCCTTTTGTCGGTCATTGACTTGTTGGAAGACGATATTGACATTAAACCAGTCCACCGTTAATGATGGTTTTTACCTAAAGAATTTTTTATCAAACTCTGTCATTTGAGATTACTATCTTCACCTTTTTCATAACATCAATGAAGGGACTTCAGTGAGACAGTAAAAAACAACAAGACACTGTGGGGGTCATGAAAAATCACGGAATCTCATCGGGAAAAGCCATGATTCTCCAGAATCATAAAGTCTAGTTGCAGATAATAATGCTGAAAAAATCCCACAGGGCTAGTAATGCTGCTTCCAGAATAAACTGACTGTTCGGTACTTTTAACCCTTTACCCAATGCAGACAAAATTTTGATATTGTCTGCATTGGGTAAAGGGTTAAAAGTATTTTAAAATTCGTTTTTCAATGGTCAATGTCGGACGAGGGACTCCTGGTGAATGGAGGCATATAATAATTTCTTACCAAACTACTTTCATGACTCACAACATATTCCTGCCAGATACTTCATTGCGAGGAATAGGTAAATGTAAACGTGGAACTATCTGTAACATTTGTCTTAGCATTGAACAGAAAAAGATACTCAAAAAATCTAAATTTTATAGTAAATTTCCTTTCTTATTATACCTACCACAATTGTTTACTACAGGCTTGCACTACAGTGGAAGTCCCTAACTCGGATAAAATACTCTCTATTTTTGTCGTTCCCAAGCAAGTTGGGAAAGAAAAGTGGTGCAAAAGCACCAATAAAAATAAGCCAAAACTGGGTCGAGTGCAACCGGCGCAGACCCAGTACGGGACGCTCTCTCCCAAGTACAACTCCACGACTTCCGTTGCCAGTGCGCATATACCGTCTCTAAAGACTCATTCTTTTTGAATCCGTAAACGTTAGAGTTATGTGATCAGCAGGGAGGAAAGATTCTTTACCCGTATAGAAGACGGGAGGGCCTCCATGTAAACAATTGTGGTAGGTATAATAAGAAAGGAAATTTACTATAAAATTTAGATTTCTTATCAACCTACTCACAATTGTTTACTACAGGCTGAATAGACAAAAGGCTGGAGGGAATCGCATAACCAACCCCCACATAACCCTAGTGCACTGGAACCGTGAAGTAGAAGGAAGAGGTCCCGAGGCTTATCAACCATAATGTCGCAATCATTGGTAAAGGACAATGAAAAGAGACATATGAGCCTGTGTGACACACAGACAGAAAAAGGGCAGTAACAGCACAAGGCTGAAACTGACCTTCAAGAAGCCTAATGGCGATGGCAGACAACAGCCTGAGCAGAAGAAAGAGGACCCAGGGCAAAAAGGTCCTCCGACTGCTCCTGCAACTGGCGTAAATAAAAGGTGGAGAAAGTAGAAGCTGCCTGCATAACATCCGACAACTTGACGGAGTTAGAATAAGCCCAAGAGGTAGACAGTGCCCGCACCTCGTGGGCAGAAATACGATTGGTAATACAATCGCCAGCTGCTAAACGACTATAAGCCGTACGAATAGCAAGACAAATCCATCGAGAAATGGATTGAGGAGAGATCTTCTGTCGACCCGGAATGAGAGACAGAAAAAAACGTTTTCTGCCCTTCCGTATGAAGCGTGTCCGATCAAGATAAATGCAAATAGCACGGACCGGACAGAGCAAAGGGCGAGTACCCTCAACAGAGGGAAGAGCCCTGATACAGATAGGAGGAGGAGTAGTATCTGGTAACTGATTCTTAGCCAAAAAGGAGCAATCAGTGGTAAAAGTAACACTGTTGGCAGAGCTCCTAAAAAAGCCGGGTCAACCGAGAGGGCGTGAAGCTCACTAACCCGTCTGGCCGAAGCAAATGCCATCAGAAAAGCCGTCTTATATGTGAGAAATTGCATATCCACCTGGGATAAAGGTTCGAACGGCGCCCCCCCCCCCCCCCCCCCCCCCCAAGCAAAGCAGTACCCACGAAAGATTCCATCGTGGAGTAAGCTGCAAAGTCCGAGGCCTTTTCAAAGAAAAGTGCCGAACAAGCTTGGAGAGGTAAGGATTAGTGCCGATACAACGCTTCCCCACATAAGAAAAAGTCTCTGAAAGCATAGACCTGTAACCCTTGATGGTAACAGGCTGGAGACCCCGAGAATCAAACAGATATACCAGAAACTCCGCAATCTGTGAAATCGAAGGATTGGCATAATCAACAGAGTGATCAGCACACCATCGACAGAAGACCTTCCATTTAGCTGCATAAGCTAAACCAGTGGAGTGCCTCCTTGAAGAAGAAATGCACTCCACTGCTCGTCTCGAAAAACCTCTACGGAGGAGACAGGACCTGACAAAAGATATGCGTGAAGGCACAATGAAGTCGGGTCGACGTGAAACCTCCTCAGGCGACCTTGACAAAGAAGGTCGCGACGTAGCGGGAGACGTGCCGGAACCGCCGCCATCAGCGAGCGGAGCTGATTGATCCACACCCGTTGAGGCGACAGGGGAGCGATCAGAATAATTTGACAACTGCAGGTTTGAATTTTGGCGAGAACCTGAGGAAGATTAGGAACCGGCGGGAAGGTGTAGCCGACTAGACCGTTCCAATCGAGTGACAGAGCGTCCACGGCAAAAGCCAGAGGATCTGGACACGGGGACACAAAAGTGTCCACCTGATGGTTCCAACGAGTCGCAAAGAGGTCGATGTGGGGACGTCCCCAGAGATCGCAAAGCGACTGGAACACTGCCCTGTGAAGCATCCACTCGGTGGAAATAACCCTGCCCTGTCGGGACAGGGAGTCGGCTAGGACGTTCAGACGACCGGGAATGTGACGAACAACCACTCCGGCGTGAACATCCTGAGCGAGCAGTAAAAGATCCCGAGCTAACTCGTACATCGGAAGCGAGTGCGTGCCGCCCTGGTTCCGAATGTAAGCAACCACTGTCGAAATGTCGGATAGTAGAAGGACCTGGCGATTCGACAGGTGAGGGATCCACTGCCTGAAACTCAGAAGAAGAGCAAGAAGCTCCTTCTGGTTGATGTGTAGAGCTGCTTGATCCTGGTCCCACATCCCGTGTAGGGAAAGACCGAGAGGATCCAACGTCGCACCCCATCCGAGATCGCTGGCATCTGCCGTCAGAACGCGATCGGACGTGGGTAAGTCCAGCGGAACACCCTGCGTAATCCACTGAACATCTGTCCAGGGAAGAAGGTGAGGATACAGAGCGTCCGGAAAAGGAAGCACCTGATCCAGAGAATCTACATTCGGTCTCCAACGACTGAGCAGAAAGTGTTGGAGAGGTCTGACACGCAGCCGACCTAGAGGAATGAGATCCGTCACCGAACCGCAGAGACCGATCAGCCGGAGAAAACTCCGAGCGGTCGCGGACCTGGACTGGGACAGAGTCAGAGCAAAAGCTGAGGGAATCACAGCCTTGGCCTGGGGAACAGCCACCAAATTGAATTTGGTTTGGAAAGACATCCCCAGATGACAAAACGACTGAGAAGGGACCAGGTCCGACTTCTCCTCGTTGACTCTGAATCCTAGCGACGTGAGCAAGCTCAACAGAGTGGCGACATCCGATTCCAGTAAGGCAGCATTGGAATGCCTCTGGAGGATATCGTCCAGATATGCCGAAGTAGTCACCCTGGACTGTGTGCGATGGAACGCTATCACATGCGACATCAGTCTGGTGAACGCCCAAGGAGCCAGGTTGAGGCCGAAAGGCATGGCCTTGAACTGGTAAACTCGCCCCAGAAAAGCGAACCTGAGATACTTCCGTGACGCCCGATGCATCGGAACGTGGAAGTAAGCGTCTCGCAGGTCGATGCTGGCTGCGAAATCTCCCTGGTGAATTGACTGGCGGACCGACCTGAAAGTCTCCATGCTGAACTTGGGAGCAATGATAGACTGGTTCAGGATATTCAGATCGATAACCGGTCGGAGTCGGCCGTCCTTCTTCGGCACCAAGAACAGGCGGGAATAGAAACCCACTGACTGAACGTTCTTGACGACCTCGATCGCCCCCTTTGCCAGGAGATTGGCAATCTCCGTGGACAAAAGTTCCCGACGTAAAACGTCTGAAGGAACTGTGGTTGGAAGAGGCACCCTTGACAGAGTGGGGTGCCGTCGGAAGGATATGCGCAGCCCGGACCGAACAACATCTAACACCCATGGATCGGATGTGATGGTGGTCCAATGGTCTGCGAACTCTGCTATCCTTCCTCCAACCTGGGACGAGTCGAGGTGAGGACCTTCATTTCGAGCCCCGACGAGGCCCGCGAGAGGAGAAACCACCTCCTCTGCTAAATGAAGAATCCTGAGACTTCCCTCGATTCTGCCGACCCCTACCTTTACCCCGTGAGTAAGAAGTAGAGGCGGCGGCAGAAGGACCAGCCTTTTGCTTCACAGAGGAAGCAGAAGGGTACTTGTTAGGCTTGGAACGGCCCTTGCCTCCCCGAGAAGGCTGATCAAGCTGACGAAACAGCAGCTGATCTTTGGAATGACGTAGGACGTCATCCCGGACCGTCGACACGGAACCATGGAAAAGTTGCGGACCTGCCAAAGAAGCAGATCGAAGAGTAGCACGCTGCTCCTCGGGAAGGGATCGTCCTGTGTCCAGCACAGCGTCCCTTCGAACTAATTCCAAATTGGCCGTGTTACAGGCATGCGTGTGAGTAAGGTGCATAAGCGCCTTGGACAGCACACACAAAGGAGCCTGTACCTCGTCAAACTTATCTGGAGGCAGATAAGCAGCCAAAGCTGAGACGACGTGATCTGAGAGAGAAAGCATGCCAAGCATCTCTCTAGATAAGCCCAACGTGGACTCCAGAGTCGTCATTGGATTGACGGCAGACTTGGGCTTGGAAAGCCCGAGGGAAGTGGAGTCCTGATCCAGAACCGTCAAAGCCTGGCAGACTGATGGATTGGCGGAATCGTAGGAACGATAACGCACAGGAGGCAAAAAGGTGTCAACCCTGGTGAAGAACGAAGTCTTCAAAGCCTTGGAATTCAGCTTGGCATCCAATGCTGAAAAAGCCTCAACCACCTGCACCGACTGGCACGGTCAAAGGCGCCCAGAAGCAGGTTGGTCCATAGGCTGTTGGCGCGCGACCGATGATCGCGGCCAGGCTGACACTGTCGGCTGGTTAGCAGGTTTGAGCTCAGGCAGAAACCCAAACACAAAGTCAAGAGCTGCCCCCAAGTCCGAAGACTGCTGGCCCTCGACCTCAAGCATGTCGGACTCCTCCCCAGAGTCGGAAGACACATAGCCCATCGTGGGCAAACCAGCCGACGCCTCCCATGGTGTCGGGACACCAGAGGAATCGGAAACCGGCCTGTTTCCAATCCCGGGAGGCGGCGCCATAGGAGGCGCCTGGAAACCACCCATAGCCTTGCTGGAAGCAACAGGAAGGCTCTTAGAAAGAACCTGAGTGAGTAAGGAGAGGGCCTCCCTAAGCTCACTGCCTGTACCGACCGGTTCGACAGGGGAGCGAACCGGCAAAGTGGCTTCACCTCTGACCCTCTTAACCAGCGAAGGGTCACGATCCTCCAAAACACCCGACGCGGGACGACGGGCGGCAGCAGAAACATCTGAAGGCAGACGTGTATAGGGGTACGATGCACCCCGAGGATCAATATTGCGAGAACTCATGAGAGTCACCGCGGACCTCTGCGGGGCAGAAGGTCCAGGCTGCACAAAAGGCGTTGGTCCCCCAAAACTGGTCGTGTGACCAGAGTGAGTAGACGGAAACGCCACGGAGTTCATAGTGTTTCCACTACGAACATCCGAATCCAAAGACACAACTGTGGTGCTCGACGGCGAAGAGACCACAGCGATGGGCTCGGCCGGCAGCCCCTTCCGACTTCGCCGAGTTGAAGTCAGGGAAGGCTGAGGCCGATATCCCACGTCTACAGTATCGGACAGTCCTGCAGTCCCCTGCAGCGAAAAGCCGATGCCGGCTGAAACAGATAACGAAGCAGACGGGCCAGCAGCAGTAGTAGATACGTCGAGAGTCGTTGAGGCTGGTGAATTAGTGGAGAGAGCACACCGGCTCGGCTCCGAAGGAGGAGTCACAACCCTAGTGACAGCCTCAGATGTCGACTGGAGGGGGACCGTAGTCCCGGAACCAGGCATCTCTACACCAGAACACTCAACGGCTCCCGCAGTATCCACCACAGGAAAAGACTGCACATCCCCCACGGAGGAGGAATAACTCTCACCAGACAAAGTCGGCTCGGGAGGCCCCGAACGACCACGTTCTCCTTTCCCACGGGAGCGGGAGGCACGGCCACGAGAACGAACGACACGGTTTACTGACGCCCAGAAGGTGGAAGACCATGTTCCACAGACACCACACGGCCGCTCGGCCGAACACCCATTACAGGAGGAACAAGATGAATGTACATCGTCCACATGCTTTGGCAGCAGACATTACCCACAGGGAATTGTCCTGGGCATGATAGAGGTGAGAGGAGCAGAGAAGGTGAGATGAGAAAACAGAACACCCCCAAAGAAGAGAGAAAGGTGACAGAAACAAAGACCCCAGAAGGTCGACCGGGAACCACCCAACAGGAAGACTACTCTCAAAAGAAAGAAGAAACACTGCAGGAGTGGTACCCCGCTGACACCTAACTCTAACACAATTAGAAAATTTTGCAAAAAAAGCATTAACAATAATTGTGAAAAAATCTAAGTCCGAACCGCGTGGCACGCGAAATTCGCGCGCGACTCGAGAGAGAGCAAATAAATATACATTATGGACATATAATAGAAAAGAGAATATATAAAACACTGTTCCTGAGAATACAAAGGATACACTGTGGTATAATGAATCAGGAATCATCAAACATCGAGCTGGTGGAACGCTGATAAGCGTGCAAAAACATCTCGACACGAAGCGGATTTTAAAAAGAATGAGTCTTTAGAGACGGTATATGAGCACTGGCAACGGAAGTCGTGGAGTTGTACTTGGGAGAGAGCGTCCCGTACTGGGTCTGCGCCGGTTGCACTCGACCCAGTTTTGGCTTATTTTTATTTCCCAACTTGCTTGGGAAAGACAAAAATAGAGAGTATTTTATCCGAGTTAGGGACTTCCACTGTAGTGCAAGCCTGTAGTAACAATTGTGAGTAAGTTGATAAGAAATTAGGAGTACATAATCACCCTTTAATCACATCAAATTCAAACCACTCAAGGTAAGAGGCTCTTTGCTAATACAGTTAACTATGCCTAACTACAATTTACAAACGGGTTGGAATTTTTTAAAAATAATATCAATGACTGTCACAATCGTCCCTCACTTCAGATGCGTACTCATGGGAACAAATCGCACACACAAACTTTGTTTCAGGTGCATGGCATGCCGTGGATTTTCAAATGGCAAGGCCTGGTTTTGTGGCCAGGCAATGCAGGGTGACCACTGTTACGATGTATCATCACTATTATGTGGGACCATTGCAGTCATATAAATTGTTAACGATCATTTGCACATCGGCAGTTTCCGTTGGCACTCAAAGGTGTTCGTTTGTTTACATTTTGCGGAAGTTAGGTGGCAGGTTCTGAATGGTTTTCTCACCATTCCTTACTGATTTTGCGTCGTAGACAATGCAATAATACCAGCAGGTTGAAATTAATGGATATCTGGTTATGCCCGATGGTTAGCCGGTTACAAAAATGGGCCAACCATTTCAGCACAAGAATGCATTCGTCAATACAGCACTCATGCCATTGTGGAAGGATAGAACTTGAAGCTTTGCTTCTCTTTCTATCATTCCACACTGACATTCGAGCCCAAACTGACAAATGCATTCACACATCACAACATTCTGTGTATTTATTATTCAACAGGCCAGTCATTTTGAGGTGAGCAACTGCATTCATCCTCTTTGGCCCATCCAATTTGAAAATGAGAGCAAAAAATGTCCCACTAGAAAATCTTTGATAAACTAAGGGATTCTGAAATCTGTGTTCACATATTAAATCTAATGTAAACATACCACGCATCTCTTATAACTGGTAGAGTGCTAAATTATTTTTGGTTATCAGAATTTGTTCACAAGTCTTTGTCTTGTTATAATTTATTGGAGAGTGTCTATAAGCACTCTTTCATAAATTGTAATAAGGCAAATCCTTACAGACTAAATAATTTTACATCAAAGACAATACACAGCACATTCATGGAACATGGGCCCAATGAGTTGTAGTACTGGTACTTCAGAATGAAGCCCCAATATGGAATTCCAGCACTCTACCAGTTAACCTTAAAGGGTCTGGGTAATTTTCCAGATTTCTACAGCACCAAACCTTCTTAGTCTAATTACTTGACAGGCAGTGATTTATAGCAAAGTCCTGGCTGCCTCTGAAGGCAGCCAAGACTTTGCTACAATCACTGCCAAGGTAATTTGGCTATTCTCCACATGATCTCCGCTTTGTTGTATGTTAAAATTATCTGTTCCAGGAATGTTAAGTCTCAAATTTTTAGAGGGAGAATCCCTATTTTCCAGAACATATTTTTTTAAAATCAATTCAAATGAGACTTACATGTAAAATCATGAATTTTAACAGAATCTTGCTATAAAGTAAAAAAAATTCCCTCTTAACTGGCAGAGTGCCAAATTATTTTTGAAAGATGAACATGAGTATTTTTTCAAGGTACAATGCTATCAGTAAGTGGAGCCTTAGTTTAGAAAAATTCTGTTGAAAAATAATTGTTTTGTTACTATTTATTGCAGAGTACCCTTGCATTCTCCAAAGAATTGTATTGTAACAAAACAATTGTATATGGCCATTTTTTGTTCTACTTCTTTGCCAACAATAAGCTAATGCACACAGCGTAAAGCTGCTAAAGTGGCTTTCTGCTCTTTTTAGTAGAGCCATGACAGTGGCTTCTAGCACTCTATCAGTTACATCATATAAAAATCAAAATTTCACTATTTTGGCTCTCGCTATTTTACAATTCCCCAGTTTAACATATCTAAGGAACAAGTTGGATCAAAGCTTGTTTGTCAGAGTTGGATTGCAATTTTTGAAGGCTGACAGCTCCTAATGGATGGTATTAACCCTTTACCTAATGAATCGCCCGTATCCGCCCGGCTTTCTGCTCTTTTTAGTAGAGCCATGACAGTGGCTTCTAGCACTCTATCAGTTACATCATATAAAAATCAAAATTTCACTATTTTGGCTCTCGCTATTTTACAATTCCCCAGTTTAACATATCTAAGGAACAAGTTGGATCAAAGCTTGTTTGTCAGAGTTGGATTGCGATTTTTGAAGGCTGACAGCTCCTAATGGATGGTATTAACCCTTTACCTAATGAATCGCCCGTATCCGCCCGCGTAATATGCAAACTCAGCAGATGAAAAAATTAAATTTTTCAAAATATTTCAACAAAGCAATATCATGTGACCCCTCATTGAAACGAGCTCATTGAGCTCGTTCCAATGAGGGGTCACATGATATGGTTTTGTCGAAATTTTTTAAAAAATTTTTAAAAAATTATATTTAAAATAATAAATTTTGATATTGTCTGCATTGGGTAAAGGGTTAATGAAAAGCATAAGGTACAAGGTTTCCCATCCTAGTTAAATGGCTGTTTTAATATAAAGGGTTGCCCTTCTTAACCAATTTTCCAAGAGGGCAGTAGCCACTCTCCTGTGATTTTTAAATTGATAGACCTGTTTCAAAATGTGATGTATTCAACAAAACTGCTAAAGATTTTCATTTCATAATTTGCAGGTAAATACCTGAAAATCATTTTCACAATACTCCACTTTACTGGTAAATTTTAAACAATTTTCTATCATGTTTTTTAAACTGACAATTTATTTACTGGTGTTTAAGGTGACATATTTCTGTACAATGGCCAACGGAAATACCATGGAAATAAAGTAAAGTCCAGGCAATTGTTTTTTCTAGGTTGCCCATTTTAGAGGACTTCCACTCCAGGCAATGGTGACCGGGTCCTATTTTACCAGCAAAACAGAGCTGGTTTACCACAGTAAACAAGCACGGCTTCACTTCCCAGTGTTCCCACGGGGGGTTTAAACTGACAATATATATTTATCCTTGAAGGAATAAAAGCTAAATTCTGATTCCAGAGTGCAAAAAATTCTTCTGTCATGAAATAGGTAAGGTATCTTATAAAGAAATTTTACTTGTAAAAGCCTTTATGCTGGGTCATCGGACTTCTATTTAATTTTCATGTCTACTAGCATGGTTCTACAGCAAGAACAACAGAGGACATTATGTAATCAATTAACCATGCTAATAGGACACTGACGTATTTCAGCCAATCGGAGCAGCAGCTGGTCATCTCTGAAGAACCAGCGTGTCACCTCAAGCTAAACTGGTCATTCCATTGTTTTATCTCAGTCAGCAAACATTCAAATTAAATTTTTTTTTCCTCAATCAGGATTTACTCTTGGATCGCAACAGGTTAGCACCGTATTTCGTATATATTCTTTAGTTACTTGGCTTTATTCTCAAGTATGGCACTGAAAATGTTACTTTTTGGCAGTAGTTTTGTGAGCAAATTTGTCGAATATCTTTTACCTCAAACACTTGGAGTGTGTCACCCACTGGTCCATCATTTTGAAGATTCCCTCACTTTGAATCAGGAGGTTTCGCCCTTGGTTATCAAATGTTTTGGTGTGAGCGGGCTAACTTATGAAAAAATAACTGGCGGTCATTTACGTCAAATTCAATCCTTCGCACCTGATATTATGGTCATTGTGTTAGGTGGAAATGATCTTTCATCTTCGTCTCCCAGTACCGTGCTCTCGAGGGTTCAGGAGTTTATTATGTGGCTAGAGCGGCAGACCCTTGTCCAGGTGATTTTTTGTGTGTGAAATTCTTCACCATTTTCGAGTGGGTTTTCTCCACACACCCTCACGATATTGGGCGCTTCAATCAACACGTTGAGAAATTGAAAGCCAAGTTAACGGGGGATTATAAAAGTATCTTTCAGACAGGACTGAGGTATATTACAGGCATAACTGAGCTGGAAGCAGGACAACTGTCCCCCAGAAAACTGCCTCTCCTGGAAAATTCCCCCCAAAAATGCCCCTGGAAAAAGCCCCCCCCCCCCCACCCCAGGAAAAGTTCCCCCTGTGAAAATAACACTCCAGAAAATCCCCCCCCCCCCCCCCCCCCCCCCCCGAAAAAAAACCCATGCCATCCTAGGAAAATAAAACCTCATAAATATGCCCTGCCAAAGTAATATCAGATTGCATTGGATTTTTATGAAAGAACAACTATTTCAGCCCCTCCATTGTCAGTACTAAATGGAAAATACATGTCTGAAGGCATTTCAAATTAAAGTGTGAGTACTGATGGGCCTCATCAGTACGTCTGTGTATACACATGTCTGATGTGTCGAACAGCAGGCATCTGTGCTTAAGCAGTTTCACTTCTACAAGCCACACACTGTGCGGTCTGCTCTGTGTCCCGAGCTCGGTGTTTCATACTTTGTCTGACAACAAGAGCCTCTGCTATTCCAAATTCAGGTGCATGGAAATGTTCATTGACAGTGCCTACTATAATATAACATTGTCCTTAACCTTAACTTTACACAGGAAAACCACCGCCTCTTACTCTCAAAAGAAATGACACCATTTGCCAAGTTTTTCAGTTTTACATATACATATTCAGCATCAATGTATTTAGAATGAATGACCATGTTGAGACTCTACAACTTCCATTTTGGCAATGACAAAAAACACAAAGATATTATTAGTTTTTAGCCCTTTACGCAATGCACAGGATATCAAAATTTATTAGTTTAATTATTATTTTTCAAGGTTTTAAAAAAAATTTCAACAAATCCATATCATGTGACCCCTCAAAGGAACAAGCTTGAGTCACATAATGTATAAATTTTATAGTAAATTTCCTTTCTTATTATACCTACTGAAATTGTTTACAACAGGCTTGCACTACAGTGGAAGAACCTAACTCGGATAAAATACTCTCTATTTTAATCTTTCCCAAGATTTGGGAAAGGAAAGTGGTGTAAAAACACCACGAAAAAAAAAGCCAAAACTGGGTCGAGCGCCATCGGCGCACACCCAGTATGGGACGCTCTTCCATAGTACAAATCCACGACTTCCGTAACACAGTGCGCAATGCGTCAATTCGTCATTCTTTTGATTCCGAACAACACAGGAGTTATGTGATCAGCGGGGAGGAAGGATTCTTATCCGAATAAGAAGACGGGAGGGCCTCCATGTAAACAATTTCAGTAGGTATAATAAGAAAGGAAATTTACTATAAAATTTATACTTCTTATCAACCTACCTCAATTGTTTACAACAGGCTGAATAGACAAAAGGCTGGAGGGAATCACATAACCAACCCACACATAACTCAATAGCACTGGGACCGTGGACAGAGGAAGAGATCCCTAGGCCTATCAAACCATAGCATCACAAACATTAGAAAAGACAATGAAAGATGAGGCGTATGGTGAAGTACGACGCACAGACAGAAAAGGGCAGTAACAGCACAAAGCTGGAACTGACCCTGAAAAAAGCTGAAAGGCTGGGATAGACAACAGCCTGAGCCGAAGAAAGAGGGCCCCAAGGTTCTTTGTCGGATCCTGCAACTGTCGCAGATAAAAGGAGAATGTAGCATTTCTCCAGAAGGCTGCCAGTATAACATCAGTCATCCGACAACATGACAGAGTTATTAAAAGAGGAAGACAATGCACGCACCTCGTGGCAGAAAAAAAAAACAATTGGTAATACAATCACCAGTAGCTAGATGAGCGGAAGCTGCACGAATAGCAAGACAAGTCCATCAAGAAATGGATGCAGGAGAGATCTGGCATGTGGGAAAATGCATATTCATCCAGCATAAAGGCGTGAATGCCCCCCCCTCCCCCCCACCCACAAGCAGAGCAGCGCCCAAGAAAGTGACCATCTTGGAGTAAACTGCAAAGTCCTAGGCCTTTTCAAGGAAAAGAGCTGAACAAGCTTGGAGAGGCAAGGATGAGTGTCGAAACAATGCGGTATCACATAGGAAAAAATGTCTCCGAAGCATGGACATGTACCCATTGCTGGAGACCCCCAGAAACAAACATATACCAGAAACTCCGCAAGCAGTGTGATCGAAGGAGTGACAGAAGCAACAGAGTGATCGCACACCATCGACAGAAGAATCTTCCACTTAGCCACAGAGGCTAAACCAGTGGAGTGAGTGCCTCCTTGAAGAAGACAAGAGGCCCCATGGGGCCTGAAGCGCTCATCTTGTACAGAACACAATTTAAACAGAGTCTAAGAATGAGTCTACATTAAGCAAGCCATCTCCATAGGCTACACTGTCAATCCTTGAGTCCCTCAGGAGTGACAAAAATAATCTGGGCATCATGCCTTTTCTTCAGTTGATCATAAGTAAAATGTAGAGCTCCCCTATGAAGCCCCTTGATACAACCTATGTGGATTAATCTTAGTACCTCTAGAGGGTACTGAATACAAATTTTTTAATTCTTCAGCAAAATGGCCAATTCCGGCTCCCATAGAGAGCCCAAATATTAACCCAGGCTCTTGATTTGAACACAGTTAAATCTGACTTCCCTAGAGATGTTGTGTACCGAATATGAAAGCATTCTGACCGTTGGATCTGAAGAAGAGAAATTGTAAAGAAATTTCTTCGAATTGCACCAAGTTCAAATTTGGGCTACCATAGCGAGCCCAAATATTGACCTATGGATCCGATTTGAACAAACTTGAATCTGACCCCCCTAGAGATGTTGTATACCAAATGTGAAAGCATTCTGACAAGTGAATCTGAAGAAGAAGATTTTTGAAGAAATTCCCTCATATTGTACTAAGTTAAATTTCATGTTCCCATATGGAACCCAAATATTAACCTAGGCACTCGAATTGAACAACCTGAATCTGACCCCCCTGGAGATGTTGTATACCAAATATAAAAGCATTCCGACTGGTAGATCTGAAGAAGAAGATTTTTAAAGAAATTTTCTCATATTGCACTAAGTAAAAATTTGGGCTACCATAGTGAGCCCAAATATATACCTAGGGATCTGATTTGAACAAACCTGAATCTGACCCTCATAGAGATGTTGCATACCAAATATCAAAGCATTCTGACTGATGGATCTGAAGAAGAAGATTTTTTTAAATTACCCTCCATATTGAACAAGGATAAAATTTGGGCTTCCATAGGAAGCCCAAATATTAACCTAGGGACTTGGTTGAAACAATCTAGAATCTGACCCTCATAACAATGATGTATACCAAATATGAAAAGATTCTGACTGGTGGTTCTGAAGAAGAAGATTTTTAAAGAATATTCCCCATATTACCCTATGTTAAAACTTCGGGCTCCTATAGAGAGCCCAAATATGAACCAATGAGCTTTATTTCAACAAACTTTTATCTGACCCCCCTATGAATGCTGTATACCAAATATCAAAAGATTCTGATGACTGGTTCTGGAGAAAAGATTTTTTAAAATTTTTGCAAATATGCTGACTCAGCATTTTTTCGATGCCCATTACAGAACACCCTAACATAACCGATGGCAACTTTTTTTTACCATTCAATTCTACTGGTCATAAGGATACTTCATACCAAATAAAAGCTCTCTGTTCCGTGGGGTTTGGGAAATATGGGCGTTTGAAAATATTTCTATTTTTAGCTCCCAGGGTTCCCATGGGAATGTGGGAATTTTTTTTTTTGCATGGGTCAAGTACTTATGACCCAATACTACCACAAACCAAATTTGGTTCATACCGGACAATCGGTTCAGAAAATAGAAATTTTGGGCAGGGCCAAAAATCTTACCCCTCCTATTACAAAGCCAAATATTACTTCACGAACTTCGTTTGAACAAACTTGATTCTACACCTCATATGGAAGCTCCATAGCAAATATCAAGTCATTGCACACACTGGTTCTTGAGAAGAAGATTTTTAAAATATTTTGGAGCATTTTCCCCCACTCCCTCCCTGTGGGGCTGGGCATTCTGAGTTGAACAAAAATGAAATGCCCCTTTGGGACCATCACTCGCACAAACTTTCACTTCAATTGGCCCAGTGGCTTTGGAGGAGAAGACCAAAACATGGTGTTGACGGACGACGGACGGCAAGCGATGAGATTAGCTCAGCTTGACTTTGTCAAGATGAGCTAAAAAGCAACTCCACTGTGTGTCTCGAAAAACCACTACGAGGAGACAGGACCCGATAAAAGACATGTGCGAAGGCACAATGAAGTCGGGTCAACTTGAAAACCTCCTCGGGCGACTTTGGCAAAGAAAGTCGCGAGGTAGAGGGAGACATGCCGGAACCGCTGCTAACAGAGAGCTGAGCAGATTGATCCACACCCACCGAGGCGATGGGTGTGATCTAAAGGATTCAACGACTGCAGGTTCATATCTGGGTGAGAACCTGAGGCGGAATCGGAACCGGTAGGAAGGCGTAGTCGACAAGACCATCCCAAAGGAGGGCCAGAGCGTCCACGGCGAAAGCCAGAGCATCTGGACACGGGGACATGAAAGTGTCCACCGGATGGTTCCAATGAGTCACAAGAGATCGATGGAACCCGCCATGTGGAGCATCCACCTGGTGGAAATGACCCTGCCCCGACGGGACAGGGAGTCGGCTAGGACGTTCAGACGAGCGGGAATGTGACGAACAGCCACCCCGGCGTGGACATCCTGAGCGAGAAGTATAAGATCCCAAGCCAATTTGTACATTGGAACAGAGTGCGTGCTGCCCTGGTTCCGAATGTAAACAACCACCGTCGAATGGTCGGACAACAGAAGGACCTGGCGATTCGACAGGTGAGGGATCCACTGCCTGAAACGCAGAAGAAGAGCAAGAAGCTCCTTCTGGTTGATGTGTAGAGCTGCATGATCCTGGTCCCACATCCCGTGAATGGAAAGACCTAGAGGATCCAACATCGCACCCCATCCGAGATCGCTGGCATCTGCCGTCAGAACGCGATTGGACGTGGGTAAGTCCAACGGAACACCCTGCGAAAGCCACTGGACATTCGCCCAGAGGAGAAGGTGAGGATAAAGATATTCTGGAAACTGAAGCACCAGATCCAGAAAATCTACATTCGGCCTCCAACGACTGAGCAGAAAGTGTTGGAGAGGTCTGACACACAGCCGACCTAGAGGAATGAGATCTGTCACCGAACAGCAGAGACCGATTAGCCGGAGAATACTCCGAGCCGTCGCGGATGTGGACTGGGACAGAGTCGGAGCAAAAGCTGAGAGAATCACAGCCTTGGCCTGGGGAACCGCCACCAAACTGAATTGTGTGCAGAAAGCCATCCCCAGATGATAAAACGACTGAGAAGGGACCAGGTCCGACTTCTCCTCGTTGACTCTGAAACCTAGCGACGTGAGCAAGCTCAACAGAGTGGCAACATCCGACTCCAGTAAGGCAGCATTGGAATGCCCCTGGAGGATATCGTCCAGATATGCCGAAGTAGTCACCCTGGACTGTGTGCGATGGAAAGCTATCACATGCGACATCAGTCTGGTGAAGGCCCAAGGAACCAGGTTGAGGCCGAAAGGCATGGCCTTGAACTGGTAAACTCGCCCCAGAAAAACGAACCTGAGATACTTCCGTAACGCCCAATGAATCGGAACGTGAAAGTAAACGTCTCGCAGGTCGAAGCTGGAAGCGAAAACTCCCTGGTGAATTGAACGGAGGACCGACCTGAAAGTCTCCATGCTGAACTTGGGAGCAATGATAGACTGGTTCAGGAAACTCAGATCGATAACCGGTCGGAGTCGGTCGTCCTTCTTCGGCACCAAGAACAGGCGGGAATAGAAACCCACTGACCTAATGTTCTTGATGACCTCAATTGCCCCCTTTGTCAGGAGATTGTCTATCTCCGTGGACAAAAGTTCCCGACGTAAAATGCCTGAAGGAACTGTGGTTGGAAGAGGCACCCTGGACAGAGTGGAGTGCCGTCGGAAGGATATTCGCAGCCCGGACCAAACAACATCTAACATCCAAGGATCGGATGTGATGGTGGCCCAACGGTCTGCGAACTCTGCTATCCTTCCTCCAACCTGGGACGAGTCGAGGTGAGGACCTTCATTTCGAACCCCGACGAGGCTCGCGAGAGGAGAAAACACCTCTACTAAATGAAGAATTCTGGGACTTCCCTCAAGACTGCCGACGCTTACCCTTACCTCTTGAGTAAGAAGTAGAAGCGGTGGCAGAAGGATCAGCCCCTTTGCTTCGTAGAGGAAGCAGAGGGTACTTGTTAGGCTTGGAACGGCCCGTGCCTACCCTAGAAGGCTGATCAAGCTGAAGAAACAGCAGCTGATCGTTGGAATGACGTAGGACATCATCCCAGACCGTCAACACAGAACCATGGAAAAGTTGCAGACCTGCCAAAAAAGCAGATTGAAGAGTAGCGCACTGATCGGCCTGTGTCCAGCACAGAGTCCCTTCGAACTAATTGCAGATTAGCCGTGTTACAGGCATGCATGTGAGTAAGATGCATGAGCGCCTTGGACAGCACACGCAAAGGAGCCTGTACCTCGTCAAACTTATCTGGAGGCAGATAAGCAGCTAAAACTGAGACGACGTGATCGGAGAGAGAAAGCATACCAAGCATCTCTCTCGATAAGCCCAATGTGGACTCCAGAGTTGTCATCGGAATGACGGCAGACTTGGACTTGGAAAGCCCGAGGGAATTGGAGTCCTGATCCAAAACCATCAAAGTCTGGTAGACCGACGGATTGGCAGAATCGTAGGAACGATAACGCGCCGGAGGCAAAAAGGTGTCAACCCTGGTGAAGAACGGAGCCTTCATAGCCTTGGAACTTAGCTTAGAGTCCAAGGCTGAAAATGATTCAACCAACTGTACCGACGGGCAAGGTCGAAGGCGCCCAGAAGCGGGTTGCTCCATAGGCTGTTGGCACGCGACCGATGATCGCGGCCTGGCTGACACTGTCGACTGGTTAGATGGTTTGAGATCCGGAAGGAACCCAAACACGAAATCAAGAGCAGCCCCCAAGTCCGAAGACTGCTGGCTCTCGACATCAAGCACGTCTGACTCTTCCCCTGAGTCGGAAGACACATAGCCCATCATGGGAAAACCAGCCGACGCCTCCCATGGTGTCGGAACACCAGGGGGATCAGAAAGCGGCCTGTTTCCAATCCTGGGAGGCAGCGCCATAAGGGGCGCCTGGAAACCACTCGCTGCCTCGCTGGAAGCAACGGGAAGGCTCTTTGACAGAACCTGAGTGAGTAAGGAGACGGCCTCCCTAAGCTCACTGCCCGTACTGGCCGGTTCGACAGGGGAACGAACCAGCAAAGTGGCTTCACCTCTGACCCTCTTAACCAGCGAAGGGTCACGATCCTCCAAAACACCCGACGTGGGACGATGGGTGGCAGCCGAAACGTCTGAAGGCAGATGTGTATAGGGGTGTGACACATCCCGAGGAACACCATAGCGGGAACTCATGAGAGTCACCGCGGACCTCTGCAGGGCAGAAGGTCCAGGCTGCACAATAGACGTTGGTCCCCCAAAACTGGTCGTGTGGCCAGAATGAGTGGACGGAAACGCCACAGAGTTCATAGTGTCCCACTAAGAACAACCAAATTCAATGACAACTGTGGTGCTCGACGGCGCAGAGACCACAGGAGATGGTCCGGCCGGCAGCCACTTCCAACTTCGCCGAGTTGAAGTCAGGGAAGGCTGAGGCCGATACCCCACGTCTACACAACCAGACACCACAGCAGACCACTGCAGGTATAAAACTACTGTGCTCAATGGCTGAGTGGACACAGTAGGGGGTTCAGTCGGCAGCCCCATCTGACTTCGCCAAGTGGAAGTCTGGGAAGGCTGAGGCCGAAACCCCACAACCACACTACAGACATCCCAGCAGACCCCGACAGGGAGAAGCCGAGGCCGGCTAAAAACGGTGCCCAATGACGTTGTAGACGGAACAGCAGTAGCAGCAGATGACGGGAGCTGTTGGAACTGGCGGAAAAGCGGAGAGAGCCACCAAGCTCGGCCTCCAAAGGAGGAGTCACAACCCAAGTGACAGCCTCAGATGTCGACCAGAGAGGGCGCATAGTCCCGGAACCAGGCATCTCTACACCAGAAATCCAACAGCTCCCGCAGTATCCACCACGGTAAAACACTGCACATTCCCCACGGAAGGGGAATAACTCTCACCAGACATGGTCGAATCGGGAACCCCCGAAACGACAGCAGTCCCCCCCCCCCCCCCCGCTGGTGCGGGAGGAGCTGCACATCCCCCACGGAGGGGGAGCAATTCTCACCAGATGTGGTCGAATCGGGCGACCCCAAAACGATAGCGTTCCCCACCCCCCGTGGGAGCGGGAGGAGCTGCACATCCCCCACGGAGGGGGTCAAACTCACACCAGAGGTGGTCGAGTCGGGGGGGGGGGGGGGGGGCCCAAAACGACAGTGTCCCCCCCCCCCCTGTGGGGACGGGAGGAGCTGCAGATCCCCCACGGAGGGGGTAAACTCACATCAGACGTGGTCGAGTTGGGAGGCTCCCGAAACGACAGCGTTCCACACCACCCGCGGGTGCGGAAGAAACGGACACGAGAACGCACCAATGACGAGGGCAAAAGGAATTGCCCTAAAGGAACCATACTAGAAAGAACAGAGGTGAGAGCAGTGGAAGAAAAAGGTGAACTCACCAGAAACAGAAAGTAGAACACCCTCAACTACGAGAGAAGGTGGCAGAACCCAGACGGCCGACACCTAACTCCAATAACAATTAAATTTTTATCAACCGAAAAATTCATTGTCGAATCGCGATGACACGATGTCGCAAACAAAACATTCGCGAAAACGGAATAGTAAATAATATACAATGAGAATGTGGTTGAAAATATAAACGAGAATATATAAAGCACAGTCCTGTTATTATACGATCTTCAGATCCATAAATCCAGTCACAGGAAAACCATTATCGACGAGTTAAAATATCACTGTTACTTTAGCAAAGATGGCACACACACATCCACCACGTGTGCGGATAATCAAAAGAATGACGAATTGACGCATTGCGCACTGTGTTACAGAAGTCGTGGATTTGTACTATGGAAGAGCGTCCCATACTGGGTGTGTGCCGATGGCGCTCGACCCAGTTTTGGCTTTTTTTCGTGGAGTTTTTACACCACTTTTCTTTCCCAAATATTGGGAAAGATTAAAATAGAGAGTATTTTATCCGAGTTAGGTTCTTCCACTGTAGTGCAAGCCTGTTGTAAACAATTGAGGTAGGTTGATAAGAAATGATTTTGTTGAAATTGTTTTAAAAATATATTTTTTCAACTGCTTAAATTGTAAATTATGTGGGCAGATGTGGACAATTTGTTAGATAAAGGAGTAATCATGTTCAATCTTTTCATCTTGCTAATAAAATATAAATTTAAAAAAAAAAATTTTATTGGGGTTTAATGCCACTTTCGACAGCCAGGTTCACCTTGTGTCAGAAGTGAAATTTATCCACTGAAATCAAAATACTGGTTCGAATGAGAAGTATTTACTTAACTCAACAGATCTTTTCCTTTGGTTAAATTATTATTATCCAGACCTTTCCATGAGCACAGTGAAGGTGAGCAATCAGGAGCTCTCCTTAAAATACTCATAGGCGAGTAGCAAGTAGCTCACCTAGTTTTTCTTAGGCGAGTAGTGTCAGAACATCAATTAAGAGCTGTTTTGATCAAACTGTTTCATTTAATAAACAATAGTGAATATAAACTTTGTCACATTGTCATATTCTGAATTTCAGAATAATGTCCTCCATGGAAAATATACTTTGGTATCGGAAATGAAGGAGGGGGGGGGGGGGGGGGTAGGGGGATCATGGGTTGCGTTATTTTGTTGTTAGGTTGGGTGGACAGACTGGCTGGGTTTGGACACTATGTGTGATCTTGGCGAGTGGCGTTGAGTGGATAGTATTTAGGAAAAAAGAAATATGAAATTGTTAGGAGCATGCATCATCTGACATGCCATGCAGTAGTAGAGAGGAAGGAAGTACATGCACACAGCACTCTAGATTGTTAGTGATTACTAGTGGGTCATTTGCACATTCATTCACATTCATGCAAAGAGAGAAAGATAGCGAGAAAAGAAGAAAAAAAACTATTTACCGGCAGCAGTGGCTATGAGAATGGACTTTTTGGTTGTGGAAGTGGGGTTTAGACGGTGGGCTCACTAGAAGCCTGGCATGAGTGGGACCAGGAGAATATTGGTAGGCCATAGGTTGAAATACGTAGGTTCCCCCTGGCAACAACCAAACAGGATGCCCCTGACCTGCCACCTGGGCCTGAAATCCTAAGTGCACATCTTTCTGCTGACAGCGGGCATGAGTTCCTGACAGCGTTAGTTTCAAATCCCTTTTGTTGGGTCCACATGCCCCTCAAAAGCGGGTCAACTCACCCAAAACCAGGGGCGACCTGACTTGGAAAGATATGCGGGAGAGGGGACAAGTTTCGTTTTAGCACCATTTTATCTCTCAAGGGACAGCTGGAAATATTCACCAACTTTTCACTATTTGTTGTTCTTTAATTAGACTAAATAATAATATCACTGGGGCGGGACTCTGGAAATGGGGAAATTTTAAGCTTGAAATTGGAAAAGAGCACGCCGGATGATACTACTTTGGGAATAAAGTCAAATATTCAATAAGTTTATAACGATCTTTGTAGACATCCAGAAAAATCCTCAAGTCCATATATGACTCAAATTGTATTGATTTCTTTTTTATACTTGCGGTCTCTTGTGCTCTCTTGTGGTCTCATTTTAATGTGACCTGTAAAAAAGTACCGGAAACAAAATCCCCGCTATACAATACACTTACGATGTGATACGATACGTATGTATTCGTTACTTGTAATAAATTCGCTGTTTATTATTGACCCAAACTCGCCCAATTTTATGATTTTTCAAGGTGAGCAACAGGGAGCTCACCATAAAATAACTTTAGGCACGAACGAGGCACGGATGATGCGCACGCGAGCTCCTGTACACCTCTCATGGAAAGGTCTGATTATCATTATTCCATATCAATTCACAGTCAATATGATTTACTTAAACCATGACTCTTCTGCTGGTTAGATTATTGATAACTTAAAAGTATTGATCACAATGCCACTATTTTCCTAATCCCTATATGTTCTAAATTAAAATGGGAATTTTTCATTAATGAATATGAATTATGTAAGCATCTAGAGTAGTTTAGTTTTTATTCTATTTGATCAAGAAATTATATTTACATTTATGATCATAATAAAATGAAAGTGTCAATGACACTGTAGCTCAACTTGTCAAGACAAAGACATGTACATGTATAGTATGTGACACAGCAATGACAAACATCTAGGTAATGACCCGATAACAAATTTACATATAAAGTATTGTAACGGTCTGTACATAAATACTGACTGTTGCCTGTAACAAATGTATAGGTAAAGTATTGTAAAGGTGTGTGACAGTCAGATGCTCAACTAGAAAAGAAATCTTTGAGTCCCAGAGTGGGTCTGACTGAACCCCAAAATATTTGTTCTCGTAGCACAGTGATAACAAATGCACCCCAAAACACACTCATTCCTGTCCCAAGGTGAAAACAAAGGTACCCAAGAAGTTTCGTGAAGATTAGTTCACAAATATGAACTGTGTAGAAGTTGTGACAAAAAACTGATTGGACCTAATTTCGGTACAAAATGGCCACTGGCAGCCATCTTGAATTTTGGAACGCACCCAGAAAGACTTGTTCTCGTCCCAAGGTGATAACATAGGTACCCAAGAAGTTTTGTGAAGATCAGTTCATAAATACAACCTCTAGCCCGAGCCGTATTGACATGTGCACTTACAGTGTATAAGTAGCACTGAATAAATCAAAGTTCATCTAATTTGC
Source organism: Pictodentalium vernedei (assembly GCA_031216915.1). Classification (NCBI taxonomy): domain Eukaryota; kingdom Metazoa; phylum Mollusca; class Scaphopoda; order Dentaliida; family Dentaliidae; genus Pictodentalium; species Pictodentalium vernedei. Next base: position 571,810,814 of record CM062297.1, on the reverse strand, counting down.
ATAATTTCTGCACGAGAAAAAAACCTGTACTATATGTGATGTATTCCATGTTACTAAACATTCATACAAAAATTTATTCAAATCAGAACTTTCATAGAGAAGTTCTGTACAAAAGACTGATTGAACTAATTTTGGTACAAAATGGCTGCTGTGGCCATCTTGAATTTTGGACCACACCCAAAAACACTTGTTCTCATCCCACGGTGATAACAAAGGTACCCAAGAAGTTTCGTCAAGATCGGTTCATAAATACGGACTCTAGCCTGAGCCGTATAGAAGTTGTATACAAAAAACTGATTAGACCTAATTTCGGTACAAAATGGCCACTGGCAGCCATCTTGAATTTTGGACCGCACCCAGAAACACTCGTTCTCGTCCCAAGGTGATAACAAAGGTACCCAAGACGTTTCGTGAAGATCGGTTCATAAATACAGACTCTAGGCCGAGCCGTATTGACATGTGTACTTACTGTGTGTAAGTAGCACTGAAAAAATCAAAGTTCATCTAATTTGCATAATTTCTGCACGAGAAAAAAACCCGTATTATATGTGATGTATCCCATGGTACTAAACATTCACACAAAAAATTATTCAAATCAGCGCTTTCAAAATGGCTGCCATTGGCCATCTTGAATTTCAGACCGGACCCAAAACACTCGTTCTCGTCCCACGTTGATAACAAAGGTACCCAAGAAGTTTTGTAAAGATCGGTTCATAAATACGGCCTCTAGTCCGAGCCGTATTGGCATGTGCACTTACAGTGCTGAAAGTAACACCAAAAAACATCAAAGTTAGTCTAATTTGCATAATTTACGCTCGGGAAAAAGACCCGTATTATATGTGATGTATCCCATGGTACTAAACATTCATACAAAAAATTATTCAAATCAGAGCTTTCATATGGAAGTTCTGTACAAAAAACAGATTTCTGCATCGTCGGTACAAAATGGCGGCTGGCAGCCATCTTGAATTTCGGACCGCACCCAAAAACACTCGTTCTCGTCCCACGGTCATAACAAAGGTACCTAAGAAGTTTTGTAAAGATCGGTTCATAAATACGGCCTCTAGCCCGAGCCGTATCCAATTGTTGACGGACAGACGGATGACGGGCCATGGCATAAGCTCAAATTTGGCTTCGCCAAAGTTGAGCTAATGAAAATTTCAGTTAAACATTAGAAGTTGATCAGGTTTTTATTATCAACAATATTATTATTATTATGGTATCAAATGTGAAGCGTTATAGTACAGATGCTAGGGACAGTTTTCCAAGGGGGTAAGATTTCATGGAGGCAGTTTTCCAGACAGCTGTTTTCTCAGGGCTATTTTCACAGGGGGTACTTTTCCGGACGGAGGGGGGTGGGGGGGCATTTTTCTGGGGAGGGGGGGTAGAATAACTTAAGCCAGTTATGGGGCATACTTCAGGGCAGCAAGGACCTACTTTTGAGATAACAGTTAGATATATGCTAAACCAGTACTATTTTTTTACCCTTTAGCTAACATGACATGTTATCCAGCCAACCATCACTATTCACAAAGATAGCCATTCAAATTCTATTATTTTGTCAATTTTCCCCTCCAAAATATAGGTTATGATGCCTCAATGGAAAGGACTAAAATGAAAGATTCAATGACTCTGTAGCTCAACTTGGATATGACAGGAATTAGTACTTGCTGTGACCAAGACAACTGAATAATTAATATGACAGGAATTAGTATTTGTTTTGGCCCAGTCAACAATAATAAAAGAATTACAAGGTGACTGTAATGGACTACAGATTAAGACCAATCATTGTAGATTATTATTTTTGTGTGGAAATTTTCAGTCCCAAACAAAATATTTTCAGACTAAAATTTTTTCTTCTTCTTCTTAAAATTGACCAAAATGCATCAAAATACAAAAAACTAATTTCCGGATTTTGGTCCAAAATTTTCTAAGTCCCACCCGGACCCCAAATTTTCAGTGTAAAAAAAAATTTTTTTTTTTTGTCTTAAAATTGACCAAAACGCATAAAAAACCAAAAAACTAATTTCCAGATTTTGGTCCAAAATTTTCTAAGTCCCACCCAGACCCCTAATTTGCATAATTTATTCACGAGAAAAACTCTGTATTATATGTAATGTATCCCATGGTACTAAACATTCATACAAAAATTTATTCAAATCAGATCTTTCATTTGGAAGTTCTGCGCAAAAATCTGATTGCACTTAATTTTGAACAAAATGGCTGCTAGCGGCCATCTTGAATTTCAGACTGGACCCCAAAACACTCCTTCTCGTCCCACAGTGATAACAAAGGTACCCAAGAAGTTTCGTGAAGGTCGGTTCATAAATACGGCCTCTAGTCCGAGCCGTATTGGGATTTGCACTCACAGTGCTGAAAGTAACACTAAATAAATCAAAGTTAGCCTAATTTGCATAATTTACGCACAAGAAAAAAACCTGTAATATATGTAATGTATCCCATGGTACTAAACATTCATACAAAAAATTATTCAAATCAGAGCTTTCATATGGAAGTTCTGTACAAAAAACAGATTTCGGCATCGTCGGTACAAAATGGCTGCTGGCAGCCATCTGGAATTTGGGACTGTGCCCAAAAACACTCGTTCTCGTTCCACGGTCATAACAAAGGTACCCAAGAAGTTTCGTAAAGATTGGTTCATAAATACGGCCTCTAGCCCGAGCCATAGCAGCTTGGCACTTACAGCTCTGAAAGTAACACTAAATAAATCAAAGTCAGTCTAATTTGCATAATTTACGCACGAGAAAAAAACCCGTATTATATGTGACAGGGCTTGATTTAATCTGAAAATTTTGAATAGCAATTTACTATTCACCCTGGAAAATTGATTAGCAGTTGATCCAAAAGCACTTGAAACTAATAAATCTTGAATAGCAAAATTCAGAAATTGGAGAGCAAAGTGCTGTGCTAATCCAGTTAAATCGAGCCCTGTGTGATGTATCCCATGGTACTAAACATTTATACAAAACTTTATTCAAATCAGAACTTTCATACAGAAGTTCTGTACAAAAAACTGATTTTTGCATCATCGGTACAAAATGGCCGCTGGCAGCCATCTTGAATTTCGGACCACACCTAAAAACACTCGTTCCTGTCCCAGGGTCATAACAAAGGTACACAAGAAGTTTTGTAAAGATCGGTTCATAAATACGACCTCTAGCCCGAGCCATAGCCAATTGTTGACGTACGGACTGACGGACAGACGGATGGACGGACGACGGGCCATGACAATAGCTCAAATTTGACTTCGTCAAAGTTGAGCTAAAAATGAAAATGTTTATAACTGAAAAAATTCTTTCGAAGTGTTTTCTGCACATCATATCAGACAAAATGAAAGTGTCAATGACACTGTAGCTTAACTTGTGTGTTGTGTTTGATGAAAAGGATACTCTGAGGTGCCAAATAACAGTGATGGCCAAATAACAGTGATGGCTCGGATTTTGGTCTCAAAATAATAACAGTGATGGCATTTTTGCTCTATGTCTCAATACCAAATAACAGTGATGGCAAGGAATTTTTCAGCAAAATTAATAAGCATGTCGACACTCTTATTTGGCACCTCGGAGTAATGTTCAATGTTTATAAAAGGATTATGAAATGAGACAAGAATTGTGATAATTGGGAATATGTTCATTTCTGTTCCCTGTATGCTATGTTTTTGATAAAAATAATATGAGGTGTACACTGTACTAAAGAGCTGAGGGGTGGGTTAATATGACCTCACAGTTAATGTATGTGGACCTCACAGTTACCGTATATCAACGAAAGTTACCAAGTTACAGTGAAATTATTCCAAAATGAGTCATCCTATCAAGTTACACTGAAATCCCTTCATATATATGGCCTGTAGACTGTGCTAAAGGTTTTCGGGCTTTGGGCCCCTGTACCTGTCATTTTCCCAATGGAGTCCAAAGGGGACATTCTCATCTAGACATTATATGAAATCAACCTACCAAGTTACAATGAAATCCCTTCATAAATATGACCTGCAGATTGTGCTAAAGGTTTTTGGGCTTTGGGCTTGGGCAGCCATCACGGTTGAATGATCGCAACCAAAAGGGGACATTCTCACCTGGGCATCTTCTGGAGTGATCCTACGAATTTACAATGAAATCCCTTCATAAATATGACCTGTAGACTGTGCTCAAGGTTTTCGGGCTTCGGGTCCCTGAAGCCGTCACAGTTGACCAATCACAACCAAAAGGGGATGTCATCATCTAGGCATTATATGGAGTCAAACTAACAGGTTACAATGAAATCCTTCGATAAATATGACCTATAGCCTATGCTAAAGATTTTGGGGTTTTGGGCTCGGGCAACCATCAAGGCTGAATGATCGCGACCAAAAGGGGATGTTCTCATCTAGACATTATTTGGAGTCATCCTACCAAGGTGCAATGAAATCCCTTCATAAATATCACCTGTAGACTGTGCCAAATGTTTTCGGGCTTCAGGCCCCTGTAGCCATCATAGTTGCCTAATGGTGTCCAAAAGGGTCTGTTCTCATCTAGACATTATATGAAGTCAACCTACCAAGTTACAATGAAATCCCTTCATAAATATGAACTGAAGACTGTGCTAAAGGTTTTAGGGCTTTGGGCTCGGGCAGCCATCATGGTTAAATGATCGCAACCAAAAGGGGACATCTCATCTGGGCATCATCTGGAGTGATCCTACAAAGTTACAATGAAATCCCTTCATAGATATGACCTGTAGACTGTGGTAAAGATTTTCGGGCTTCAGGCACCTGTAGCCATCACAGCTGACCAATCACCACCAAAAGGGGATGTCATCATCTAGGCATTATTAGCCCAAGAACATTAGGTTTCACTAGGGAAAAAAATCGGAGAAAGCTGATTTTTTCAGGGAATGTCGAGTACATGTCACTGAACGATTAGACAAAAGTCCCCTAAAATCCCAGTTGAGCTTTTTTTTCTACAGCCTTTTTTCGAAAACGCGTTTGAAAAAAATTTAAAAAAATCGCACGAACTTTGTAACCTCGAATTGATCCAACTGTATTTTTTGTTTACGCGTATTTCAAGCTACATAATGTCTAATATACATTTACCTAGAGGAAAATGTGCATTCTGTGACAATTTCTGCGAAAAATTATTGAAAATTCACAAAAAAGTATCGGATTTACGCAAAAAATGACGATTTTCCTAACGGATTTGCCCAAAGGGTCATAGTACAGAACGGGATGTTAGTTGGACAGACGATAAAAAATCCACCACCATTTGAAGACTTTTATCATTGCTTACAAAATAGACATTATGGAAGACCCCCTCTGCTTCTGGCCGAGTTCCCCTTTTGGCATAAAATTCGTCAGCATGAGAACTCAACTATTTTCGGGCTTGGGACCGAACAGACGCGTCTGTGTCTGGCAGCATTAGATCAATAAATAATATTTACAGAATGTACAAAAATCAATAAATAATATTTACAGAATGTACAAATCAATCAACATGGATTAAGTTGCATTGACTATTATCAACGCTATATACAGAAATGACATGACCTATATACATATTAATCATCGAACTCAGAAATTTCCGACAGGACAGTGTTTCTGTGGTTGTTACAAGAATCCGAACTGCAATTACACAAACCTGAGCAAGAGAGTCCTGCCTTCTTACACCCACACCTTTTTGTACAAGCACTCTTGCAACCACAACTGATCAGATTCAGTAGGTTATCGGGGGCACATGGCTTTGTGGCTGCAGTCGGTACAAGAAGTCCATTGTCTAGCGACCACCCCCAATCCGTCGGAGGAAGCGAAGTGCCCAGCCATTGTTGGACCTGGAGATAACATCTGTAGACATGTTGTTGTGCAGCATCGCTGCTTGGTGGGAGTGAGGCTAGGTCGATGGGTTTATTCAGTTTAGATTTTGCTACATAACGCTTGTAAGTGACATATCTATATTGGTCGAGAGAGGAAACAGTTTTACTCCCGTATAAGATCAGGAGAAGTTGTTCCCCGGCAGCGGCTACTGCACTTGGTGTACTGTCATCCGCCACAATTGTGTTGACATACTGTTGTGAGTCGCTAGTAACATCGGAGACAATTGTACTGAATACTTTCTTCTTACCAACTCGAAAGAGTGCAGAAGTAGTGTCACAACCACTTATAGAATGTGCTACAAGGAGGTTGCTTCTATGGTCACCCATTTTGGTTGCTATTTCACTAACTGAAACTAGTAAGTTTGGGGTAATGGAATACATCATGTGAATATTACATCCCGGTTGAACTCGAGAGGTAAGAATGACTAACAAGTCTGTGCCTGTTCCCACAACGACAACATTGTTGTCATCTTGAGCGATGTCAAGTGCAGTTTCGGCTATCAGTACATCAGCATCAGCCTCGGCCTGCTTGGACTGAATATTGATAGCAGATAGCTCCTGCATTAGAAGATCGATCAGTTGGGTTTTGTTCTTGGCATTTGCAAGGAAATCGGATTGGGGTGTGGTGGCTGGTAACTCGGGTGAGATATTGATATCAATGGAATACCTGTCTTTAGATCTACGGGCTTGTTCCATGCCCTTTGTCGACATTGTACAAGCATAACCATCAAAAACAACCACGACGTTCGCCCCAAAATGTCTCACTAGATAATTGGAATATGATGTACATATGTCCTTATATGACGACTGTTTAGGCCATACAACTGCCCTCAATAAAAATCCACCATCTACAACAAACAGAGAATGTTCTGGGATTTTAGTTTGCTCGGAACCGTATGTTTTGAGGATCTTACCGAGCGTGCTTTTCTGTGTCTTCCTCATTCCAGCAGAATCAAACAATGCTGGTGGTTTCGGGGCGAGTTCATATTTGAGATACTCTTCCATCTCTGCTTATGACTGAATAACACATGTGATGCGGTTGAACAGAATTGTGGGGTCAATCACTACCTTACTTCCACGGACTTTGATGCTATTTGCCATCGATGCGAAAGACTTCACAGTGTCAACACGTCGTAGTTTGATGCTGTTGAACGTTTTGCTTACAAAATTTGATACGCAACATTCACCATTTTTGCGAACTTGGTCACAGTTCACAGTTTCGTCGGCCACAAGCCCGGTCGCTATAGAGACTAATTGTAGTGGATCTCTATTCTGAAAGGGGGAATGCACTCTGAGCCAGTTCAATAATTTGGTAATATCATTGGCATCAGTCAATTGTGAACTTTGACGGAGATCCCGATGTTGTTCGCCATGACCAGTGTGAACATGAACAAAATTTTCGAGAGCATTACATATCGGAAGGCAAAGAGGTAGTCCATGTACCCATTTCGCTACAGTGCTATCGGTTATTCCCCTGCCATGTGTGAGACCACCAGGGAGCTTGAACATTCTCATTAAACACTGCTCTATGGTCTGATCAGAATATATCCCGCCCAGAATTTATCTGAGCGCCTTATGGTAAAGTAACCTTTCTCAGTGAACAACTTCAAATCATCCTGTTGCATTATTTCTGTTAGCTCATTCATCTGCTGCAAATAGAGATGAGAACTTTTTGCGTATGCAAAATGACCACCTGCGTGAAATACTGGAATCATATTGCGAACACGATATGTGTGGAGTTCCCAGTCGCCTGTGCGCTCTGCTCTCAAGAACAACTGGAGAAGACCTATTTGCTCGTAGTATTGTACCCAAAGCTTTCCTGTGCGTCCTACGGACGCATTCTGGAGCAGTTCGTGTAATTTTGACATGAGTACACATCAAGGGCGTGCACACATTACATACCAATGCATCTTGAGTGTAGGCGAACACCACATTATGTGATTTAATCGAACATGGAAATTGAAACAATGATGCTATAATACGGTATTTGAATGAGAAAAGTCGATGCCGTTTGAATTTGAGTTTAGGGGGTATGGTTAATATTTCACACGTTTCACCAGTTCATTATGGAATAAATGACTATTGTTATATATCATTATAAAGCCACTGCTTTTCTGCAATTTTTGATATATAATTTAACTCCCAAAGTAGTCGTAGATTTGATTTAATGGACGTTGTGTACCGTTGTGTGTATGAAAACAATAAATTTTTTTTCGTAATTTTGTACATTTTCGTGAATATTTCACCATTGAGTGTGAGGATTGGTACAAAGTTGGCATTTTCTGTTGGGGATATGTATTCTCAATATAATTCAGCACGATATTTATGATTCTCACCCTACTAAGGCGAATAAGAATGAGAAATATGGAGCTGGGTCGAATTTTTTTTTAAATTTTTTTTTTCATCAAAAAAACGCTATAACTAAAAAAGCTCAACTCGGATTCGCGGGGACTTTTCACACTTTATCCACAATGTGTGTCCCGGAAACATATAAAAAAATCAGCTTTCTCCGATTTTTTTCCTTACTTTCTCATTTTTATGTCTAATGTGCCTGGACTATTATATGGAGTCAACCTAACAAGTTACAATGAAATCCTTCCATAAATACGACCTATAGACTATGCTAAAGGTTTTTGGGCTCGGGCAGCCATCAAGGCTGAATGATCACGACCAAAAGGGGACATTCTCATCAAGACATTATTTAGAGTCATCCTACCAAGCTACAATGAAATCCCTTCATAATTATGACCTGTAGACTGTTCTAAAGGTTTTCGGGCTTCGGGCCCCTGTAGCTGTCACAGTTGCCCAATCGTGTCCAAAAGGGGATGTTCTCATCTAGACATTATATGAAGTCAAACCTACCAAGTTACAATGAAATCCCTTCATAAATATGACCTGTAGACTGTGCAAAAGGTATTCGGGCTTCAGGCTCGGGCAGCCATAATGGTTGAATGATCGCAACCAAAAGGGGACATTCTCATCTGGGCATCATCTGGAGTGATCCTACGAAGTTACAATGAAATCCCTTCATAAATATGACTTGTAGACTGTGCTCAAGGTTTTCGGGCTTCAGGCAACTGTAGCCACAGTTGACCAATCACGACCAAAAGGGGATGTCATCATCTTGGCATTATATGGAGTCAACCTAACAAGTTACAATGAAATCCTTCCATAAATACGACCTATAGACTATGCTAAAGGCCTTTGGACTCGGGCAGCCATAAAGGCTGAATGATCGCGACCAAAACGGGGGATGTTCTCATCTTGACATTATTTGGAGTCATCCTACCAAGCTACAATGAAATCCCTTCATAATTATGGCCTGTAGACTGTTCTACAGGTTTTTGGGCTTCGGGCCCCTGTAGCCGTCACAGTTGCTCAATCGTGTGCAAAAGGGGACGTTCTCATCTAGACATTATATGAAGTCAACCTACCAAGATACAATGAAGTCCCTTCATAAATATGACCTGTAGACTGTGCTAAAGGTTTTGGGCTTCGGGCTCGGGCAGCCATCATGGTTGAATAATCACAACCAAAGGGGACAATCTCATCTGGGCATCATCTGGAGTGATCCTACAAAGTTACACTGAAATCCCTTTATAAATATGACCTGTGGACTGTGCTCAAGGTTTTCGGGCTTCAGGCACCTGTAGCTATCACAGTTGACTAATCATGACCAAAAGGGGATGTAATCATCTAGGCATTATATGGAGTCAACCTAACAGGTTACAATGAAATCCTTCCATAAATACGACCTATAGACTATGCTAAAGGCCTTTGGGCTCGGGCAGACATAAAGGCTGATTGATCGCGACCAAAAGGGGATGTTCTCATCTGGACATTATTTGGAGTCATCCTACCAAGTTACAATGAAATCCCTTCATAAATATGACCTGTAGACTGTGCTAAAGGTTTTTGGGCTTCGGGCCCTGTAGCCGTCACAGTTGCCCAATCAGGACCAAAAGGGGACTTTCTCATCTAGACATTGTATGAAGTCAACCCACCAAGTTACAATGAAATTCCTCAATAAATATGACCTGTAGACTGTGCTAAAGGTTTTCGGGTTTTGGGCTCGGGCAGTCGTCACGGTTGGCAGATCACGCCCAAATGGGGAAATTCTCATCTAGACATCATAAGGAGTCATCCTACCAAGTTACAATGAAATCCTTCCATATTAAACATGACCTGCAAACTGTGCTAAAAGTTTTTGGGTTTCGGGCTTTGGCAGCCATCACGGTTGATAGATCATGCCCAAAAGGGGACGTTCTCATCTAGGCATTATACAGAGGCATCCTACCAAGTTACAATGAAATCCCTTCATAGATATGACCTGTAGACTGTGCTAATGGTTTATGGGTTTGGGGCTCAGGCAACCATACCGGTTAACCGATCGTGACCAAACATGTTCTCATCTAGACATGACCCCAAACCTGCATATGAAATTTTGTGACGATCAGACAAGAACTGCGGGGTGTAGCCCGTGCTAAAGGAAAATGTGAACAGACTCACAGACTAACAGACTTCCGCACGCGTGATGGCAATAGCTTATCCTGACTATGTCAAGTTAAGCAAAAAATGTAAAATTCATGAAAATTACACTTTACCTCACACAATCTGTAAACAACACTAAAATAAAATATTTTTTCCAAAGATAATTCATTCAAGAATGAGGTACGATATGTTTGGGATAAAAAAAAATTACAAAAATTTGAATGGCTATTTTGGCAGATTTAAATCAACCAATTAGTTAGGCAAAGGGTTAACAGACAAAGGGATTGTACCCAAACTGGGGTCTCAGTTGGATCCCATTTTACCAGTTACATAATACTTTGTCTTCCTCAGAGGACCAGCATTATTATGTATGTATCCCAAACCAGTACAGTGCAACCCTGTTAACTGAATGGATACTACTAGTGAAAATTATTAAAAAACATGAGTGTTCAGTTCAATTGACAAGAATTTGGTCCTTTCATGTATTCTAATGATAAAGTGGACATTTATTGTATTATAACCCTATTTTAGTGGAGCTCAGTCAAACAAGACATAACAGATTAAATGTCAATATTGCCATATTGGGAGTACTGATGTAGGGCCCCACAAAGCTGCGAGATTCGATTTGATTTAAAATCTTCAGTTGGTATTTGGTTTGACTCGAAATTGGCTGCCCGATTTGTTTTCCTTTGAATTTTTTCACAGGAATTTCACTTGGAATCAGTCATCTTAGTCGTCTCACAAAAGGTATAGCTGAAATAGAAATTCTACATAAATAATGTTGAAAATAAAAGCTGAGTGCAATTTTCGCTATATTAACATAAAAACCATCTGTACCCATGCCACCATCCATGCTAATTCCAGTTTCACTAGTCACTACCACTGCTCTAAGCAAACTTTAAGCAAAAGTTCTCGAGTAGTATTGATGATGAGCTCACGGTTGATGATGAGCTCACGGTTGCTAGCGTCTAGCCCCGTGCAGTGCCCAGTACAGAATTCTCACACCCATTTCTGTTTTTGAACAAAATCCTTGAAAGGTAATATTCCATCAACATCATTAACCCTTTACCCAACCTAACGGCCAAAACCGGCCAGCGCTATTCTCAGAAATCCCCAATTAAATTTCATTATTTTTTCATTTTTTTGTCTCAAAAACATAGGTTATGACCCCCTTATTGGAACGAGCTCATTCCAATGAGGGGTCATAACCTATGTTTTTGAGACAAAAAATAAAACAAAGTAGTTATTCAAGAATTTTATTTGCAAGTGTCGTCCGCTTTGCATGTAAGTTAACAGGTTAAGGCATGCCTTCGATGAAGGCATGTCTTGATGCAGTAGGTGGAATATTTTATGAGTCCTGACTTCAAGATGCCTGTATTCGATTCAAGGTTTGATTCGATTTCAAATAATAGAGTTGAGTCAAGATTCCATTCGAATTGAAAATATGGGATTCGCAGGAAGTCTATAAACATGGAGAATTCAGCGATTGTCAAAGTAACTTCTTAAAAGATTAACCCTCTGTACACTAATGTCAAAATATCAAAAAGTTCAACCTGCAATTTTTTCCCATAATGCCGATGGGAAGTCAACCAATTCAAACTTGTTTGACAGAGCTTATTGAGCTCTGTCAAACAAGAATGAATTGTTTCAATTCCCAGTGGCATTATGGGTAAAATTTGATGTTTGAATTTTCAGTATTTTGATGTCAGTGTGGAATGGTGAATCAACAGGAGTTTACTCTAAAGGTCACATCTGTACTGTAGGTATGGTAGATTTGGTTATTGGACATTATATATGCATTAACATGGTTATTCAATTGAGAATTATCCAATTAAATGGGCTTCACAATACTACTTTTTTTCTTGCCAGCACATAAGGTCCAACACAGTTGATCTTCTGTTGCTGAAGCCATTTTTTGTAAAATTGCATGTGGGTGGGCGGTTTGTGTTTTTTATTTTTCTAATTATTTCTTTGCCATCAAAAGTTCATGTTCTTGGTTTGTTTTATGTTTTAGGCATCATAATCTACAGAATAGCATGGATGGTGGTGTATTTCATCCCTTGAGTGCAAGAAGACTTTGCAATGCTAAAACATTGCAAAGCCTTGTTGCAGTGAAGGGATAAATTCAGCAATTTTATTAACTTGGGTAAAATATCAAACATAAACCATTTAATTTTTAGTTTTTTTTAAGTTTGCTTTGGTTATAAAAGAGAGCAAGCGGCAGCCAAAAGGACCAGGTGGGAGGGCCTGAGAAATGGATTTTTAATTTTTTTAGGTCTAAATCATTTAGTTTTTATTTTTTTAAGTTTGCATTGGTTATAAAAAGAGAGCATACGGCAGCCAAAAGGATCATGTGTGAGGGTCTGAGGAACATATTTTCAACTTTTTAGGCCTAAACTACCAAAAAAAAGTAAAAAAAAAAAATAAGTAAACTTGTACTTACTAGTTGTGAGGATGGTTTGTTCCATAGACTCTTCTTTACATGCATCATTTCCAAGGGAACGAGGCTTTACTCGAATGTCTGAGGTACTCCTAATGGCAGACTCTTTAGCACTGAATATATCAGACCGTTTTACCGTCGAAAAACAAACTTCATGTTCACTAGTTTTATGCGCAGTATTAAAATGATTGATGGAGGAATTCAGATTTTTGTGCTTACCAACAGTAGATGGTGAGTCTGTACTTTTTGAATTTGTTGCATCTGCAAGCTCACAACAAGATGTATTACTATTATCACCATGTGGTGACAAACACAGTGACATCTCACTGTCCTGCTCCTTTGTTCTGGAATCGGTTGGTACATTTTTCTTACTTACAGAATTTTCCTGCAATTTTGGTGACGATACTTTTACGACACATCCCTCTTTGTCTGATACAGCATGTGGGCACATGGGGGAGTCACTCTGCTCCTTAATGGAGCTAGTGGAACCATCACTGTCTGAATCCAAATTCTGAATTGATTTCTCTTCTGCTGATTCAGTGGAAACATTACAATTAGCACTATTATCCGATTTCGAAACATCTATTAAATTTGCACAGCAAGTTCGCTCGACTTTCAAATTTAAAGGTTCATTTTCATTTTCTAAATTGACTGAATTTGTATCACTCCCATTCTCAACTGTGATGGGTTTTATTCCATTTGTCTGTTTCAATGGAGTAGTCTTTCTACAACAACTTAACTTTGAGCACTCCTGCTTCACTTTAGCACCAACTGTCTTACTTTGTATCACAGACTGAGCAAACAACGATGCGCTAGGCAATGTAACAACTTCTGGTGTGAAAAGGGGAGCATGCACTTTGCGTCCATCCTGGGGTGAACGTGCTTGTGAGGAAACATCAACAGAATGGACATAAGGGGGAGGCTGCTGTGAGATCTCTAACTGAACAGGCTGACCTTCTGATCGAACAGCAACGGTTTCTGAAAAATGAAAGCAAAAATTTAATCAACAATTTAAATATTTTTCACACAAATCCCCAGACAATAAATACATTATTAGATCATTTAGAAAGGAAATGAAGAAATATAATGGAATGACATTTAGTAGTCCAAGTTGAAGAACTACCAAGTAATACAACGATGTTCTGACTGACCACTTCCAAGTATAATTCTCTGTCTAATATTAACCCTTTGAAAAGGGGAGAGGGCAATTTTCCATTCTAGGATCGTGATATAACCTGGATCTATAAAGGAGACGGTTTCTCCGTGAATTTGTATGGCAGACCAATCAATAATTAATTTAATTGGTCTACCCCCAAATAATGAATATAGACTCTTCCAGTTAATGACATGGAACCAGGATAGAAGACACCATTAGGGTTCCAGGGATCAAAGGGTTAAATTCATTATTCATTTGCTCGATACTTGAGGTTTTAAGACAGTTTCGACAGCCAGGGTCACCTCATGTCCGACAGTGTTAGGGGTGGAGGAAGCAGGAGTAACCTGGAGAGAACCATCAAGCAATGCGAGCAACAGTCAGATCCCCAACGTACTAACTCCTATAGGCATGCTACCATAAACTGTAACGAGGTAAATCCATAGAGAGAAAATAGTTTCATTTCAAAGATAATATGATACTCATCCAGTGAAACAAAGCTTTCAATCTGGGGCACCTGCAGTTCACTGTAAAACCCAAATATGGGCTTCTAGCACTCCAGTTAACTGGTGGAGTGCTGAATTATTTTTGGTCATCAAAATTTGTTCATGCATCTTTGCCTTGTTACAATTCATGAGAGAGTACCTATGGGCACTCTCTCATGATGTAACAAGGCAAATCCTAACAGACAAAATTATTTAACTTCAAAGGTAGTATGAAGCTCATTCACCAAAAATGATGCCTTTAAGTTGAAGCACCTGCTCTTCATAATAAAGCCCAAATATGGGCTTCAAGCACTCTACAAGTCAAGATAAATGATGAGGTGGTTTGTGTGTGTGTTAGAGTGGGTGGGGGAAGTGAGGGCAGTGAGAGAAATATGTTACGCAGTCTCTTAATGAAGTGACATAGAACTATACTGTATCAGTAGAATAATAGAATTTATATCAGCATGAGGCTGTGCCTCAGCCTGGTATAACTCCAACTGACTCAATGCTACCCTGTACTGGTCCACTAAGGGACATAAAATACCAGTAAAAACAGAACATCGTTTACCACAGGAACAAAAGCAGTACTCCACATTCTAGGATTTCCACAGGCAGAAATGATAGTTCTTTGTAGGTAACAGATCCTGAATTAATTTTTAATGATAAATTTGGTCTGAATGGTAATTTCAAACAGGCAGACTTAATTCACCATAGCATGCAGTCACTAACCCCCCCCCCCCCCCCCCCCCCCCCCCCCCAATGCACTGAAGTCGAAATTATGAAATTTCATCTTGCAAGTTGTTCCCATAATGCAACTAGGAATTTAAACAATTCAATCTTGTTTGACAGAGTTCATTGAGTGCCAAACAAGATTTTATTGGCTAAATGCTTAGTTGCATTATGGGAAAAAATGAAAAATTGAAATTTCATAATTTTGACATCAGTGCCTAGGGGTTAATGGTATTGATGGTTTGGGAAAATACTGTTGTCCATCGATAAATCTGATATAATTTATCGAGAAATGATTCCATAGGCTCTTCCAATAAATTGTAACAAAACAACTCCTTATGAACAAAACATTGTTTGCTCAAATAGCATATACAAAGAATTGAAAGCCTTTATTACAGTCCCTGCACTCTTAAACTGGTAGAATGCTGGACTCCCATATTGGGGCTTTATTCTGAAGTGCAGGTGCTTCAACTTAAATGCATCATTTTTGGCGGATGAGCTTCATATTACCTTTGAAATAATGTTGTCTGTTAGGATTTGCCTTGTTACAATTTTGGAGAGAGGGTCTATAGGCCCTGATAATAACTACCAGGAAGAACACAGCCAGTATTCAAAAATAAGCATACTATGTACATCAATTAGAGTGAGGCTATGGTACATGAGAGGCAGATTAAAATGAAAATACCCCCTGAGTGGTATAATTCTGTTGATTTCTATGACAAAAGTGGTGAGATTTTTTTTTTATGACAAAACATGTTGATTTTTATTACAAAACTCAGGATCTGGACTATGACAAAACCGTGCTATTTTATTACAAAAGTGGTGAGTTATGGCAAAACTTGGTGATTTTTATTAGAAAAGTGGAAGCTATGACAAACATCATCAGTTGTTACAAAAGTGGATGTGACACCCAACAGCCCTAACTGACCAGGCCTTATTCACAAAATTTGCCATTTCAGTTATATTATTGTTTTTAATTTTTCCCTCAAAAACATAGCTTATGACCTTCATTGAGACAAGCTCATTGAACATGTTCTAAAAAGGGCCATAAGCCATGTTTTTGAGGCAAAAAATTCGAATTTTCAATTATTCACCAAATTTTTAATCATGGGACATCCTGTTATCAATTTTTTCAAAAAATTTCAACAAAATCATAATCATGTGACCCCCTCATTCGAACGAGCTCAACAAGCTCATTCCAATGAGGGGTCAAATAATATGTTTTTGTTGAAATTTAAAAAAAAAAAAAATTTTCAACTGCTTAATTTGTGAATTACGTGAGCGGATGTTGCTGATTCATTAGGTGAAGGGTCAAGTAAAAAGTCAATTGACTGAATTGAGCCAATCATTAATTTCATCTTAACAAACAAGGCAATGGAAGCAAGAAGCCCTGTTAAGGGAGGTAGGGTTTACTTGAGTAGTGAAGTACAGCTCAACTTCCCAAGATGAATGAAGTAATCTTCATTATCTTGCAACCTAAAATAGACAACAACCCTATTTCAAACACCTCCTTCAAGATCCATACTTACATGTATCCAACAGATCTATTGTTGCCAGTTGTACCCAGCAAAAGAGGTGGAGCTAAGATGGATGTACTAAATCTTATTGGAGCTCTGTCAATGTTTTAATGAAGTGGAAATCCTGTATCATTTAATTATGGTGTTCTCTGTGGGAGAGTGTCACATGTAATTCCTTTACATAAAGTAATTATCGATCTAACAAATCTTGACCTATATAAATATATTACTCCAATAGTGGCTTTTGTTACAGGCCTACTGATGTAACATTTCTCTTAAATGGATATAAACTGTTTGCACCAGATAAAATTATTTAACCCATCTCCCCAGCAAATTTCCCAGTTGAACATTCAACTTTCTAAGGCAATTATTTTCACATATGGCGTAACATTGTAAAGAAAAAGTGTCCTTAAAGTTGTCATCACCAATATTATTAATACTGAATACTGTTTCTTGTGAGCTTTCCAATTAACCCTCTAAAATTATTAATGTTCAAATTTCATAATTTCAAGGAACAAACTTTTTCCAATAATGCCGCTAGGGATTAAATGGGGAGGGGAGGGGGGTCTGTAGGTAGAGGTGCAGGCAGCAAGCCGAGAGGTCCTTGGTTCGAATACCATCTGCAGCAACCGAGTTGTGTCCTTGGCCAAGACACTTCACCCACATTGCCCATGTGGGGGCATGGTGGCATTGAACTCCAATAAATAAATAAATAAATAGGAATTAAATGAATTCAACCATGTTTGACAGAGTTAAATGAGCTCTGTCACAACAAATATGAATTGGTTAAATTGTCAGTTATATTATGGGAAAAATTTGCTTCTTGAAATTTTGAGATTCTGACATCTGAGTGCAGCTCTAGGATTAATATTCAAGGCTGAAATTAGTATACGGGAAAAACTTAGATATAATTCTCCTTGTGGTTACCCGACAGCAATTTCAAGTGGTATAATAAATCTGCTTAGGCCCCACAAAGTAGATCTTCTGTTTCTCGGGCCATTTTTTGGTAAAACTACATGAGAGTGGCTTGTTATTATTTTATTTTTGTTATTATTTCTTTGCATCAAAAGTACATGTTATTGATTTGTTTTATGTTTTAGGCCTCATAATCTAACATGGGTGGTGGTGTATCTCATAATCTACTGAATAACATGGGTGGTGGTGTATTTCGTCCCTTGAGTGCAAAAAGGCTTTGCGATGCCAAAGCATTACAAACCCTGGTTGCACTTAAGGGACAAATTTATCAATTTTATTAACTTGGGTAAAATATCAGACATAAACCATTTAATTTTTATTTTTTTAAGTTTGCAATGGTTATAAAAAGAGAGCATGCAGCTGCCCAAAGGTCCAGGTGGGAGGGCTGGAGAAACAGATTTTTAACTTTTTTAGGCCTTTTTATTCTCATAAACAACAGCTAAATAGGTAGAAAGATGGGACAAAGTAATCAGTGCAGACACATGTGAAGCCAGAATTTTGGAATGAATCAAATATAAAATCAAATCAGGTGAAGGATATCGAATCAAATAGAATCTTGTACCGAGTCTCCAGTTTGTTTCCAAGTTTTTCATTAACAATACCACCCCCACCCTCCACCCTCACCCCCAATATGGGGCATACCCATTCATAAAACAACAATGGAATTACTTTAGGCCATGGTTAATTAATTTTTGATTTAGCATTATTCACCTTATTTTGTTTTTTTCCCAAAAGTAATAACATATTTTCTTTTTCTTGCCACTCAATGGCAAATTGCAATATGCATAAAATATTGTTGAAACCTTTTGTAAACAAAGATTATGTTACTGTATTATCTACTGTACACTTGACTTTCATGGTGTAATCGTACAATAAAGATTGATTGATTGATTTATTATTGACACCGAAAGTGAGTCACCTCCTTTATGGGGCCAGCACAATTTCATGTTTTTTCCTCATCCATTGAAATGCCAGATTATTGCCTCATTTTTGCCAGATTGCAATGGCAATCTGGCAATAATGAGGCAATATAGTTTGGTGTTATTAAGGGTAAAATGTTGACTACATTACATGTACCTATTATTTCAAACTGACACCTGTATTGCTGATTGCGGTTATGTAACAGTTGTGTTAAAAATAGACTAAATCAGCCTGATTGACTGTGTTCATAATTTATAAGTTGTGAAAGGCATCCATAATTACGCCACATTACCACCAAATAGAATCCAAATAAATTATGAAATATTTCAAATGAAAATTCGCTATTATGCACCCCCTCATAGGTTTATTCCCAACAAGACGAATGTCGAAATTGGTCATCCCAACAAGACGAATCCCAACAAAATGAATTTAATTAAAATGACTGCATAGCCAGCCCATTTATTTTGAGGTTCTGGGAAAAAATGCATACAAGAAGGGTATTTTGAAGTGGAATTTTATTTTTTAAGAAAAAAGCCTAATTGCGAATTTGTGATAATATAAACCAGGTAGAAAAACTCAATAAATTAACAATAGAATAACAAAACATAAAGGAGTTTACATCTTGTACCATATAATATAATAATTTAACCTTTTTTTTTTTATCTATTTTCACGTTATTTATGCTTTATAAAACTGCGAGAAAAATTTTCCATTCATCAACGATAGGTTGTGGTAAGGTTCGGTTTTGAACTGTGAATTATCCTCTCACTTTTTTTCAAGTGTAAATTACGTGGGGATGGAAATTATGACAAAGAATATACAAGAAGTCTATTAAAATATTAAAATATTTTACCAGAAATGTTTTAACTTTTGGGGCCATCATCAGAATTTATATAATGAAAGTGTCAATGACACTGTAGCTCAACTTGTCAAGACAAAGACATGTACATGTATAGTATGTGACACAGCAATGACAAACATCTAGGTAATGACCTAATAACAAAGGTACATATAAAGTATTGTAACGGTCTGTACATAAATACTGACCGTTGCCTGTAACAAATGTATAGGTAAAGTATTGTAAAGGTGGGCTACAGTCAGATGCTAAACTGAAAAGAAATCTTTGAGTCCCAGAGTGGGTCTGACTGAACCCCAAAATATTTGTTCTCATAACACAGTGATAACAAAGGCACCCCAAAACACACTCGTTCCTGTCCCAAGGTGAAAACAAAGGTACCCAAGAAGTTTTGTGAAGATCAGTTCATAAATACGAGCTGTATCGAACTTGTGACAAAAAACTGATTGGACCAAATTTTGGTACAAAATGGCCACTGGCAGCCATCTTGAATTTTGGACCGCACCCAGAAACACTCATTCTCATCCCAAGGTGATAACAAAGGTACCCAAGAAGTTTTGTGAAGATCGGTTCATAAATACAGCCTCTACCCTGAGCCGTATTGACATATGTGCTTACATTGTGTAAGTAGCACTGAATAAATCAAAGTTCATCTAATTTGCATAATTTCTGCACGAAAAAAAAAACCTTACAATATGTGATGTATTCCATGTTACTAAACATTCATACAAAAATTTATTCAAATCAAAACTTTCATACAGAAGTTCTGTACAAAAAACTGATTGCACTAATTTTGGTACAAAATGGCTGCTGGTGGCCATCTTCAATTTCGGACCACACCCCAAAACACTCCCTCTCATCCCAAGGTGATAACAAAGGTACCCAAGAAGTTTCGTAAAGATTGGTTCATAAATATGGCCTCTAGTCTGAGCCGTATAGAAGTTGTGTACAAAAAACTGATTAGACCTAATTTCGGTACAAAATGGCCACTGGCAGCCATCTTGAATTTTAGACCGCACCCAGAAACACTCGTTCTCGTCCCAAGGTGATAACAAAGGTACCCACAACATTTCGTGAAGATCAGTTCATAAATACAGACTCTTGCCCGAGCCGTATTGACATGTGTACTTACTGTGTGTAAGTCGCAATGAAAAAATCAAAGTTCATCTAATTTGCATAATTTCTGCACGAGAAAAAAACTTGTATTATATGTGATGTATCCCATGGTACTAAACATTCACACAAAAAATTATTCAAATCAGCGCTTTCATATGGAAGTTCTGTGCAAAAATCTGATTGCACCTAATTTTGTACAAAATGGCTGCCATCGGCCATCTTGAATTTTGGACCGGACCCCAAAACACTCGTTCTCGTCCCACAGCGATACCAAAGGTACCCAAGAAGTTTCGTAAAGATCGGTTCATAAATACGGCCTCTAGCCCGAGCTGTATTGGCATTTGCACTTACAGTGCTGAAAGTAACACCAAAAAACATCAAAATTAGTCAAATTTGCACAATTTACGCACAAGAAAAAAACCTGTATTATATGTGATGTATCCCATGGTACTAAACATTCATACAAAAAATTATTCAAATCAGAGCTTTCATATGGAAGTTCTGTACAAAAAACAGATTTCTGCATCGTCGGTACAAAATGGAAGCTGGCGGCCATCTTGAATTTCGGACAGCACCCAAAAACACTCGTTCTCGTCCCACGGTCATAACAAAGGTACCCAAGAAGTTTCGTAAAGATCGGTTCATAAATGCGGCCTCTAGCTCGAGCTGTATCCAATTGTTGACGTACGGACAGATGGACAGACGGACGACGGGCCATGACAAAAGCTCAAGTTTGGCTTCGCCAAAGTTGAGCTAAAAATCACTTGTTTCGAGCATATTTTTTCAACTATGTCAGCAATATCTTTTTTGCAAAATGCACTTTTAGTGTCAATAGTGAGTTTTCATAAAAATAGCTGACTGAAAGTTTGTACTGCATTTAGTGAACACAAAGTATTGACAAAGTAAGACTTGAGGATATAACAATTGAACTCACTACGGAAATAAACTCTTGCTCAAGTCAGACAGTGAATATGGGCGATCAAGAGATGAGAAATAAAAATATTAATAATAACTGTTCAGCAACTACTGAAACATGTAAAACAACCACTCCAAAAGAGCGTTAATTATAAACTTTATAAATCTCTTTTCACAAATTTCCCCTATAGTTAATGAAAAATTAAGTTTTTGTCCTGTTGGGATTCGTCTTGTTGGGATATTTCAGCTATTCATCTTGGGATGACACCCCTCACACATCTTACAAGTACACATATCCAGATATTAAAATTTCTTACCCAATGTTTTCTATATGGGTTAACATGGGGGGTGGGGCAATTTACTTTTTTTTGGGGGGGGGGGAGGGGGGTATATGCCCCTTCAGCCACCCCACCCCACTGGATACGCCACTGATTCATACCCATGATCACCATAACAATCCCCTAGAAAAAGCATAGTAGGCCAAATGCAAGCACTACAGTGGAAATAATGGAAATATTCCCATGCTGTTGGGGCTTCTTAATTTTTTAACATATTTCCTTTTTATAATGTTTATTTGTTGTGCAACAACCTCTTCCTTTAAGCCCACTTCTACTGTCTACTCACCTACATGTACATCCACCCATAGTGTATTTCAAACTGAAAAAAATGCCAAGTACACGGCAAAGGAAAATGCCTTAAGACATGCCCGGGCTTCACACAAAGTTCCCCAACATTTTACAGAATTAGGCTCTTGGGCAAGGATGGCATGACAGGAGATGGTCGACTCTTGTAAACAGGCTTTTACCCCACATTCCTACCTCACCAACCTGCTTCCTTGACTGTCCCCACTCAAATAAAAAAATAAATCTATTCACCCCCCTCACACACACATACCTTCACACACACACGCATACGTGATTTTTTATTGTTTTCAATAATGGAAAATGGTTCAATAATACAATACACCGTGAATTATAAACTGTAGTATTCCAAGACATCAAACAAATCAAACTTCATTTTCCAAGAATTGGTACTTAAAAAAGGTAAAACAGCCAACTTCAAAGGCCAGTAATGCTAGTCAAAGTCGCTTCATTGTGAATTCCATGCAAACTCATCTGACTGAATGACTAGTGACTTGTCAGCTTATTTGAATGCGGTTACAATGTTACAAGGAGCATTGGGAAATGAAATGCACAAACTTTAAAAGCAAATGCTCCATTGAAGTTGCATTTCATGTTCTGTACCAAACTCAAATAAATTTACCGTAGCAACAATTTGAAAAAATATGTTAATATTTTTTAATCTCTATATACAGCGCATCGGTAAAGTGAATGGTGCAATGATGAGCCTTTGGAAATGAATAACACTAAATTGTTTTGTACTTTAGTTCTGAAGAAAAGAATCAGTTGCATCAATGTATGCAAGTTTCTTTCCTGAAAATAGTCAGTATCAATGTTCTCTTAACTTTACAAACACAACACACTTACTGTGAGTTTCTAAGATGCAGAGAAATCATGTTTGCTAATGTTTTTTATTATACACTAAATGATAGATTATCGAAGAAATTGCTGAAAGACAGAAATCGTATCCCCCCCACTGTGAAGATATAGAAATTTTCACTTTCAGGGTATCAATCAAAATGGCAGCTTTCAAAGCATCACTTCAAGGTGAATACGAGTCAAATTATCACTGGAAATGATCCATTTGTTCTAAAACCGTATAAAGAAAAGTAAATCTAGTGTTTTTGAGTTGATACTAGGGCTGCACGGTATATCGATAAACCGATACATACTGGTATTCAAACCAGTATCGATTGAATACCGGTGTAATCACAAAAATATTGGTTTATCATCATTATTCATTCACCCACAATTTAAGTTTCAAAATGTCTTGACTTTTAGCTGTAGTCCTGAATAAATAATATTATTCTTTTACCGAACGAATCGGTTGCATCCACCTGCGTAATATACAAATTCAGCAGTTGATTTTTTTATTCAAATTAAAAAAACAATCAACAAAACCATATCATGTCACCGCTCATTGGAACAAGCTCGTCGAGCTCATTCCAATGAGGGGTCACATGATATTGTTTTATTGAAATGCTTGGATAAAATAATATTTAAAATAATAAATTTTGATATTGCCTGTGTTGGGTAAAGGGTTATTCGAACTGTATCATCAAGGCATGCTAATTTATTCCCCTGTGATGGCTCAAGTCCCGATTGTGGTACGTATGTTCAGATATCTGAACAGTCTTTCGATATACCACTTTACCGCAGGATTTTTTTTATTACCGGTATTCGGTTTAAAATATAGTGCAGCACAAGTGGATACTGAACATTTCCAGCAATAATTCAACACGTATTCACCTTGAATTGATGCATGAAACCTGATAGTCCAAACATTTCCTGAAAGTCTGTAATATAAGTTTTTGGTTTGGTATGTCCTTTGAAAGGACGTACCAAACCCAAAACTTATATTACGGACTTGTAGGCCATGTTTGGACTAGAAACCCACCAGCTGAATCAGATTGCAAGACGCTATCTGAGTATCAACCAAATCACTTTCGCGTTTCACTGATTCAATGTGCTGTTTACTTTCATGCATCAATTCAAGGTTGAAACAAGTGGAATTATCAGATCCTTATAATAAACAGCTGCGCCATGAGCGCATAATACGCCCATTATTAATTACAAGAGGGAAGCACACAATATGAATATACATGTATTGCCTATATTTTGACGAATAAAGTCCTATAACTCTGGAATGACAAATCGGACAGCGACACAACTCAAAAGGGAGCTTCCTTCCATCAACATATACTTTCTACCCAAAAATCACAAAAATTGCTCGAAGCATTTTTGGGTTATTGCACAACGTGTGAACGGATGGACGGACAGATGGACAGACGGACGGACAGCGGTATACCATAATACAACATTTTTTTCAAAATGGGCGTATAAAAAGCGTATAAGAAAAAGAAAATCTTGTGTTTTTGATTTTGATCATTTGTGACTGAGACAAATGGTGATTTTCGCTCGCGCAAGCGCTCGCAAAAAATAAACATTTGTCTCGGTCACTCATGAGATAATTTTTGGTATCCACTTTTCAAAAGACGTACCGAACCAAAAACTTATATTACAGAATTTCAGCCCATGTTTGGACTAGAAACCCACCAGCTGAATCAGACTGCAAGATGCTATCTGTTCTGAGTATCAATCAAATCACTTCCACGTTTCAATGATTCAATGCGCTGTTTACTTTCATGCATCAATTCTAGGTTGAAACGAGTGGATACCGAAAATTATCTCACTTGTGACCGAGATAAATGGTGATTTTAGCTCACGCAAGCGCTCGCAAAAAATAAACATTTGTCTCACTCACTCATGAGATAATTTTCGGTATCCACTCAAAAGCACTAGATATCCTCTATATAGCACCCCTCATTTCAAAAGGTGACACGCAGTATACAGTGTAACTTTCCTTTTCAAATGGAAAGAGTGCAAAATGCACTACAGTTCACATCCACCAAAAATATGCATCTGCCAAATGAGGGTATACAAGGCAGAGCCCAAAGTAGTCCTTTCCGTCTCTGACAAAGTTCACATACTGGACAAAACTGGTTAGGCTAAACACCCCATGTAACAAGATACAGGATTACTATATATCGACATCCTCTCAAACTCCTTTGAGTCAGGGTCAAAAGTAGGGTTGAAACGGTTGGCTCATTTTCGTAAACGACTAACCGAGAGCTATAACCAGATAATATCCGGTTATCCATGGCCATTATTTCACCGAATATGGGATCAAAACTATAGGAATTGGAGAGCAGTATTCTCAAACTATTCCATAGTGTGTACTCGACAACATTCGTTTGTATACATACTACGAAATAGTTTCTGCGATTACTCATTACTCACGGAAACTGCCGATCATTAATGAAGTCTAGAACGCCTAAGTCGATTATTTCTCAATATACTCAACGCAGCTTCGATGTGTAATTTTTCACAAAGGAGAAGCAGCAGATTTATGTTTTAAACGTGGAATGACGATCAGTATTGATATTTTGGATAACCGGTTGACGTTTTTTCTAATCGGTTAGGTAGCTAACTGGTTTCAAACCAATTATCCAGTTAACCATTTCAGTACTAGTCAAAAGGGGTGTGCCCCAAACCATTCCTGCCTGCCTGTGGTGTGCAAAACCATTGATTCATTCACTCCTTCGCGTTTTTGTTCTTAAAAATACTGTAAAACTTTTGGAGACTATGCACCAGATAACCAAACTGTGAGTGAGCAACATATTACTCTCCTGAAAATTATGCCACATGAATGATGGTGAGCTGGGTCATTCGCTCTTCTCAGAAAATTACGCATGAACAGACATTTTTTAAGCCTTTACACAACAAAACAGCCAAAACCGACCAGTGCTATTCATAAAAATAACCATTTAATTTTTGTTTTTTGTCTCAAATGACCTCTCATTGGAATGAGCTCATGCAAGTGTTGTCTTCCTTCTGTGTTAGGTAAAGGTTCAAAGTAATTTATGAACAAATATTGTAAGTGCTATCTTGTAATCATGTTAGGTGGGGGGTTATTTTGGAGTAAATTTGTATGAAAGGGTCTCAATACAGTCAAGTCAGTTCCTGTGCATCATTGTATATGAAAAAGCAAGGACACCTGTCACCATCATAAAGAACAGGAACTATGAGTGTTCTCCACTTAATTGGATACCGTTAATAAAATATCTCTTGTTATCACAAATGTCTTTAAAACCAAACCATAAACCAAACATTAAACAGGAATATGATCAGTTAATTGCCTTCGTAATAATGTGGTAAACAAATAATTGAGTGTTAAGAACTGTGAATTTGGGAGAAAAATATCTAATCTTTCTACCTTAACCCTCTACTCAACATACAGGATATCCAAATTTATTATTTTAATTATCATTTTTTTTAATTTTTCAAAATTTTTTAACAAAATCATATAATGTGACCCTCTCATTGAGCTCATCAGGGACCGACCTAGTAAGGAGCGAGTGTGAATTTGACTATTAAATTTCTGATCTGGCTCCTGAATCTTAAATATAGGCTATAGACTCTCTCCAATAAATTGTAACACGTGAAAACACGTGAACAAATTTTGACAATCGACAATAATTTAGCACTCTACCTGCTAAGAAGTAAATCTGGCTTCTAAATTTCAAAAGTAGACTCCAAGTCTGGCTCTTATTTTTAAATGCTTAGGCCGTCGGTCCCTGGAGCTCATTTCAATGAGAGGGTCAAATGATTTGGTTTTGTTGAAATCTTTTGAAAAATACTGTTTTTTCAATTGCTCACTTTATAAAGTTATGTGAGCAGATGCAGCCGATTCGTTAGGAAAGGGTTAAATAAAAATTACAACAATGTTTTTTTCCTCAAACTCAACTGATAAGCTTTAAAATTTGTCCTAATTCACGAGAATCAGTTTTTGATTTTTGTAAACTCCTGTTGCGAGAATCAGTTTTCAGTTCTTAAATAATTCAGAATTTGAGAGTATTGTTATATCCTTGTGAGTGCAACCAGCAAATATTCCATTGTAAAATGTTAAAAAACAAGAGGCCCCAGGGGCCCTTAGGCGCTCACCAAATGTTCCATACTGTTAAGACACAAATTTTATCAACAGCTATTCTTAAGGTTCTACAGAGTAAATCTATACTCTCTGTGGAGCTAAAACATCAACAGGACTGAATGGGACAATGCTGCTAATCAAATATCAAAAGATTCTGCATGATGGTTCTGAAGAAGATTTTTAAAGAATTTTCCTTGAATTGCACAAAGTAAACATTCACGCCCCCATAGTGAGGCCCAATATTGATCGAGGGACTCAATTTGAACAAACTTGAATCAGGACCTTACTAAGATGTTACATATCAAATATCAAAAGATTTTGCCCACTGGTTCGGGAGAAGAAGATTTTTTAAAGAATTTTTTCTTTAATTGCACTAAGTGAAAATTCACTGCCCATAGGGAGCCCCAATATTGATCGAGGGACTCGATTTGAACAAACGTGAATCAGACCCATACCAAGATGCTGCATACCAAATAGCAAAAGATTCTGACCACAGATTCTAGAGAAGAAAATTTTTGAAGATTTTTTCTTAAATTGCACCAAGTAAAAATCCCGCCCCCATAGGTAGCCCCAATATTGATCGAGGAACTCGATTTGAACAAACTTGAATCAGACTCATACGTTGCTGCATACCAAATATCGAAGGATTCTGCCCATTATTTCTGGAGAAGAAAAGTTTTGAATGATTTTTCTTAAATTGTACCAAGTAAAAATTCACGCCCCCATACGTAGCTGCATACCAAATATCGAAAGATTCTGCCCATTGGTTCTGGAGAAGAAAATTTTTGAATGATTTTTCTTAAATGGTACCAAGGAAAAATTCATGCCCCCATAGGGAGCCCCAATATTGATCGAGGGACTCGATTTGAACAAACTTGAATCAGACCCATACCAAGAGGCTGCATACCACCTATCGAAAGATTCTGCCCATTGGTTCTGGAGAAGAAGATTTTTAAAGAATTTTTCTTAAATTGCACTAAGTAAAAATTCACTCCCCCATCGTGAGCCCCAATATTGGTTGAGGGACTCGATTTGAACAAACTTGAATCAGACCCATACCAAGATGCTGCTTACCAAGTATCAAAAGATTCTGCCCACTGGTTCTGGAGATGAAGATTTTTTAATAATTTTTCTATAATTCATACGGTGCTATGCCCCATACAGAGCCCCCAAGGGACGTGGCCATTTCATTTGAACAAACATGAATTGCCATATAGTAATGAACATCCACATGAAGTTTCGTGAAAATCCGACCAGTGGTTTCAGAGGAGAAGTTGTTTGAAAAATTGTAAATTGCACCAAGTTGAAATTCAAATTCCCATAATGAGCCTTAATATGAACAAAGCGACTCAATTTGTACTAACTTGAATCAAACCCATACTAGAATGCTGTATACCAAATATCAAAAGACTCTGCATGCTGGTTCTGGAGAAGAAGATTTTTAAAGAATTAGACTTGAATTGCACAAAATAAGAATTCATGCCCCCATAATGAGCCCAATTTGAACTCAATTTGAACGAACGTGAATCCAACCCATACCAAGATGCTTCATACCAAATATCTAAAGATTCTGTCCACTGGTTCTGGTGAAGAAGGTTGCTAAAGATTTTTTCTTAAATTGAACTAAGTAAAAATTCACACCCCCATAGTGAGCCCCAATATTGATCGGGGGATTCAATTTCAACAAACTTGAATCAGACCCATACCAAGATGCTGTATACCAAATATCAAAAGATTCTGATCGATTCCAGAAAAGAAGATTTTTAAAGAAATTTTCTTAAATTGCACTAAGTAAAAATTCACACCCCTTTAGTGAGCCCCAATATTGATCGCGGGACTCAATTTGAACAAACTTGAATCAGATTGCACCAAGTTGAAATTCAAATTCCCATAATGAGCCTTAATATGAACAAAGGGACTCAATTTGTACAAACTTGAATCAAGCCCATACTAGAATGCTGTATACCAAATATCAAAAGACTCTGCATGCTGGTTCTGGAGAAGAAGATTTTTAAAGAATTAGACATGAATTGCACAAAATAAGAATTCATGCCCCCATATTGAGCCCAATTATTGATCGGGGGGGGGGGGGGGGGGGGGGGGGGACTCAATTTAAACAAACTTGAATCAGACCCATACTAGCATCCTGCATACCAAATATCAAAAGATTCTGCCCACTGGTTCTGGAGATTTTTAAAGAATTTTTCTTGAACTGTACTAAGTAAAAATTCATGCCCCATAGTGAGCCCCAATATTAATCAAACGACTCAATTTGAACAAACGTGAATCCAACCCATACCAAGATGCTGCATACCAAATATCTAAAGATTCTGCCCACTGGTTCTGGTGAAGAAGATTGTTAAAGATTTTTTCTTAAATTGCACTAAGTATAAAAATTCACACCCCATAGTGATCCCCAATATTGAACAGGGGATTCCATTGGAACAAACTTGAATCAGACCCATACTGAGATGGTGTATACCAAATATCAAAAGATTCTGCCCATCGGTTCTCGAAAAGAAGATTTTTAAAGAAATTTTCTTAAATTGCGCTAAGTAAAAATTCACACCCCTTTAGTGAGCCCCAATATTGATCGAGGGACTCAATTTGAACAAATTTGAATCAGACCCATACCAAGATGCTGTATACCAAATACCAAAAGATCCTGCCCATTGGTTCTTGACAAGAAGATTTTAAAATTTTTTTCTTAAATTGCACCAAGTAAAAATTCAGGTCCCCATAGTGAGCCCCAAAATTTATCAAGGGACTCCATTTGAACAAACTTGAATCAGACCCATACGAAGATGCTGTATACGAAATATCAAAAGATTCTGCCAACTGGTTCTGGAGAAGAAGATTTTTTCTTAAATTGCTCTAAGGAAAAATTCATGCCCCTATAGTGAGCCCCAATATTGGTTGAGGGACTCGATTTGAACAAACTTGAATCAGACCCATACCAAGATGCTGCATACCAAGTATCAAAAGATTCTGCCCACTGGCTCTGGAGAAGAAGATTTTTAATAATTTTTCTATAATTCATACGGTGCTATCAGAGTTATGCCCCATACAGAGCCCCCAAGGGACGTGGCCATTTCATTTGAACAAACATGAATTGCCATATAGTAATGAACATCCACAAGAAGTTTCGTGAAAATCGGACCAGTGGTTTCAGAGGAGAAGTCGTTTGAAAAATGTTCACCACGACAGACGACGACGACAGACGGCAAGTGATAAGTTGAGCTCCCTTTGGTGATTAAAAACTACCCTAATATTTATATATTTATTATAAGGGCCAAGTTCCAGCCATGAATTCACTGGATATCACTGCCGAGTCAAAAGTGTTAACTTATGATGAGGGAGCAAAAAATGAAAGCAAAAAATTAGTAGAATTCTCTAGTCCTATAAGGGTACTTTCATAATCTATGACAAGAATCAACTGAACATTTATTTTGCGAGGATCCAAGTTACTTCTCATTGTGCTTGCAAAAAATTTGTGTTTTACGCAAGAATGTTAAGCCTTGACTGAGTATGTTTTATGTGTAATTTGAGTGTGATCTCTCAGGTATGATGATAGCTGCAATGCCTTTTCACTTAAAAAATACAAAATTTACATTGAAAAACGATTACAGGAAATTATTCTGAAATTGAAGGCTGGAATCTAAAACAAATTTAACTGGTTGAGTGCTAGAAGCCACTATCAGGGCTTTCAAAAAAAAATGAGGGTACCAGAGTAAAAGCCAAGATTATTCTTACTCATGTTTCCTATTCAGTCAAATGCAAAATATTTTGTTTACATAAGAGTTTTATTACAAAATTCAGGCACTCTCCAATAATTTGAAATAAATCAAATTTTAAATAACAAATTTAGACCCATGAAAAACTGGTATAAAATACCCAAGCGAAGCTGAATACTGGGGTTAACCCATGCGCCAGCATTCAGCTTCCCTTGGGTATTTTATACCAGTTGTTCCTAGTTATATTTATATATTCCAAGGCTGATCACTGTTACTATGACAGATTTTAACACCGAGAGCACTATCAGCGACATTATCCTGGGTTGCAGCTCCAATGACACCATGGTAATCAACTCTGAGCAAGAAATGCCCAAGAAAGGCGAGCCCACGTATGAAACCATTAACAACAGAAATCTGACCATCAAATCACTGGAGAATGAATTACAATACGTCGGCGAGACTACAAGACACTTTCATGCCCGAATTAATAAACACATTGCCGACATTAAATACTCATGAGACACACCTGTGCCCCTTCATTTCAATCAAAGTATAACCACAAACTAAGTGATTTACAATACAGAATAATATAGGTCCTCAGCTCAGACCCAGACAACTCCAGCACTGAGTGTCGTCACTATAGGGAGATCCTGTGAATGTTCACTCTCCAAACTCTCAACCCAATTAATCGGCATGAACAGAAAGGATTTTTAATCAGGGGTTTTTATAACATATTTAGACCACCAAACAATAATCTAGCCCTCAACCAGTTACTCATGGAATATCAAAACCTGCCTGCCAAGTCTCTACAATATTGATGTCTGATATTTCAGTGGTAAAATATATTATGTTTAAACCGGTGGCACCATAAGTTTTTAATCTTGTCAACCCAGAACCCAAAATTGAATGAAAATTCTGTTAAATAGAGGCATGTACTGAATGACTGCTCTATCTGTATTTTGTATGTTTTGAAAATTTAGAATTCACCGAACAAACGGTATCATTATTTATTACACACCCGTAACTGTATTTGCCACGATCACATGGATTTTAGGAGCATGTGGTAATTTTAACCAGAAAGCTCTAGTGCGATCAGATAAAAAGTACTCTTCACGTGTACATTTTCATGTTTGATGCACAACTATGCTAAAAACCATTGATAGTCATGAAAGACACATGATCTCTGCCAAGAAATTGAAAAGTGAAACTCAACCTTTGCTTTCGTTATTGAAAACTGAGGAAAAAGTCCAATTGGGTTTGATATTGGAGCCAGCCACTGGTACAGTTTTATAAAATTTTGTAACAATGTTTGCCCTCACCGCTGCGTGCTGCCGACGAGTCGTTACGAGGCCTACTTGTAATCCTATTCGATTCACACTTCAGCAATGAAGCAGCACGTTTGCCAACACAAACATACTTTGAAGAGCTTGTTAAGTTGAAATAGTTCTCAGGAAGCAGGACTAAATCAATCTGGAAAACTTGTTACCTTGAGGCGGAAAAACAGAAGGCAACACGCCGATAGTGCCTGCAGATTTTTGACAGCTGGTACATGCAGCTACTGATTAAATTAATATCACCAACTCCACTCAAGCATGTGGCGCTGGGATACCACTCGAGCCTACCAACTCTCGTGGTATCTCTGTGCCTTTCACTTTCATCTAGTAATCGTTAACCCATTCAAACATACGTGTGGTTCTGTATATTTGCAGAATTGTTTGCAGTTGCAGAAATGTGTGCTATTAAGTATTCACATAGATTCATGTCATGAACTTCCATGGATTCCAGAGGTAATCTCGATCAACAGTCAGCTGTAGTATTAGTACAGCCAGACAAGTGTGAAATTTTAAAGTTATATTCAAGTAGACATGTTCACCATCTAACAATTCTGGCACTGGTTCTTTTATTTGCTCCATGACTTGAGAGAAAAGAACAGTAAGAGGTTTATGATCACATTTGAGTGTATGAATCCATTATACAACACAGGAACATCGTCAATATCAAGTCAATAGGTATCACTGATGATGAGCAAACTCAAACGCATCTTCATAAGATGGCGAAGAAAAAAGAATGACACAATGGTTATACGTCTGTGCACTGGTACTAGAAGCCGTCAGCTGGTACAGAAAAGACTGTCCCCTACTGGATGTGCTCCGGTCACACTAGGCCCAGTTTTTGGCTTATTTTTTCGTTGGTGCTTTTGCATCACTTTTTCTTTCCCAAATTGCTTGGGAAAGTACAAAAATAGAGAGTATACTTCCGTGTTTGGGACTTCCACTGTAGTGCAAGCCAGTTGTAAACAATTGTGAGGAAGGTTGATAAGAAAAGAATATCCAGGCCAGGGACCAGCCACATGGGCGACTAGGGCAATTATGTCGCCCTTCTAAGCCCAAAGTTGCCTAGAAAAATAGTCGGTCTGATTACAATTCACCCTCCAAAAATTGGCCAAAATGAGCAAAGGCAGAACTGAGTGATCCGAGGTTTACATAAAAACGATTATTTTCAAGAATTGAATGTGCTTGAGTGTGATAAAAGAGCATTTTGATTCGTCAAATAAGCGACCATTTATTTGAAATCACAGGAGAATCCATTGTCGCTTTTTGTGGATTTTTATTTTGTTTCGTTTCAGTCAGAGCTTCAAGTGTCGAAACGAAAATAGGCGACTTACGCAACTCAACAAAATAACCCAGTTTGAAAGTTGGTTTTGCTTAGGATGGCGAAAATTCTCTGCTGAAAATGTATACGCAATGGACGTATTTTCTAACACTATTTTTATTTCGTTTTTCTGACGACTGTTAACTGTTGGGTCATCTATTCCCAGAAAAACACGAATGGAATTAAAACAGGTGAAAAAAATAGGCCGATGAAATCGTCAGATGTGTACCCATACGCGCAATTAGTAGAAAGCTGTATGACGGAGGGCCACCACGGATGCTGACATAATGTACACCATACAAGGTATGGGTACATATAGAAATGGATTGGAGGAGTGTCTAATTTGATGGATAAAGGGTTAATGTCTCCGGATCAAATTATCAGATTTACATAAAAAACTATACAGCACAGCACATCAGTAACCTGAGTAAATATATAAAGTAACATGACAATCGGATTGATATTTTTTGAGTTATCTCATGCCAAAGGGATTAGAGGAATTTTCAATTTGAAGGATAAAGGGGGTTAATATCTCCGGATCAAATTATCAGATTTACAGGCGTTATCTGATAAATAAACTATACAGCTCAGCACATCAATAACCTGAACACAATTATAAAGTAACTTGACAATCCAAGCAATATTTTTCAAGTTATCGAATGCGAAAGGGATTGGAGGAATTTTCAATTTGAAGAATAAAGGGTTAATATCTCAAGTTTAAATTATCAGATTTACACCAAAAACTATACAGCTCGGCACATCAGTAACCTGAACATAAATATAAAGTAACTTGGAAATCCAAGCAATATTTTTCAAGTTATCGATGTGCCAAAGGGATTGGAGGAATTTTCAATTTGAAGGATAAAGGGTTAATATCTCAGGATTAAAACAACAGATTTACACCAAAAACTATACAGCTTGGCATATCAGTAACCTGAACACAAATATAAAGTAACTTGACAATCCAAGTAGTATTTTTCAAGTTATCGAATGCCAAAGGGATTGGAGGAATTTTCAATTTGAAGGATAAACGGTTAATATCTCGGGATCAAATTATCCGATTTACACCAAAAAACTATACAGCTTGGCACATCAGTAACCTGAACACAAATATAAAGTAACTTGACAATCCAAGCAATATTTTTCAAAATATCGAATGCCGAAGGGATTCGAGGAATTTTCAATTTGAAGGATAAAGGGTTAATATCTCAGGATTAAATTATCAGATTTACACCAACAACTATACAGCTCGGCACATCAGTAACCTGAACACAAATATAAAGTAACTTGACAATCCAAGCAAGGGTTAATATCTCAGGATCAAATTATCCGATTTACACCAAAAACTATACAGCTTGGCACATCAGTAACCTGAAGACAAATATAAAGTAACTTGACAATCCAAGCAATATTTTTCAAAATATCGAATGCCAAAGGGACTGGAGGAATTTTCAATTTGAAGGATAAAGGGTTAATATCTCAGGATTAAATTATCAGATTTACACCAAAAACTATACAGCTCGGCACATCAGTAACCTGAACACAAATATAAAGTAACTTGACAATCCCAGCAATATTTTTCAAGTTATCGAATGCCAAAGAGATTGGAGGAATTTTCAATTTGAAGGATAAAGGGTTAATATCTCGGGATCAAATCATCAGATTAACACCAAAAACTATACAGCTCGGCAAATCACTAACCTGAACACAAATATAAAGTAACTAGACAATCCAAGCAACATTTTTCAAGTTATCGAATGCCAAAGGGATTGGAGGAATTTTCAATTTGAAGGATAAAGGGTTAATATCTCAGGATCAAATTATCCAACTTACACGAAAAACTATACAGCTCGGCACATCAGTAACCCGAACACAAATATAAAGTAACTTGACAATCCAAGCAATATTTTTCAAGTTATCGAATGACAAAGAAATGGATACGGATGCCAGATGGACAGATGGACGGACAGACAGACAAAGGATGGACGAACGACGGATGGTCACCCCGGATGCCGGCATTATGTGTACCATACATAGTATGGGTACACATAAAAAAAGCTTTAGTGATGACAAGAAAAGTTTTGTACAGGGCACAAGTGTGCACATGAAGGATCTTGAAAAAGTACCTTCCATGAAACCTTCTTGCATCTGGTCCTGTGCACACTTTCAGACATAGGAAATTATTAGCTTAGTAGACTTTGGTGAAAGGCAACCACAGGAGGGTGCTGGGGAGATTGGCACAAAGAAGAGGGGAGGGGTCATGAAGGAGAGGGTAGGAGTGGGGGATTTTCAGTCAATAATTAATTTGTGATATTTTAACCTGGCATAGATGCATCATAGACAACTGGACCTGGATTAATCAGGCGTTAATGGAGGACCACGAGCTGAAAATATGAAGGGGCGGCAGGGGCGGTACATAAATATTCTTAATTTTCTTCACTTGCCTATGAAGTCTCCCTACTTGACTCTGCAGTCTCCCTATTTTTTCTGGAGAGAGACATGAAGTCTCCCTAAAATTCCTCCCTAGGCTGGTCCCTGATCCAGGCCTTTCAAGGCCTTTTCCAGGGAAATTTTCAAGCACTTTCTAGGAACTTTGTTGTAAATTATTTTCCTTATCTCACATTGTTTGCATACAAACATACCAGTTAGCTATTTGTATACATGTATTCTAAACAAATACCTGCACTTAACACTGATTCTTTGGAAGTTCTCACACAAAAATACACAAATACCAGAGTTTATAGATGTTTCACATTGAGAGAGAAGTGAAAGTTGTACCCATGACCTCCAGCACACAAAGCGATTGATTTACCACAAGACCAAAAGATCTTAACCATCTGGTCTGGCTGGTAAACTGCACTTGTACCTTGACCATTACACTACTCCCCCATTCTTTTGAGATTCAGAACCTATTAATCTCACTCCAGATTTCAGAATGGTTGAAACAACTTCAGAACTACCAACTTTTAAGGGTGGGATGAGCCTTCAAACATAACAGGCTGAGAGAAGTGGAGAAGCGAAGGCTAATATTTTGACCAAAATAAGCAGAGTAACTGCCTTGAAAGTCTGATTTTCGAGTACTTTCAAGGGTCTTGCATTTCAGTTTAAAATTCAAACACTTTCAATGAAGCTTAATTCTGTATTTATTTTACACCAAGTTCAAGAAGTATTTCAAAATTCAAACTGCAAAATGAATGGATGCACAGCACTACATGTTGACCTTTCAGTAGGGCGACAATGATTAATCGTGAAACGAATGTATCGCAATTTATTATCTGATATTATGTATCTCGATTTGCTAGCACTGACTGTATCACAATACACATGGACTCAAAATCTCATCAATATTTTGTTCAGGACACTTCAAAAATGGCCTCATTGTTGACTAATCGCATCC
The DNA here is from genome assembly GCA_031216915.1 of Pictodentalium vernedei. NCBI lineage: Eukaryota > Metazoa > Mollusca > Scaphopoda > Dentaliida > Dentaliidae > Pictodentalium > Pictodentalium vernedei. The sequence goes on along the minus strand of CM062297.1, from coordinate 571,773,961 downwards.
ATTATATGTATTTTTCCTTTGAAATCAGGACTATAGAAGTCTGAATTTACATTGCTCTCGGGTATTTGTTAGCACTGAATAGCACAAACGATTAACCTCACTCTTGAACCGTTGTATACTATAATCCAACAAATGCCATGGAAACAGAAGAATGTGTCACGATGCTTTGTTGTCAAGAAGTTTGAGAAATCTAATTTCATTGAAATGAAGCTGCTTATCCCAAAACTGTATGAGGATTTGTAATTTGGCCATTGTGTGGGTGGATATTAGACTTTTCCCTCTACACACCAGCCCAGTAGAGATATGGAGACTCAAGAAGTAAATCTGCAGTTATGGACCACCAGGTGACCTGGTGGTCCATAACTGCAGATTTGCTTCTTGTGTCTTCACTTTTAGATGATTGATGGGTGTATTGTGATACGTATTGAATCGTGGGGATCGTATCGTGATATGCATCGTATCATGAGAAAACGTATCATTACAGCCCTACCTTTCAGTTTAAAGTTCAATGCTTAACCACTAAGCCACCATGCTCCTAGGGCTGTCACGATTAATCGATTAATTGATTGTCGATCAGTCACGCCTAAATCGGTTAGTATTTTTCGTTGTCGAAGAATCGGTAAATTTTACGCCGTTTTAGAGGTTTAATAATTAAAAAAGAATTTGATGAAAAAACTATTGTTTCTAAAGGTAAAAGGTCAAGAATGTTGACGTTAAACCTCAAGACGCCGTTATAAACATTTGTCTTCAGAACATCAAAGCTTTGAATGTACCTAAAAGAGGATCGTTTTCGTTGTTTACTTGAGGTAGGTCAACAGACTTGAACTTCATTTTAACGACTTTAAACAGAGGGAGAGAGGGGTCATCTAGGTACGAATAATCGATTATTATTGATTATTTGCAATGATTAATCAATTCCTAAATTAAACAAGAGGCCCCACGTGGCCTTAATCGCTCCCCTGACAAAGTGACTCTAAGAAGTATTTTAGGTCACCTTCACCATGTCATGCCTCATCAACATTAACTGGTTGAGTGATAGATTTTGTTTGAAGTTCAACATTTGTTACCTAAAATTAGTTTTATTTAAAATCGTTGGTGTGTGGCCAATCTCCAATGATTTTTAATAAAGCAAATTTATCTCTGCAGACAAACTGGTTTAGCATGAAGCACAAACAAGGAATGTGAAGAGATAGCCTTGGACATCTCTCCCCAACTGTGGATATCTTCCATGTGCTACATGTATATATTTGCATGCAAGAAAACAAAAATTTTCACAAATTTTCCAAAATATTAGTTTTTTTTATCATCATTGAACAAGCTCAAACAGCTTATTCCAATAGGGGTATGGGAAGATCAGGTATATTTTTGAGACAGAAATGTGAATATATAAATAATGGTGTTTTTTTGTGAATGATGCTGGAGAATTTTGCGTAAAGATATGGTAAATGGTTTGTTCTAGATACAGAATGATGCAAAAGTATTTAAATTTGATTAGGCAAGTTGTTCCTATAATGCATTTAAAAATTGAAGTAACTGTTTTTTTGCTGACAAACTTTTAGATGTGTGTGTGTGTGTTTGTGTGTGTGTGTGTGTGTGTGTGTGTGTGTTTGTGTGTGTGTGTGGGGGGGGGGGGGGGGTAAGAGTGTTCTTGCAAACAAAATTCCTGAATAAATGGAAAATTTTATTTTTTGTGTGAAAGACATAGTGCGTGAATGTTGATTGGAACAAGCTTAGAGAGCTCATTTTAATGTGAAGTCATAAAGCTGTGTTTTACGTACGAAATTCTGGAATAACAAAAAAAATTGCTTTTTTGACTCAAAAAGCATGGTGTGCGACCTCTCATTGGAATGAGCTCAAAAAGCTCATCCCAATGGGGTATTTACAAGCGATAAGTACATGTATGTTTAAGAGACAAAAATTAAAATTTGAATAGCAATTTTTGCGAAGAATGCTGACAAGTTTTGGCAGTTATGCTGGTAAAAAGGTAAGATATGGAAAGTGGTTGTTTTTTAGAGGCGACATTTAATTAAGGGGAATTAACCCTTGATTACTGAGGTAACTTCTAAAAGTACTGAAATTTCATGAAGCAATGTGAATAACAGACAACAGTTGCCTAAAAATTTCATGAATAAGTAAAATTTTTATTCCTTTGTCTCGAAAACATGGCATATGACCTTTGTTGGAATGAGCTGAATGCGTGTGTTCCAATGAGGGGTCATAAAATTTGTACGGAGATTTGTGTGAATAATGCATTAGTACTGCTAGATTTGGGTAAACGGTTCACCCTGGATACCACCCCTTCTATAGTAGATCTTTTCTGCAAATTTTGTCTAAGATTCTATCAACTTTACAAATAAATACGTTCATGAATCACAATCAGATCCACCCCACAATGTTGCATACCAAATATCAAAAGATTCTGCCTGCTGGATCTGGAGAAGATTTTTTAAGAAATATGCCTGAAATGCACTAAGTTAAAATTTGGGCTCCTATACGGAGCTCAAATATAAACCCAGGGGGCCGATTTGAACAAACTTGAATCAGATCCACCCCACAATGTTGCTTACCAAATATGAAAAGATTCTGAAGCTGGATCTGGAGAAGAAGATTTTTTAAGAAATTTGCCTGAAATGCACTAAGTTCGAATTCGAGCTTCTATAGTGAGCCCAAATATGAAACTAGGAAGCCGATTTGAACAAACTTGAATCAGATCCACCCCACAATGTTGCATACCAAATATCAAAAGATTCTGCCTGCTGGATCTGGAGAAGAAGATTTTTTAATAAATTTGCCCGAAATGCACTAAGTGCGAATTCGGGCTTCTATATTAAGCCCAAATATCAATCCAGGGGGCCGATTTGAACAAACTTGAATCAGATCCACCCCGCAATGTTGCATACCAAATATCAAAAGATTCTGCCTGCTGGATCTGGAGAAGAAGATTTTTGAAGAAATTTGCCCGAAATGCACTAAGTTTGAATTCGAGCTTCTATAGTGAGCCCAAATATGAATCCAGGGGGCCGATTTGAACAAACTTGAATCAGATCCACCCCGCAATGTTGCATACCAAATATCAAAAGATTCTGCCTGCTGGATCTGAAGATGATTTTTTAAGAAATTTGCCTGAAATGCACTAAGTTCGAATTCGAGCTTCTATAGTGAGCCCAAATATGAATCTAGGAAGCCGATTTGAACAAACTTGAATCAGATCCACCCCACAATGTTGCATACCAAATATCAAAAGATTCTGCCTGCTGGATCTGGAGAAGAAGATTTTTTAATAAATTTGCCTGAAATGCACTAAGTGCGAATTCGGGCTTCTATATTAAGCCCAAATATGAATCCAGGGGGCCGATTTGAACAAACTTGAATCGGATCCACCCCGCAATGTTGCATACCAAATATCAAAAGATTCTGCCTGCTGGATCTGGAGAAGAAGATTTTTGAAGAAATTTGCCCGAAATGCAGTAAGTTTGAATTCGAGCTTCTATAGTGAGCCCAAATATGAATCCAGGGGGCCGATTTGAACAAACTTGAATCAGATCCACCCCGCAATGTTGCATACCAAATATCAAAAGATTCTGCCTGCTGGATCTGGAGAAGATGATTTTTTAAGAAATTTGCCTGAAATGCACTAAGTTCGAATTCGAGCTTCTATAGTGAGCCCAAATATGAATCTAGGAAGCCGATTTGAACAAACTTGAATCAGATCCACCCCACAATGTTGCATACCAAATATCAAAAGATTCTGCCTGCTGGATCTGGAGAAGAAGATTTTTTAATAAATTTGCCCGAAATGCACTAAGTGCGAATTCGGGCTTCTATATTAAGCCCAAATATGAATCCAGGGGGCCGATTTGAACAAACTTGAATCAGATCCACCCCGCAATGTTGCATACCAAATATCAAAAGATTCTGCCTGCTGGATCTGGAGAAGAAGATTTTTGAAGAAATTTGCCCGAAATGCAGTAAGTTTGAATTCGAGCTTCTATAATGAGCCCAAATATGAATCCAGGGGGCCGATTTGAACAAACTTGAATCAGATCCACCCCGCAATGTTGCATACCAAATATCAAAAGATTCTGCCAGCTGGATCTGGAGAAGATGATTTTTTAAGAAATTTGCCTGAAATGCACTAAGTTCGAATTCGAGCTTCTATAGTAAGCTCAAATATGAATCTAGGGAGCCGATTTAAACAAATTTGCATCAGATCCATCCCACAATGTTGCATACCAAATATCAAAAGATTCTGCTTGCTGGATCTGGAGAAGAAAATTTTTTAAGAAATTTGCCTGAAATGCACTAAGTTCGAATTCGAGCTTCTATAGTGAGCCCAAATATGAATCTAGGAAGCCGATTTGAACAAACTTGAATCAGATCCACCCCACAATGTTGCATACCAAATATCAAAAGATTCTGTCTGCTGGATCTGGAGAAGAAGATTTTTTAATAAATTTGCTTGAAATGCACTAATTTCAAATTAGGGCTCCTATACTGAGCCCAAATATAAACCCAGGGGGCCGATTTGAACAAACTTGAATCAGATCCACCCCGCAATGTTGCTTACCAAATATGAAAAGATTCTGCCTGCTGGATCTGGAGAAGAAGATTTTTTAAGAAATTTGCATGAAATGCACTAAGTTCAAATTCGAGCTTCTATAGTGAGCCCAAATATGAATCTAGGAAGCCGATTTGAACAAACTTGAATCAGATCCACCCCACAATGTTGCATTCCAAATATCAAAAGATTCTGCCTTCTGGATCTGGAGAAGAAGATTTTTTAAGAAATTTGCCTAAATGCACTAAGTTCGAAATCGGGCTCCTATACTGAGCCCAAATATGAACCCAGGGGGCCGATTTGAACAAACTTGAATCAGATCCATCCTACAATGTTGCATACCAAATATCAAAAGATTCTGCCTGCTGGATCTGGAGAAGAAGATTTTTTAAGAAATTTGCCTGAAATGCACTAAGTTCGAAATCGGGCTCCTATACTGAGCCCAAATATTAACCCAGGGGGCCGATTTGAACAATCTTGAATCAGATCCACCCCACAATGTTGCTTACCAAATATGAAAAGATTCTGCCTGCTGGATCTGGAGAAGAAGATTTTTTAAGAAATTTGCCTGAAATGCACTAAGTTCGAATTCGGGCTTCTATAGTAAGCCCAAATATGTATCCAGGGGGCCGATTTGAACAAACTTGAATCAGATCTACCCCGCAACGTTGCATACCAAATATCAAAAGATTCTGCCTGCTGGATCTGGAGAAGAAGATTTTTGAAGAAATTTGCCTGAAATGCACTAAATTTGATTTCAAGCTCCTATAGTGAGCCCAAATATGAATCTAGGGAGCCGATTTGAACAAACTTGAATCAGATCCACCCTACAATGTTGCATACCAAATATCAAAAGATTCTGCCTGCTGGATCTGGAGAAGAAGATTTTCAAAGAAATTTGCCTGAAATGCAGTAAGTTCAAATTTGGGCTCCTATACTGAGCCCAAATATAAACTCAGGGGGCCGATTTGAACAAACTTGAATCAGATCCACCCCACAATGTTGCATACCAAATATCAAAAGATTCTGCCTGCTGGATCTGGAGAAGAAGATTTTTTAAGAAATTTGCCTGAAATGCACTAAGTTCGAAATCGGGCTCCTATACTGAGCCCAAATATGAACCCAGGGGGCCGATTTGAACAAACTTGAATCAGATCCACCCTACAATGTTGCATACCAAATATCAAAAGATTCTGCCTGCTGGATCTGGAGAAGAAGATTTTTTAATGTTTTTCCCATTGCCTACAGTGTTAAAAAGTGCTGACTCAGCACTTTTTCAAAGTCCCGAAACTGTACCCTATGATAAAACCGATGGCAATTTTTTTTTACCAATCCTTTCTGTTGGTCCTAAGGAAGCTGCACACCAAATAAAAATTCTCAGTGCCGTGCAGTTTTGGAGATATGGGAGTTTTAAATTTTTTCTATTTTTAGCTCCTGCGGTTCCCACGGGGCTGCGGGAAAAATTTTTTTTGCATAAATCAAGTACTCATGACCCAATAAGCCCTCACATAAAATTTGGTTCAAATCAGCCTCTCGGTTTGGAAAATAGAAATTTTGGGCGGGGCAAAAAATTTTGCCCCTCTCATAACAACGCCAAGTATAGCCCCACAAACTTCTCTTGAACAAATCTGAGTCTACACCTCAAAAGGAAGCTGCACACCAAATATCAAGTCTCTGCTACTGCTGGTTCATGAGAAGAAGATTTACAAAGATTTTGGTGCCCCTTGGGGGCGTGGCACCACCCAGGAGGAGGGGCAACTTCATTTGAACAAATCTGAATTGGCATTAGGTAATAAACATTTAGCCAACATTTGAATAAAATTGGGCTAGTGGTTTAGGAGGAGAAGTCGATAATGTAAAGTTAACGCCGGACGGACGACGACGGACGACGGACGACGGACAGAAAGTGATTAGTAAAGCTCCCCTTGAGCTTCGCTCAGGTGAGCTAAAAAGCGTGACAGGCCTACATTCTCCCACACAACACTGTGTACAATCTCTCATGTGCTAAAAAGTTATGTGAGAGCCTTGGATTTCAGATGCCATTTTAATTTGTTTTTCTTGATTCAGTCTTGATTTTGCAGTATTTTATTGATGAAATCTTGACCTACTTGGGTAAGTATGTCACAAGATTGCAATCTGATCGATAAAGAGGCCACTTTTGTGATCACTGTACAATATTTTTTTTAAACATCCATCTGTGTTACAAATTGTATTGATTTTGAAGCTGGTAATAGCTGATAATTTGAAATACCACACAACCCTAATTGTATTGGATTTAAAGGATCATGTTAAATTAATTCAGGCCTGAACCAGCTGACTGTATTTAACTCTCTACCTACACGACTAAACAACATTTACAAAATTTCTGAACCCTCACTGAACTGAGATTATCAATCTTAGATATTTTGGGCAACAATTCATGTTGCAACTGAATTCAGTACTGTGTTCACAAAAGCGGAAAGAGAAGTTTGACCAGATTGTGACTGGGTTGTGATCCGGCTGAAATTCTCTGTTCGCTTTCCTGTCCACAACACTGCAGAATCTCACCAGTCAAAAAAAGAAGAGCGATAAATTGAATATAAGATGCTGTTTCCAGTTGTTTCGGTCTTGATTTCACAATATTTTGTATTTACGAAATCTCTATCCACATGTAAGGGTGTCGCAATCAGATCGTGATCACATCACGAATATCCAAATCAGAATGGCGATTTTTGTAAATAGTGCTGGCCCAATATGGTTATCTTAGCTTAAACCTTTACCTAACACCAAAGGAAGACAATACTTGCAAATTTATTAAAAAACTGATTTTTTTTCTCCATTTTTTGTATCAAAACATAGATTGTGGCCCATAATTAGAACAAGCTTAATGAGCTCGTTCCAATGAGGGGTCATAAGCTATGTTTTGGGACAAAAAAATGAAAATTTATGGGTGATTTTTGTGAATACATGTAGTGCTGGCCAGTTTTGGTCATTACGTTGGGTAAAGGGTTAAAGAGTCAACAGAAAGTTAAGTATTTTGAATTTCTCCATCAATTTGGATCTGTCCCCAACCTAAAAGCCGAAATAATACAAATTTTTAATCAATCATCAACATAAATCTGTGAGGGCATGGTGGTTCATCGGTTAACACATTGGACCTCAGATCAAAAAGTCATATGCTTGATCCGGTATGCCTTGCATCATCTGTGCTGTGAACTTGGGCAAGACACTAAAGACACAAGACAATTTCCGGGAATGGGAGCAGTGTGTGCTGTCTGTAAATGCATACACCATGCCAGTTGAATAAGAAATGCTAACACTTATTGTGCCAGATTACTAATTTGTAGAGTGTGCCAGTTACTTGCTGCCTGACACAATACTGAATACCCTGGCTTTCACCAGCTTTGAAAACATTTTCTGATATGATATTATCCTGGCTGATGATAGAGTCATTAAAATCCAACAAATTATGAACAAACAAACCTGAATCTACAGTAGAAATCTTATGAACCTTTTTTCACTGCTTTCTAAAAGTTAAGGAAACAGACTACATACTGTTGCAATATTATTCATTAAATATTGAAGAAAGGTGCAAGAAAGATGGAAATAAAAGAGATCAGACAAACATTTTTCATTGCATTCCAAACTAAAGAGAAGGCAAGTAAATTGAAAAGCAGAGTCATCAATTAAAAACAGTGAAATGACCAATGTTCATTAATTACTATAATGCTAATAATAAACTTAGACTTAATTCATTATACCTTGTTTGACAGAGTAGCTGTTGGTCTGTCAAACATTATATAATTAATTTAATCCTTACTTGTACAAATCTGAGAAATTTTGCAACAACTTAGTACTACTCAAGCACAAGTAATTTTTCTCCACCAAGCGCTAGTATATAATATTCGATATAATGGGTCTAAGTGAGACGTGGATACGACGGGATGAGCGGGTTGATCAGATGAAGGGTTGCGTGTGGATAGGAGCTGGGCGAACTGAGGGTCAGAAACGTGGTGGGGGTGTTGGCATCTACGCTAAAGAAGAATTACAGCCCTCATTGATTACAGATCTCACAGAAGCAAGGACTCAGATTCCAGTATCCAACGAAATAGTCTGGGCAAAAATCAAGTTAGGAAGTAGGAGTGTTGCCGTTGGTGTTGTATACTTAGCAGTGGAGGGAAGTAAGCCCGAGTGGAATGATTCAATATATACAACTCTTAGATCGAATATCACAGAGCTTGAAAGCAGAGGGTTCAGTATTGTCCTAATGGGGGACTTCAATGGGCACATCGGGGATAAGGAGGAGGGCATACAGGGAGGTGATAGGAAAATTAACACGAATGGGAGGAAGATGTTGGACCTATCAAAAGAGCTTGGTTTAAAGATCTTGAACAGGGATGCGAAATGTAAGGGTAAATGGACCTGGGAGAGGAACGATAAGAAAACAATAATTGATTATATACTCACTGACATTAGCGTATGGAGGGAGGTTATAGATGTAGAAATAGATGACGAGGGAAAAAATGACTTGGGTAGTGATCACAACCTGATAACAGTTAAGATTATGGGCAAAAAGACGAATAGAGACAGAAATACCTTCAAGGAAGTTTGGGGACTAAAACAAGGAGCCGACTGGAAGCAGTTTCGGGAAAAACTAAAACCAAGTCTTGAATGTATACCTAGGGATGCAAATGTCCAGAGTATTTCAGATGGCATAGTAAATAGCCTAACAGAGGCAGGGAAGGATTGTATAGGAAGGGTGAGGGTCCCAACGAGAGAGCTTGGATACAGGGTTAACGAGGGACTGAAAAAGGCTATAAAAGAAAGGAAGGTAAAATGCGCTGCTTACAGAAGAAGTAGGAAGCTTAAAGGGGTGGATAACAATGACACGAGACTAATGAAAGGAGAATATGAACTGGCACGGAAAAAGGTGAATGAGATAAAGAATAATAATAGGAAGGAGCGCAATTGCAGTCTTGCCAGAACAATAAAGAAAACGGGGGGTTCGAGCTCAAACGTATTTTGGAACTGGGTAAATAAACGGGGGAAAAGTAGTGTGCAGAGTATCAAAGTGGATGGGGAAAGTACAGAAGATAAAGGCCGTATCGCTTCAGAGTTAGTCAAGCACTGGGAAAAGATAAACGATAGGCGATGGGGCAGTGGGTCCCCACCAAAAAGAAATACACTGGTGGAGGAGAACCTATCCAATCGTGTATGTAGCGAAATAACGGCAGAAGAAGTGCGGAACGTGGTCTCGAAACTAAAAAATGGTAAAGCGGGAGGGACTGATGAAATTCCGAACGAATTCCTCAAAAATGGAGGGGAGGCACTTATTGAAGTCCTGACAAACCTTTTCAACCTGGCTCTGCGAAAGCAAGAGGTCCCCAGAGAGTGGAGGGAAAGTAAGGTGTCGTTCATACACAAAAAGGGGGATAAGGAAGTTCTAGATAACTATAGGGGGATATCAGTTAGTAGTAACATCGGGAAAGTATTCTGTAAGGTCATATACAGTAGACTAGAGGAAGTTATTGAAGAGAAAGGTTTTCTAGGAGAAATTCAAAATGGTTTCAGGAAAGGACGAAGAGTCACTGATCACCTATTTACACTCACCCAACTGATAGAATCAACAAAGGCTGAAAAGAAAAAGATGTTTCTGGCATTTCTAGATGTGAAAAAAGCGTACGACCGAGTGTGGAGGGAAGGTATGTGGCGAAAGCTCGAGGGCATCGGACTGGGGGGTGACTTTGTGGGAATCATGAAAGCACTGTATACAGATGTGCAAAGCCAACTCAGTCTAGGGAGTATCACTACAAAACGAGTCCCTATGGATATAGGCCTCAAGCAGGGGTGTATCTTTTCACCGATTTTGTTTGCATTGTATGTTAAAGATTTAGGGGACGAACTAATTCAGAGTGCGGAGGGGGTAAATGTTGGAGACATAAAGATACCAGGCTTATTCTTTGCGGACGACATGGTGTTAATGTCTAGAACTGAACAGGGGCTAGAGAAATTGCTGGAAATTGTTGGTAGTTATGGGAACACTTGGCGGCTCGAACTAAATGAAAATAAAAGCAAGGTAATACCCGTTGGACGCAAGGTAGATATGACGAAGAGATGGAGAGTGGGGGAGTTCTCAATCCCCGAAGGGGAAAGCAAACAAATCACTGTAGGAGAAAAGGGAGAGTATGAGTATCTAGGGGTAAGCATAAATATAACGGGAAGAGGGGTGTACAGAAATTACTCAGCCAAACTGATTCTGAAAGGGAAAAGAATTCTGAACCAACTAAAACTTTTAGGGAAAAATAGTTTCAACAAGGTCTTTGTGGGAAAAACACTGTGGGAGAGGGTGGGTTTACCAAGTATAACGTATGGCACGGACGTGATTCCATTAAACCAAACCGTTATTAAAAAGTTGGAAAGTACTCAGAATGATGCCGGCAGATGGATAACAGGGTCGAGTAATGCTGCAGCTTTGGAAGCAGTAAGGGGGGAGCTTGGGTGGATGAAAATCAAGGACAGGGTAGATTTGGGAAAACTGTGTTACTTTAACTACTTGAGAAACCTGCCTGACAACCGGTGGTGCAAATTGATGCTCGATACCATTTGGAATTCTAATATAGAAACGGGGTGGTCAAAACATGTGAGGGAACTAATGGACAATTACTCTATAGAGGTCACAAACATAGAAGTAGGAATGAAAGAAGGCAAAAGGTTTGTCAAAGA